>OZ010786.1:648462135-648699139 GCA_963932465.1 Maratus speciosus | reverse complement strand
ATTATGAAACAGCCATTATAAATCAAGTGTTCGGTGAAGATGAAAGAGCAGCCGCAAAGAAAAATAGCCCCCTTTTTTGGACTAGAAAATCGGGTCGATTTTTGACGGGCCGATTATCTACTCTAGGGGTTATAGGCACGGTCGTGCTCTTCGTGAAGGAGGGGAGGGGGCTTTCTAGGGAACCTAATCCGTATTGACGCATGGAAATCCATGGCTCGAAGAAAACTCCGATCGATTAGGCCGACGGGCGCGATTGGTTCGAACCCAGCACCTCCCGTCTACCAGATTCGAGAGCAGAACCTCTCGGCCACAGGTGGGGCCGACTAGAAAATCAAAGTCTAACTTTTTACGGCTGCTCTTTCATCTTCACCTAACACCTCATTTATAATGGCTGTTTTATAATAATAGAAGCCACCAGTCCATTAGAGAGAGAGAGAAAAAAATGAAATAATGGAAATGCGGGGGGGGGGGGGGCACACTCGTCCCCCTATTTATCTTATAATAATTTTCTTGTGCATAAATGCATGGATTGTGAATTCTAAAAAAAAAGTGTTTCTGAACTTTTGTGGCCAATCTTATATCTGGATTAATCTTATATCTTAAGTTATGGGCATCCGTATTACAGTGTAGTTGCTCTCGCCCGAAGCATGTTGTGATTATGAAACAGCCATTATAAATCAAGTGTTCGGTGAAGATGAAAGAGCAGCCGCAAAAGAAAAATAGCCCTTCCCCCCTTTTTTTGGACTAGAAAATCGGGTCGATTTTTGACGGCCGATTATCTACTCTAGGGTTTATAGGCACGGTCGTGCTCTTCGTGAAGGAGGGGAGGGGCTTTCTAGGGGAACCCTAATCCGTATTGACGCATGGAAATCCATGGCTCGAAGAAAACTCCGAACGATTAGGCCGACGGGCGCGATTGGGTTCGAACCCAGCACCTCCCGTCTACCAGATTCGAGAGCAGAACCTCTCGGCCACAGGTGGGGCCGACTAGAAAATCAAAGTTCTAACTTTTTACGGCTGCTCTTTCATCTTCACCTAACACCTCATTTATAATGGCTGTTTTATAATAATAGAAGCCACCAGTCCATTAGAGAGAGAGAGAAAAAAATGAAATAATGGAAATGCCGGGGGGGGGGGCACACTCGTCCCCTATTTATCTTATAATAATTTTCTTGTGCATAAATGCATGGATTGTGAATTCTAAAAAAAAAGTGTTTCTGAACTTTTGTGGCCAGTCTTATATCTGGATTAATCTTATATCTTAAGTTATGGGCATGCGTATTACAGTGTAGTTGCTCTCGGCCCGAAGCATGTTGTGATTATGAAACAGCCATTATAAATCAAGTGTTCGGTGAAGATGAAAGAGCAGCCGCAAAAGAAAAATTGCCCTTTTTTTGGACTAGAAAATCGGGTCGATTTTTGACGGCCGATTATCTACTCTAGGGTTATAGGCACGGTCGTGCTCTTCGTGAAGGAGGGGAGAGGGCTTTCTAGGGGAACCTAATCCGTATTGACGCATGGAAATCCATGGCTCGAAGAAAACTCCGAACGATTAGGCCGACGGGCGCGATTGGGTTCGAACCCAGCACCTCCCGTCTACCAGATTCGAGAGCAGAACCTCTCGGCCACAGGTGGGGCCGACTAGAAAATCAAAGTTCTAACTTTTTACGGCTGCTCTTTCATCTTCACCTAACACCTCATTTATAATGGCTGTTTTATAATAATAGAAGCCACCAGTCCATTAGAGAGAGAGAGAAAAAAATGAAATAATGAAATGCCGGGGGGGGGGGGGCACACTCGTCCCCTATTTATCTTATAATAATTTTCTTGTGCATAAATGCATGGATTGTGAATTCTAAAAAAAAAGTGTTTCTGAACCTTTTGTGGCCAGTCTTATATCTGGATTAATCTTATATCTTAAGTTATGGGCATGCCGTATTACAGTGTAGTTGCTCTCGGCCCGAAGCATGTTGTGATTATGAAACAGCCATTATAAATCAAGTGTTCGGTGAAGATGAAAGAGCAGCCGCAAAAGAAAAATAGCCCCCTTTTTTGGACTAGAAAATCGGGTCGATTTTTGACGGCCGATTATCTACTCTAGGGTTATAGGCACGGTCGTGCTCTTCGTGAAGGAGGGGAGGGGGCTTTCTAGGGGAACCTAATCCGTATTGACGCATGGAAATCCAGGCTCGAAGAAAACTCCGAACGATTAGGCCGACGGCGCGATTGGGTTCGAACCCAGCACCTCCCGTCTACCAGATTCGAGAGCAGAACCTCTCGGCCACAGGTGGGGCCGACTAGAAAATCAAAGTTCTAACTTTTTACGGCTGCTCTTTCATCTTCACCTAACACCTCATTTATAATGGCTGTTTTATAATAATAGAAGCACCAGTCCATTAGAGAGAGAGAGAAAAAAATGAAATAATGGAAATGCGGGGGGGGGGGGGGGGGCACACTCGTCCCCTATTTATCTTATAATAATTTTCTTGTGCATAAATGCATGGATTGTGAATTCTAAAAAAAAAGTGTTTCTGAACTTTTGTGGCCAATCTTATATCTGGATTAATCTTATATCTTAAGTTATGGGCATCCGTATTACAGTGTAGTTGCTCTCGGCCCGAAGCATGTTGTGATTTTTGCTCTCACTTTGAAAATTTTTTTAAAGTACCCTAACGAAAGGGGGCGGGGGTCCAGACTCCCCCTCCCCCACTTTAAACATTCCTCTACCTGAAACAATCAAAGATTTCGACTTTACAATAATTTAAAGTCATGTCGTGCTTCATTTTAAAAATGATGTTTTCAGCCCCACCGCCATGTTGTGTTATCACTTTGTGGATTTATTTTATAATAATAACAGCTGATAACTGAGGGTTACTGTATATTTCATTTTTAAAATGACGTTTAGAATATTTTTGTTGATGTTCAGAGGGGATTTATGAACTCCGAGCCTCTCCTTGAATTTGCCATTGTATATTACGTAGTTCAATATTACATATTTTAAATTTTAGATAGAAAAAGATTCATATATTCATTCAAAGTCTTGAAATAATATTTCAATATTTACTATATTCCTTAAGACTATTAATTACATATTATTAACATATGCAAAGCACATATGGGAGTTAAAATTTTTTAAGTTGTTGATGGTTTGATACTGAAATGAAAAGAAATGATCCATGACCAGTGGACCCTTTAAAAAAAAAAAAAAAAAAAAAAAAAAAAAAAAAAAAAAAAAAAAAAAAAAAAAAAAAAAATTATTAAAAAATTATTTTAATTTTTAATAATTTTTTTTTTTTTTTTATTTTTTTTTTTTTTTTTTTTTTTCAGTGAATTGTTAGTGAATTGTCAGTGAATTGTCTGCATAGCTAAAAAAAAAAAAAAAAAAAAAAAAAAAAAAAAAAAAAAAAAAAAAAATTATTTTTTTTTTTTTTTTTTTTTTTTTTTTTTTTTTTTTTTTTTTTTTTAAGCTATGCAGACAATTCACGGACGCAAGCTATATAAATGGAACTTTTCCGTCTTCCGTGTCACTCGTACTTGTGAATGGTTCAAGTTAGTCTCTCCATCGACAGTCTAAATAACTACTGCAGTGAAAGTGGGGGCACCTGCCCCGCGCAAAGAAAAACCGTGCCTGTGGAAGTGTGTGCTGTTCTCTCGATCTCATGCAAGGGAAAGTGGGGCGCCTGCCCCGCGCAAAGAAAAACCGTGCCTGTGGAAGTGTGTGCTGTTCTCTCGATCTCATGCAAGGGAAAGTGGGGCGCCTGCCCCGCGCAAAGAAAAACCGTGCCTGTGGAAGTGTGTGCTGTTCTCTCGATCTCATGCAAGGGAAAGTGGGGCGCCTGCCCCGCGCAAAGAAAAACCGTGCCTGTGGAAGTGTGTGCTGTTCTCTCGATCTCATGCAAGGGAAAGTGGGGCGCCTGCCCCGCGCAAAGAAAAACCGTGCCTGTGGAAGTGTGTGCTGTTCTCTCGATCTCATGCAAGGGAAAGTGGGGCACCTGCCCCGCGCAAAGAAAAACCGTGCCTGTGGAAGTGTGTGCTGTTCTCTCGATCTCATGCAAGGCAAAGTGGGGGCACCTGCCCCTCGCAAAAAAAATCCGTGCCTGTGGAAGTGTGTGCTGTTCTATTCCCGACAACAGATGTGCTACGAATGTTGCAATGAAAGGTAATTCTTATTTTTTTTTAAACATTTTCTAAACTATTTTTGATTAAGTGGACGATAGTTTTTAAAATTGTTTTGAATAACATTTAACTATTTTTATATGTCAACTGAAGTAAATTATATATAAACAAGTAATAAAAAAATCATGCGTGAAGCATAGATTATGAAACACTTTCCAACAGATTTAGAATAATGTAACAAAACTACACCGTTTAAAAAATTAAAATATTACATCTAATTCAACCCTATGGAAACCCATAATACATTTCAGAGCCCAATTTCAGCTGTTCCCATCCTCAATCGGAAAATTATGCGAATTGCAGCCCTGTATAGGATTTATAAATTTGAATCTATTAGCTACATGCAAGCCAAAATTTAGTTCACTTAAGAGCTACATATACTTTAGTTAAAAATGTACCCTCAGCAATTTCCTCTCATAAGGAGAACGGTACATGGATACTTTTATACAGCCCTGTATTTGAGGTACGGAATTTATATATAACGGGTAAGATGCAAAACATTAATTAAATTTAAAAACGCACACCGAATTTTAAACCGTGCGCTCCAACATTTATTACTTAAAGACGGTACTGTACTGTAACCGATTTCTTATACGTGTCCCTGTAAATGAATAAAAAATGCTATGAATGTCCTGTTCTAATGTGATTGTAGTGAAATACAGTGATTTATATTATTAATTTTATTAATTATTATATTTTATCAATTTTATTAATTTATTATATACAGTGATTTAATGAAATACTTTTGAGCGCCCCCTGTAAATGAACGGTGAATCCTACCTACTGCATGTACAATACCAAACATGCTTTGGTGATCCCAAATAACCCCTATCAGTTTCAGAAAAATCCGAGACGGCACCCCCATATACCCTAATGTAACGGAATACTTTTGAGCGCCTCCTGTAAATGAACGGTGAATCCTACCTACTGCATGTACAATACCAAACATGTTTTGGTGACCCTAAATAACCCCTATCAGTTTCAGAAAAATCCGAGACGGCACCCCCATATACCCTAATGTAACGGAATACTTTTGAGCGCCTCCTGTAAAGGAACGGTGAATCCTACCTACTGCATGTACAATACCAAACATGCTTTGGTGACCCTAAATAACCCCTATCAGTTTCAGAAAAATCCGAGTATATTTACGGCACCCCCATATACCCTAATGTAACGGAATACTTTTGAGCGCCCCCTGTAAATGAACGGTGAATCCTACCTACTGCATGTACAATACCAAACATGCTTTGGTGATCCCAAATAACCCCTATCAGTTTCAGAAAAATCCAAACATATTTAAGGGAGTTAGAGCGTGAGCAGACGGCCAGACAAACCGAATGCATAAACACTTTTCAACTTTTTTTTTAACAAAATACTTTGTAATTTCTAACCAGAAAGTTTTCTGTAAAAGCTATTCTGTGATGAATGTAAAATATATTATTGAAGGAAAAAGATTCTGTAAAATAGTGAAACCGGTAAACATTGTTATTATTTATTTTTGTATGATCACCACCCACAATGTTTAAATTTAGTGAAAATCGTTCGCAAAGTTTATATATTTTTAAATAATTAAGAATTGTATAAATATACATGTTTTGAAAAAAAATCGATATGATTTGATTGCCGGATCTCACTTTTCCGGAATCCTCAACACTTTACTAAATCCGAACTTCAGATTTTTTCCAACTTTGGGTATATTGCTTTTCCAATAAAAAGGAAAAAAAAATTCACTACATAAAAAGGCAAAATATGACGTTCATGTATTAAGAATTGCATATACAACTATTAATACTAAATTAAAAAATCATTTTAGTTAAATATATCCTAACAAAATAAAAAGGTAAAACGAAAACATTTATTTAAAGCTGTTCTCAAATCCAAAAGGGCAACTTTATGGCATAAGTTTTAATTTAGTTTTGTTCGGAGATGCATGAAACTAGCAGGTGTTGTTGTTCAGAAACTATGTAATTGAACTGTGTTTTCCGCTTTTTGCAAACGCAATAGATAGTGTCAAAGTGGGAGTTTTGAACCCACACGAAAGAAGAATACCATACAAGGAAGGGTGAAAAACGTCTTTGTCACGTGATCAAAATCGCTTATAACTCAATAGGTAATTTATTTTATTGAAAAACAAAATGGAAAAACGCAGATCGATCGCTTCCATAGTCAAGCTTCCCAACGTTTTGCGCTTGTTGAGCAGAGCAGCTGAGAAAGGCAAAATATGACGTTCATGTATTAAAAATTGCATATAACAACTATTTTAAGCTTTTTTTTTTTCTGATGACCTAATTACGTTGAAGACTTGAAATTTTTGCATACTTATAGCTGAACACCACACATCAAACGACAAATCGTTATATATTATATATTCATATAAATATAAATATTATAATGTACTTTGACAAAAATCTTATATTTAACCCTCTCGGTTCCAACTTGTGTATTTTAAGTTTTTTTTTCTAACTGAGCCCCTAATTACGTTGAAGACTTGAAACTTTGCATACTTATAGCTGAACACCTCACATTAAACGACAAATTAGTCAATTTTGAAAAAGTCTTATATTTAACCCTTCGAGCTCCAACTTGTGTATTTTAAGCTTTTTTTTTTCTAACTGAGCCCCTAATTACGTTGAAGACTTGAAATTTTGCATACTTATAGCTGAACACCTCACATCAAACGACAAATTAGTCAATTTTGAAAAAGTCTTCTATTTAACCCTTCGGGCCCCAACTTGTGTGTATTTTAAGCTTTATTTTTTCTAACTGAGCCCCTAATTACGTTGAAGGCTTGAAACTTTGCATACTCATAGCTGAACACCTCACATCAAACGACAAATTAGTCAATTTTGAAAAAGTCTTCTATTTAACCCTTCGAGCTCCAACTTGTGTATTTTAAGCTTTATTTTTCTAACTGAGCCCCTAATTACGTTGAAGGCTTGAAACTTTGCATACTCATAGCTGAACACCTCACATCAAACGACAAATTAGTCAATTTTGAAAAAGTCTTCTATTTAACCCTTCGAGCTCCAACTTGTGTATTTTAAGCTTTATTTTTCTAACTGAGCCCCTAATTACGTTGAAGACTTGAAATTTTGCATACTTATAGCTGAATACCTCACATCAAACGACAAATTAGTCAATTTTGAGAAAGTCTTCTATTTAACCCTTCGGGCTCCAACTTGTGTATTTTAAGCTTTTTTTTCTAACTGAGCCCCTAATTAAGTTGAAGACTTGAAATTTTGGTTACTTATAGCTGAAAACCTCACATCAAACGACAAATCATACAATTTTGAGAAAGTCTTATATTTAACCCTCTGGGCTCCAATTTGTGTGTATTTTAAGCTTTAAAGCAGATTTCGCAAAAGGATTAAAGTGTTTTAAAAGAAATATTAAACGGAACCCTCTGTGCAATCTGTGATCCCACTTACCCGCTTGTTTTGCAAACGCAACAGATCTGTCAGAAAATAGTATCAAAGTGAGTGTTTTGAACCAAACTCCGGCGCGAAAGAAAAATAATCACACGCAAGAAAGGGTGGAAAACGTCTTTGTCACGTGAACAAAAGCGCTTTAGCTCAATAGGTAATTTATCAAAAATAATGGAAAACACAGTTCGATTCCAAATCGCTTCCACTTTCCAATTTTATGACTTTCCGTTAAAAAACTGAATGTCACGCGATCAAAAGCGCTTATAAGCTCAATAGGTGCTTTATCAAAAAAAAGAAATAATGGAAAACACAGTTCGATTCCACCTTCCAATTTTATGACTTTCCGTTAAAAAACTGAATGTCACGTGATCAAAAGCGCTTATAAGCTCAATAGGTGCTTTATCAAAAAAAAGAAATAATGGAAAACACAGTTCGATTCCACCTTCCAATTTTATGACTTTCCGTTAAAAAACTGAATGTCACGTGATCAAAAGCGCTCATAAGCTCAATAGGTAATTTATCAAAAAAAAGAAATAATGGAACACACAGTTCGATTCCACCTTCCAATTTTATGACTTTCCGTTAAAAAACTGAATGTCACGTGATCAAAAGCGCTCATAAGCTCAATAGGTAATTTATCAAAAAAAAAGAAATAATGGAACACACAGTTCGATTCCACCTTCCAATTTTATGACTTTCCGTTAAAAAACTGAATGTCACGTGATCAAAAGCGCTTATAAGCTCAATAGGTAATTTATCAAAAAAAAGAAATAATGGAACACACAGTTCGATTCCACCTTCCAATTTTATGACTTTCCGTTAAAAAACTGAATGTCACGTGATCAAAAGCGCTCATAAGCTCAATAGGTAATTTATCGAAAAAAATTAATGGAACACACAGTTCGATTCCACCTTCCAATTTTATGGTTTTCCGTTAAAAAACTGAATGTCACGTGATCAAAAGCGCTTATAAGCTCAATAGGTCATTTATCAAAAATAATGGAAAACACAGTTCGATTCCAGCTTCCACTTTTATGACTTTCCGTTAAAAAAATGAATGTCACGTGATCAAAAGCGCTTATAAGCTCAATAGGTCATTTATCAAAAATAATGGAAAACACAGTTCGATTCCAAATCGCCTTCCACTTTTATGACTTTCCGTTAAAAACTGAATGTCACGTGATCAAAAGCGCTTATAAGCTCAATAGGTCATTTATCAAAAATAATGGAAAACACAGTTCGATTCCAGCTTCCACTTTTATGACTTTCCGTTAAAAAAATGAATGTCACGTGATCAAAAGCGCTTATAAGCTCAATAGGTCATTTATCAAAAATAATGGAAAACACAGTTCGATTCCAAATCGCCTTCCACTTTTATGACTTTCCGTTAAAAAATGAATGTCACGCGATCAAAAGCGCTTATAAGCTCAATAGGTGCTTTATCAAAAAAGAAATAATGAAAAACACAGTTCGATTCCAAATCGCCTTCCACTTTTATGACTTTCCGTTAAAAAATGAATGTCACGCGATCAAAAGCGCTTATAAGCTCAATAGGTGCTTTATCAAAAAAGAAATAATGAAAAACACAGTTCGATTCCAAATCGCCTTCCACTTTTATGACTTTCCGTTAAAAAAAATGAATGTGTCAAAACGTTTTTGCGCTTGTTGAGCAGACCTTTTCAGAATGGATGGATTATTGAATTTAAAAGAACTCTTTTTATTACTCTGTAAGTCATTGCGCGCGCATGATATTTTGAGAACATATGTATGGATTTCTATAAAATTTTAAATAGATGGCTCGTTTAAAATGACCTACTTTTAATTATTTGCTATGGTAAGCAGAGCTGCCAAGTCTCCGGCCTTTTAGATACAAGTATTTTAAGACAGAAAATGTTGTTTTATTTAATTAGAACAATTGGGCGATTTAAAGGAACAACATTTTCTGTAAAATAATAGTGGTGTGCCGGAGACTTGACAACTCTGGGTAAGATTTTTTGTTATGATTATTGTTATTCAATAAAAAAGAAAAAAAGTTGATTTTTTTTTTCCCACAATAAAGAAATTCTTTGAAGATCTGTTCAGTTTCTAATAGTAGTATATTAAAAGGCAAAATCTGTTTTATCAAATGTTCATGTTTATACTTAGACAGGCATTAAAAATACACTCATTCACACTTTGGATGTTTTGATTGATATTCAGTGAGAGACCCCTTCATAAAAACTATTTTTAATGGATTAAGGTTTTTGAAATGTTTTAAATTCAATTGTTTTGAAATTTAATACAGTTATAATTTAAGCAATCATTGCGAAAATTTTCTTGATTTCATTAAACAATACGCAAACGAGTAATGAATTAAATAATATATTAATTAGTAATACACATTAAAAATACTCCATACCCGCAAATGAGTAATGAATTAAATAATATATTAATGAGTAATACACATTAAAAATACTCCCAGACACTATAACTTTATAATAGTATATCAAAAACTGGTATCTCTATGTTTTAATTTCTACAGGAACTTTGTCGTGTCTTGAAGGAATTTTTTAATTTTAAGTATCTAATATAATATTTTGGCTGAAATGTATTTTCTCTCTATTCTTTAAATGTGACACTCATGGATCGGGACAAGAAATGTTGATTGTTCCAATCCAAAGCCTTTTCAGCTTATATTATCTCGAGTCTTTGAAATTTCATGCAACTTTTTTGAAAATGTTATTAAAAATTGTTTTTTGTTTTTAAAATGTCGTTTTCCATTCTCATTGCAGCGCTCCAGATTCCTTCGTATGAAAACAAAGATTTGAGAAGAGTTCCTTTGTGTGTTCCACCTCCAGTCGATGTGTGCCATTGCCGTGTGCCTTTTAGGTGTTCCACCTCCAGTGCTCCCAGACCACAAGAGTCCGAGACTCGGGAGGGCCGCTTGAATCCGGGCTAGAGTCGCTTCGAGTGCCGAGGGCTACCCCCCCCTCCCCGTGTATGGCAACATCCCCCACCTCATGCATATATAGTGAAGCTATCTATATATCGCATTTTTTTATAAATGCCCTCCCTTTATTTCCAGTTGCCGGGGTCATAAACTGCGGGGGAGCCGCTCGAATCCGGGCTGGATTCGTCCGAGTGCCGAGGGCCACTCCCCCCCTCCTCTTGGGGCGGCTCGATTCTGTTTTTCTCGTGTACCCTCTCTCGCCCCCCTCCCCGGTGACTGTTGGGCCCGTTCTCGACTGCGGACTTCCCTGAGGCTACCGAACGAGTTTTGTTCTCTCGACGGGGTCTTTAGAGGTCTCTGGCAAGGAACCCCTTATCCGGGTTACCCGGGACACTGGAGCGGAAAAGGATTCAACCCTTCTTCTAGTTCCAGATTAGGCATAGCGCCTAAACGGTACCCGATGATACGGAGACTTTGATAGATGCTCGGTGCCTTGCATGGACATTGCTTGTGTGTGTGGTGTCTGGGGCCCTGTCAGAGAGCAACGACTCCCCCCCTTCTATGGGGGGTGACAGGCGTGGAGACGCGCCTTTTCGGTGGAAGAGGCTTCCCGCTCATGCATGCTTTTGTTGCACTGCGGTCCAGGAGCGTGAATGGGCGGGAGGTGCCACGGCTGGGGAAGGGTGAGGTTTAACAAATCTGCGGCAAGTGGTCCAAAGGTGCTCACCCCCCCCTAGTGGGGCCCTGGGCCTTGTATGGAGTGGGAGAACCTCCGTGGTGTAAAGAGTCGCTTGACCCCTTTCGGCGGTTCGCAGGAGGAAAGGACGGGCCACGGTCGCTGGATAGAGAGAGAGGGGAAAAAGAAGATGGAAGGGAGCCCCGGGGGGCATTGGAGGGATCGAGAGTTTCATTAGAGACAGGGGGCCGCTCGAATCCGAGCTGGAGTCGCTCGGAGGGCCCACCCCCCTCCCCGACACCTGCATATATAGTAAAGAGATCTATATATTGCATTTTCATTTGTACCGGTTGTCCGGGGTGGGGAAGGTCTTCCGGGCTTGATTCGCTCCGAGTGCCGAGGGCCACCCGCCCTCCTCTCGCCCAAAAAAAAAACCCATCTCGCTCTCCTCCCACCACGAGCGGGGTCCGAGCGGGGTCGCTTGAATCCGAGCTCGAGTCGCTTCGAGTGACGAGGGCCACCGAATTCCCCCCTCAGGGGCGGGGCTGCTCGAATCCGGGGCTAGATTCGCTCGAGTGCCGAGGACCACCGGACATACTCCCCCTCTCCGTGTGTGGCATCTGAAAAAAAGGTAGGTGACGGAAAGTCTTGGATCCAAGGGGGAGGGTCCCGAGCTCGAGTCGCTTCGAGTGCCGAGGGCCACCGAATCCCCCCCCCGCTCCCTGGCGCCGGGGAGGGGGGGTCAGAAAAACTTGGGGCCGCTCGAATCCGGGCTGGATTCGCTCGAGACCACCCCCCCCCCCTCTTCTGAAAGGTAGGTGGTGAAATAAAAAAAATGTTTTTTTTTTCTGTAGTGTGTGTGTTTTCTTTGACTCTGTTTTTTGTTTCAGGGCGAGAGAAAAGAATACAGTGAGTTCTTTTTCAGGGCGATGGAGAGAGAAAAAAATAAAAGTTCAGGGCGATGTTTCAGAGAGAGAAAAGTATAAAATGGGTTTCAGGGAGAGAGAGAAAAAGAATAAAGAGAAAGTTTTTCTTTTTCAGGGCGATGTTTTCTTTTTCAGGGTGAGAAAAGTATAAAATGGGTTTCAGGGAGAGAGAGAGAAAGAATAAAGAGAAAGTTTTTCTTTTTCAGGGCGATGTTTTCTT
The DNA here is from genome assembly GCA_963932465.1 of Maratus speciosus. Classification (NCBI taxonomy): domain Eukaryota; kingdom Metazoa; phylum Arthropoda; class Arachnida; order Araneae; family Salticidae; genus Maratus; species Maratus speciosus. Next base: position 648,686,787 of record OZ010786.1, on the reverse strand, counting down.
TTTCAGGGTGAGAAAAGTATAAAATGGGTTTCAGGGAGAGAGAGAGAAAGAATAAAGAGAAAGTTTTTCTTTTTCAGGGCGATGTTTTCTTTTTCAGGGAGAGAAAAGTATAAAATGGGTTTCAGGGAGAGAGAGAGAAAGAATAAAGAGAAAGTTTTTCTTTTTCAGGGCGATGTTTTCTTTTTCAGGGTGAGAGAAAGATTAAAGTCTTCTTTTTCAGGGATCGGGTCCTAACTGTCGAAGGTTTTACTGTGGTTTTCCTTCGACCTCGAGCGTGAATACGGGTTAGGTCCACCCCCCGCAAAAGACCCTGCCACAGAGGGCACCCCACACACAAAAGTCCCTTTTTTTTATTTCGGCGGGGGTGGTGGCCGTCCGCCTAACCGTCGAAGGTTTTACTGTGGTTTTCCTTCGACCTCGAGCGTGAATACGAGTTGGGATGTTTCGAAAAAGACCCTACCACAGAGGGCACCTCCCCCAAAACAAAACTGTGAAACCCATTCTATGAAAGGACCCCTATAAAAACATCGGAAAACCATATGAAACCCACTCCACGATAAACACAACTTTGAAACCCTTACACGGACAACAACCCACTCCACGATAAACACAACTTTGAAACCCTTACACGGACAACAACCCACTCCACGATAAACACAACTTTGAAACCCTTACACGGACAACAACCCACTCCACGATAAACACGACTCTGAAACCCTCACACGGACAACAACCCTCACACTGAAAACAACCCACTCCACGATAAACACGACTTTGAAACCCTCACACGGACAACAACCCTCACACTGAAAACAACCCACTCCACGATAAACACGACTTTGAAACCCTCACACGGACAACAACCCTCACACTGAAAACAACCCACTCCACGATAAACACGACTTTGAAACCCTCACACTCAAAACATATGAAACCCACTCCACACAACCCACTCCACGATAGTCACAACTCTGAAACCTTCACACTGAAAACAACCCTCACACTCAAAACATATGAAACCCACTCCATGATATTTACAACTCTGAAACCCACTCCACACAACCCACTCCACGATATTTACAACTCTGAAACCCACTCCACGATATTTACAACTCTGAAACCCACTCCACACAACCCACTCCACGATAGTCACAACTCTGAAACCTTCACACTGAAATCAACCCTCACACTCAAAACATATGAAACCCACTCCATGATATTTACAACTCTGAAACCCACTCCACACAACCCACTCCACGATAGTCACAACTCTGAAACCTTCACACTGAAATCAACCCTCACACTCAAAACATATGAAACCCACTCCATGATATTTACAACTCTGAAACCCACTCCACACAACCCACTCCACGATAGTCACAACTCTGAAACCCACTCCACACAACCCACTCCACGATAGTCACAACTCTGAAACCCACTCCACACAACCCACTCCACGATAGTCACAACTCTGAAACCCACTCCACGATATTTACAACTCTGAAACCCACTCCACACAACCCACTCCACGATAGTCACAACTCTGAAACCCACTCCACACAACCCACTCCACGATAGTCACAACTCTGAAACCCACTCCACGATATTTACAACTCCGAAACCCACTCCACACAACCCACTCCACGATAGTCACAACTCTGAAACCCACTCCACGATAGTCACAACTCTGAAACCCACTCCACACAACTCACTCCACGGCACCAGAAACCCATGACACGATCCAAAATCAGTCCAAAACAGGAGTTTCCCCCCCTCGCCGACTCTTTTTAATTCTCCAACCCCCCCCCCCCCCTAACCACTTTTAACTCAATATTTTTTCTTGTGTTTTTTCCCTATTGTGTCAGGAATCGTCATGGGTCCGGTGCTCAACATATAAATCAGTCGACTGTATTATCTATTTCACTTAATCTAGAAACCATTCATCATTTTTTTTGAGAAGATAGTTGGTACTTTTTTTAGATAATCATTAAGCCCTTGTAGTCAACATTTTTGTATTATTTCTGTTATTTTGTAATGGAAAGAATTTAAATGAATGCTGCATTTAAAAACGGAAGATACTCTGCTTTACAACAGTCGAAAATGCTGAAAAACATCCCATAACTGTATTTGACCTCCTCTTTCAGAAGTCGAACCAAGGTTTTGGCGGTAAAGAGATTAGAATCTCAGATGTAAGATAGGAGTAGAGACCAAACCCCATTGTTCTTTTAGCCATATTTTTAATCCAACATGTTTTCGCTCTTTCATCGCCAAAAGGATGTCTTTTTTGGCAGTGATCCCTTTATTGGCAACTTTCGGATTTCATTCTGGGTAAACTCAAGGTTCTGGAGAAAGATTCGGAGAAGCTTTTGCCGGGAGAAAACGGGTTTGGCGCGCATCTCTGCCCTCCATCACGTGACGGAGGGCAGAGATGTAGGCTTCAAGAAAAGGTTATCAAATTGGGGTCTATTTATATGAGATTTCTGTGATTAGGATAAGAAAGACCTCCTTCCCCCAGCGCTCTGTGAATATTGCCTTTGCTAGCTGCATACATTTGATAGAATAAGTTGCTAATTCCACTACAAAAGTTGCATTTTTTTAATGTTTTTTTTTTAAATCGTATATTTTTCTGTTACATTTGCTAATCGAACATTGCATTCTCATTTATAACGCTTGGAGATTTTACTATAATTGCCCCAAAAGAATGCCATTTTTCTGATTGTCGTTTTATGATTTATGTGTGCGAGTGCATAGTGTTCCATTATTGTGATTGCCGTATTTTTAGAATATTGCATATTTATCTATTTTACCTAAAACGCACCCAAGGTTAAAATCCTCTAATTCCCACTACAAGAAATTGCTATGAAAAAATTATTTTTTGTCTTATTTATGCTGTTGTGATTTAAATAAAGCAAAAATATGAATTTTTTTAATTATATTTTAAAAGATTTCTGTACTGTAGCATATATGCTACCATGGGGCAGATTAAGATAAAATATGAAGGATTTTACCATATTTCAAAAGCATTTTATTTTGTGAAAATAATTATAATTTTACATGTGGTATTGACCTAAAGCAGGGACGACGAATCTTTTCACATCTACGTGCCAAATGTTTCCAAAAATATATTTTACGTGATCATGACGTGCCAACAATAAAAAAATTTAATGGAGCAAGTACTAATGAATCAAAATTACTTAAAATTTTGTTTTTAGCATTAAAATTATGAGTAATATTTTATGTTATATTTTAAATATTTATTTTAAAAATGTTATTTCTGCGGTCTCATCTTAGATGCTAAATAATTTATATCAGCTTCGCACTTAGTTATTTTTAAGCGAATGATAGTTCAATTGGACTCATTTAACAAGATGATTTTACTTAAATTTTTCATATTATTTATTTTCGAACAAAATGTCTCGCAGAAAAAATTTTCAAAATAGCAAGCGTCAGAATCTGCAGCTTTTAGTGTCTGGAATTGAATTCCAAGTTGCAATAATTTTACCATCGGAGCAAGTAATAATGAATCAAAATTACTTAAAATTTTGTTTTAGCATTAAAATTATGAGTAATATTTTATGTTATACTGTAGATATTTATTTTAAAAATGTTATTTCTGTGGTCTCATCTTAGATGCCAAATAATTTATATCAGCTTCGCACTTCGTTATTTTTAAGGGAATGATAATTCAATTAGACTCATTTAACAAGATGATTTTACTTGAATTTTTCATATTATTTATTTTCGAACAAAATGTCTCTCAGAAAAAATTGTCAAAATAGCAAGCGTCAGAATCTGCAGCTTTTAGTGTCTGGAATTGAATTCCAAGTTGTAATAATTTTACCATCGGCATTTTTATTTATAATTCCATTTAATCTTTCTTTTGCGATAATCTCTTAATGATCTCTTATTCTTTAAATTTTTGAGCCGATATTACGCTAGATACATTAATATTTCAGTTTCTTCAATCTGTATGACAATGAGAACCAAACAAACTAATCGAATCCAGACAAACAGAGACAACTAGGGCTGCGGAGTTGGAGTCAGGCCTTTTTTGAGCGAAAGAATCGGAGTCGGATCTGATAAAATTTCTCGGAGTCGAAGTCGTTCATTTTACAAGCAGGGCTGCACAGTCAGAGTCAGGCCCATTTTAGAGCGAAAGAGTCAGAGTCTGATTCAAGTCTGATCAATCAGAGTGATTCAAATTTTCAGCATTTCGAGAGACCTTTTTTACATATTTTAGAAAAGGGTATATTTTAAACTGTTGCGAATTTTAAAAACAGCGCAAAGAATAATTTTACATTCATATTCCCGTTTATTTACACGTGGGCTATTATAAACAGAAAAAACTTTCAAATTAGAAATAAGTGATTACGTGTTAAAAATCAGGAAAATATTGAAAGTTATGTCATATAAACTACAGTTGCACGCGAATTGTAAAAGAAAAAAGTTTTTTTTAATAATAAATTCCTTATTGTGTGTTAAATGTCGTAAATGGAGGAAATTACGTCATATTTATAAAGGCCAAATAATTAACAGTTGGCTAAACAGTTTAAATTAAAAAATATATTTGCGCGAGACTTTTATTTCATATTTTGAGATAATCTTTTCAACTATTATCGTGAATTCTAAAACAGCGCAAATAATATTTCCTTTCTGACAACAAAATTATTTTCATGTGAATATTAAAAAGAGAAAGAAAACTTCGGTGAAAATTACGTCAGATTTAAAACGATACACTTCAAATGTCTTATTTAAAAGAACTTTCGTATAGCGTTGTTAAAAAATACAGATAGAAAAAGACTCTGTTTAATTAATTCATTTTAGATTAGCTTATTTTCTAATTTTTATTAATCAATGACGAAAATAGCCGCTGTATCTCTTAACAGCGGCTGATTTCGCCTTAAAAATCTCCAATCAAAGGAAAATGAATGAAAACCTGTTTACAGGGAGATCGCCACTCTTTTTTAAATTATAATTCAATCTTCCGAAATCTTTTTAAAGCCGATCAAATTAGCGATGAAACTAGCCGATGAAACTAGCATGCTTATAAAATCTGGGGCGTCTGAACGGGTATTGGCGAGCGTAGCTCTTCTATTATTACTAGGGGGCAGAGCCCCCTAGTAATAATAGAAAAAACTCATTTTATTTTTTGATTTTGTGTACAATTATATATATAACACTAATGTAGTATACATCGGGAAAAAATAAAAATAAACGTTTTTTTTTTTTTTATCTAATGGCAACTTGCGGTTTGTTTTTCTGATACATATAAAAAAAACTTTGTAACTCCGTCAATCATTCTAAAAATATACACAATTAAGAAGCTAGAATCGTGAAACTTTACATTCTGTTATTATTAAATTATAGCGAAGGCAAAAATAGCAATCCGGATTCTAAATAAATTATAGTTCATTTTTAATTAAAAAAAGACAAGAAGGTAACAGCCATATCCTGTGAGATTTCCTATTTTTTGTTGCCAAAAATTCAAAACGCATAATAAAATTTAACGCACAATATTCATAAAATTTTACTAAAAATATAGTAAATGACAGTGCAGATGATCTGTGTGGGATGAGGCTAGTGTAATATATATACAACACAGAAGAAACATACTAAATATAATCTTGAGTGATACGGCTCAATAAAAAACGTTTTATACCTAGAATTTATGTTTATATTTATATTTAGAAATATAAAGTTCAAAATATAAATTCAGATTTATTTCATAATTTTCCCTATTTATATATTAAAAAGGAATTTCAATGTTTTGTTAAAAAATGTAAACACAAAAATAATTTCATTTTGCTGTAAATTTAAACTTTAAGTTTCAACTAATTTAATTCAGAATTTTTTAATAAGATGAGCATGCGAATAAAAGTAAACATGTATTTTAAGTACAAATCTAACACTAAGAAGTACAAATTTCCTTTTAAAATAATGTGGTAGCAAAAATGCTACCATAGGTTCATGATCACTAATGCCCATGGTAGCAGATCTGCTACCTTGATTTTAATTACTCATTTTACCATTAAAAAACAAATTTTCATTGAACTCTTTTGTGCAGAGCATCCAAGTAACTCTTTTTAAACCTATATATCATATGCATTTAGTTTTATTTCAATAAAACATTTAAAAAATCGAGCAAAAACTTACCAAATGTAAATGCCATTTTGAAATTATTGTAAGACATGTTGCTTCAAATTAATTATTTTTTTTTAGTGCTCCATCTGCATTCAAAATTCATAAATAATATTACTTAAAGGTGCAATTATTTCTGTAATGATTTAAAATATACATTGTTTTTGAAATTTCGTGCTAAAAATTAAAGCTCAACTTATGGTAGCAGAAATGCTACCGGGGTTTTAGAGGGTTCACGGGATAGTTTACCTGAAAATTGGTCAACAAAAAGTTTTTTTTAAGTATATTTAATGAAAGTCTGTTTAATTTTGAATATTTTGTCACCTCATTTTTACTCCTACGGCAATTATATCGCGAGATATTGTAAATTTTGGTGATACATCCAGCGCAATTTCCCATACAAATTAAAACTTTAAATTGCTTTTCTCTATGTTCATATTTTCTTCCCTTTCATGTTTTAAAAATACGAAGGCCCCTTTTTTTATTTGGCATAGAGATTTAAACTTTTTTATACATGTTCTTTATTATATATGGGATAAATCTGCTTATGGAATTAGCCTTCAAGTTTTTTGTTATTTTTTTAAAAATAAAAGTATATGAAGATGTGTTAGATTTCACCATTTTACATCAGTAAAAAAATTACATTAAATGTAATATTAGATATATCTAAAATTCCATGCGTAGTCTTGTGTAATACACATTTAAAAATCTTTAAAAAAATTGGGCAAAAAGATCAATATTTAAAGAAAAGTAAGGATTTAAAAAAATGCAATTATCAAAAAAAGTTTAATTAAATATGCAATTAATTATTTATTTTTAATTATTATTATTTATTTTTTTTACAAAATGTACTCTTAGTTGAACATTGAAATGCAGTGAGTTCATCATTTGAACCAAACTTTTAAAAATAAACAAAATTGCTGAAGAGGTAAGCTGTCACCTTAACCCAAGTAGAGGCAGGTGGTTCTACTAGTGCTTCGTAAAAAGTGAAAACTAGTGAATTTATTAAAGATATTTATTTATCTTTGTTCGGTTTCTTTTTAAAATAGGTTAACAGGAAACTAAAAATTCATTTTTACGTTACTACAAATTGTACATTATTGTAACAAATATTTATTGTTAAGTCATGTAGTAATAGATTTTAAAAATAATAACTTTTGCTAAGTCTATTTTTAAGATATGTTAAAAGAAAGAAAGAAAATTATTTTTCTTTCCTCACAAAACTTTTAAAGATATTTAGAGTTTCTACTCCTCATAGAAATTGCTTGGTGTTAAAACCTCATGAAAGAATCAGTAATTTCTCCCACAAACCTGGAAAACTACTTAGCTCCTCTGGATAAAAATGTCAAATTTGTATTTTAAGTTCATATTAGCCAGCATTGACTGCTATTCGGCATGCTTCTTTCTTATGGAAAGATTATTTTTTCTGAAATATTACTCTGAGAGTGCTTTTGTGAAAATGTGTATGAATCCTCTTATGCACTTATTTTTAAATGTAAATGCACGACACATAGTACAGGGTTAATCTAAATGATGGACCCATTTTCAAAAAATTGTATTTATTAAAGTACAAATCCGAAACGAACAATCTTTATACCAATGAAAAGAGGAAATTTCAAAGTTTTTAAAGACATTATAAATGTTAAATGTGTCCACCGTTTGCTTCACGCCAAACTCTTCCCACACACGAGAAAGCGTATCTGCTCTTACCGAGTGCACGACTTTCAAAGCGGTGGTGGTTCAGAAGCGGCCGGTAGAAGTCGCGCGGCAATCGGCCGCGATTTCGTTTCACTCTCAGTTGTGAGTGAGATGGCTACTGTGGAGCACAAGGTTTTCTGCGTTCTTGAGTTCGCAAGAAGTGAGTCGCAAATTACAGTGCAGCGGTCATTTCGTACCAAATTCGGTATTAACGGTTTACACATTGAACATTTATAATGTCTTTAAAAAACTTTGAAACATCCTTTTTTTATTGGTATAAAGATTGTTTATTTTGGATTTGTACTTTAATAAATACAATTTTTTGAAAATGGGTCCATCATTTAGAATAACCATGTATATATATATATATATATATATATATATATAACTAATAACATGATTTAACATCAAAGTTTATTCTATCGATAAATGAATTTAATACTGTTTTAAAATAGATTATCCGATAAAATCTTTTGCCTTAAAATCTGGGGCCATATTCAAAATTTTGGTTTAAGATGCCAACTTTGGCAGCATTTTCTGAATGGTTCTCTTCTGAAAAATAGAAAACACTATTAATTTCAGTTTATGAATAAGAGAATCTGTCAATCTTATGCATTAACAAACAAAAATTAATTCTGTGATGTGTGAGACAGTCGCCAGTTTGAAGTTAAGATCATCCTTTTTAGAGCAGACTCTATTAATCTGCTGTCCATGTACCATGCCAACATGACGTATCCCCTCCAACAGTTCCTCATGTGATGGAAGATGAATTTAAACAATGGCTGATCTACCACTCGAATGCATTCCACCTGCAGGGTGCCTTCTGTGTGCAGTTTACATTAATACCATTCTTCCAGTAGCTGCAGTGGTGAAAACCTTTAACAACGTTAGGAATTTTGGTTTAATTCCTTCATGTACACAACTGCATATTTTGGTCTGTTTTAATGTTGGAACTCAGTATTACTCCTGGATAAATAATAACTGAATTTTTTGCATGTAAAATGTGTGATTTAAAATTGCTGTCAGAGTCTGTGAACCAAAAGTTATTCTTATTTGACTATCTGACTACTTTCGTCTGATTTCCACCTTTCTAATGTCCCCAAAGACATAGGGGAGAGGGGGCACATGTCAACAGTTCACATAAATATAGCTTTATCTCATAACTGTGTTAATTTCTATAAACAAAAACTACTCAATATAGTAAACAGAACTTGTTTTACACATGGTAATTTTTTAAAAATTACCTTTGTAGTTCTTCTTACCTTTTTAATAGTTTTATAAATTCAAAAATTGTTCACATGTGCCCCACCGGCGGGGTAGTTATGAACACACGTGGGGCACTAGTGAACACAACAAAAAATATCCTCTGACATGTTTTTTATCCTGCTATTCATTAGTCATCATAATCATTAGTTATATTATCTGTTAAATTCACCATAAAGAAAAAGAATACATATATTTCTCTAGTTTCTGGGTGATATGTTTAAGCAAAATGTTATAAAATTAAAGTAAGCAGATTTGGTGTGTGTGTGTGTGTGGGGGGGGGGCTTAGATGATTGATTAAATATTGTTGCAATAAAGTAAAAAATAAAGAAGTAAATTTGAAAAAAAATTAAAGCTTTTAAATTTTGCTTAGGGGTTTTTGTTTGGGGGAGATTTTTGAAGAAGGGGGCATTTAGAAAATATTTATCTGAAATCTGCCGAAATACAAAAGATTCTCACTCATGTATTTTCTTCTAAATTAATGACATAGAAGGGTTTTAAAGATTTAAAACAAAATCTCGATTATAAGCACCCCCCCCCCACCCAAATTTAACTTCTTTTGTTTTTGAAAGAGGTGGGCGGCTTACAATCTGAATTTTACAGTAGTTATCAATTTAAAAATTTTACTTTCTTAAAATATTACTGATATCTGTCTCCATTCAATGCATCATATACATAGCTGATTTAGAGATGGAAGTAAGCATTGAAAGTTTGGAACAAATGAAATAGAAAAATTCTCAAAGTTGTTTAATGTAATACTTTTTGTATTAACAATGCATAAAAAATCTTGTTGTAAACCGTTTAGTAAAATGATACATAACACTTATTGCATTTTAGACAACGTTAAAGTTATTTAAATTATTATTGAACGTAAACGAGTTTGTTGCTCTTTATGTACTCGCTGACAGATGATGTGTTTGTAGGAATTTCAATACAAAATCAACTTTGTATGACGGAAATGTCTTCTATTTCAAGAAAATGATAGATATTGGATCTGACATTATTTTTCATGAAGCTAACTGAAAGGAACAGAATGACAAAATAAATATTGGGTACTTATGAGCTGTTCATATCTGCCCCCAACTAGTCTGTTCCCAAGTGCCCCACATGGCTGCTAGATTTAAATTGATTAATCATTAACATTTCACAATTTTAGAAAAAAAAACTTTATCAACAATATTTATTAGTATTCATAGTATATGTTAACACATTAAAATTCAAATAAATGAATAAATAAAGTTATTCGTTTATCATATTGGAACTGAGATTTTACTTTTGAGATCTATAAACAGTGTTTCGACTGCTGAGGACAAACAAAATGTCATTGAGCTTCAAAAAATGTTTACCATATGTCTACAGGTGCTGCCGTCGTTGGTAATTTTTTTCAAATAAAAAAAATTATAACTATTTAACAATTGAGAATGTTCACATGTGCCTTCTTCTTCCCTACGTAACAATTCTTTTGTAGTGCCTCAAATAATGTTTAATTATAACTATTCCACGTTTAATTTTCTCAGCAAGTGTTACTTTTCCATTATTTTTGTGGTTTTTATACTGATTGATTGATTTGTTACAAATGAGAGATTGTTATTTGTAATTTTTTCTTCCTTCATAAATTTAGGAAATTAATATAGCTTTTATTAGTATGTTAAATTTATTTAAAATCAGTTTCATACAGTGATTTGAATTTCTTGTGAGAAGCTCAATTACTCCTAAATATGTTTTCGATTAATAATAAAATATGATTACCTATTTTTATTTATTGCAGATGAGTAAAACCATAAAGGTAGTTACATAGAAAAGATCACTTCGATATCTGTGATAGCATCAAACAGGTCAAAATTATTTAAACTGTGAATTATGGAACAAAACCTTTCTTTACAAGAGCATTTTGGAAAAGTATCTCCTAACTTGCACATAGAAAAATTCTTTGTTTGCGAGATATGCAAGAAGAATTTCTATAAAAAGAGTGATTTAAACAGACATCTATTAATTCATAGAAGTGAGAAACTTTTTGTGTGTCAGATATGCAATAAGACATTTTCTAAGAAGTATAACCTGGGAAGGCATCTGTTAATTCATACTGGTGAGAAACCTTTTGTGTGTGGGATATGCAACAAGAAATTCTCTCAAAAGTTTGATTTAAGAAGACATCTGTTAATTCATACTGGGGAGAAACCTTTTGTGTGTGAGATTTGCAACACGAAATTTTCATACAGGAAAATCTTGAAAAGTCATCTGTTAATTCACACTGGTGAGAAACCTTTTGTATGTGAGATATGCAACAAAAAATTTTCTCAAAAGAGCAGCTTAAACACACATCTTTTAATTCATACCGGTGAAAAATCTTTTGTCTGTGAGATATGCAACAAGAAATTTTCAGTCAGGAAAACCTTGAAAAATCATCTGTTAATTCATACTGGTGAGCAGCTTTTTGTATGTGAGGTATGCAACAAGAAATTTTCACAAAAGTATAATTTAAGCACACATCTTTTTATTCATACTGGCGAAAAACCTTTTGTGTCTGAGATATGCAACAAGAAATTTTCAGAGAAGAAAACTTTGAAAAGGCATCTGTTAATCCACACTGTTGAGAAACCTTTTGTATGTGAGGTATGCAACAAGAAATTTTCACTAAAGAAACAATTAAGCAGGCATATGTTGATTCATACTGGTTAGAAACCTTTTGTGGTTGAGATATAAAACAAGAAAATTGCTCACAAGATCACTTTAAAAAATCTCTGATTATTTCAAATTGATGAGGAACCTTATCGTGTGTGATATATGCAACAAGAATATTTTTCTCTGTGTAAATTTAAATAGTCATCTCTTAATTGATAGTGATAAGGAATCTTTTGTTTGTGAGATATGCAACAAAAAATTTTCACAAAAGACCTAATTAAGGAATCAACTTAAGTCTCATAATTTAAGTCTTGTTCTGAACTAAATTCAGAGCGCGATTAAGGTTGTCTAAGACTCAAGGCCCAGCATCTTTTCTGGGCTCCCAGATACCAAAGTATGACAGGTTTTTTTTTTGAAGTATTCGAAGATTTTCTTACTTTAAAAAAAGTTTCGAAACTGAGGTTAACTTAAATTTTCTTTTAGTGTATGCTGCTACATTTTAATTATATCTTCATTTCTATTGTTTCTTAAATAATTTTAATAAAGAATATCTTGTCTTCAGTATGCCTAATATAAGTTCTTTTTGAGAAAATGGAATGTATGGCAAGGTTTTTATAGAAGTGATATCGATATTTGAAATTAAATTTAGTTTCTAGGATATTTTTTCTAATCTTGGATTTACATTAACAGATTTTTTAACTTAACCATAAATATTGACATGTGACAAAATACCATTGACAGAATTAAGAAAATGCCTATTGTCATAAAGACATAAAAATCAATCTTTATACACGATTATTTTTTCAATTTTAACCAAATACTATATGCCCTTTAATGTTTAATTAAACTAATTTAAAAATCTTCAAATAGTTTATTTAGTCTATCCAGGCAAAGACTTGCTATTTGATGTAACAGTGAAGCAAGACTAAAAATTAAATGCTATTACATTTAAAACGAGAGATAGGGAATTACATCGATCTATTTGCCAGTGGCAAGTAGATTATCTAAAGTGCAAGTGACATTTTAGACTGTTTTCTAGAAACTGCAGAATATAAAAATAAAAACTAACAAATCCTTTCATTTATTTTTAATTCGCTTTCTATATTTCTCTATATCTCTATATCTCTAAATTGCTGCAATGTAAAGATAGCACTAATTTCTATTCTGCACTTTTATGTCTTTCTTAATTTTGTTTAAAAAGAAATATAGAAATGTTACTATAGAAGTGCAGTATAACAATGGGTACTGACGTATTATCCAAACCAAGTGGATAAATTGTCAAAAATGGTTGTCAGTCGCCAATTTTGTTTATCGTTGCCAATGGCCAATCGTGTTGAAAATGGTAATATTATATTATACATTTAACAAATGCAAGGAATCATTAAAAGTGATAAATAATTTAAAAAAACTGTAATAATTCAAAACAGTAATTTAGTATACATTATTAAATACTTAATATCAAATTGACAGTCTTTATCATTTTATAATCATTAGTACCATTTAAAAATTAATATTAATTACATCACTAATATCATTTTAAAAAGGTCGAGTTTAATCGAGTTTTTGCTATCACTTTTAAATAATGATTTTAAAATTTGGCTAATGTGTTGGCCAATAGTCTGAATTTCTTAGCGCGATCGCTGTATTCACTTTTTCTTTTTATAGTTTTTTAAAATGTTGCAGAATGCAGTAAAACAAATACATTAAAATAGTTTCAAAACAGTAAAACAAAGCACTTTATATGGAACCTTAAATTGTGAACAATATTGAGTAAAATACAAACATACAAAAAAAGTATTTAAAAATTATATTATGCAGACAAATTTTCTTAAATGTTATTGAAAAATTACTAATATATTACTTTTATCTGAAACTCTAAACCAATGCTTTTTTCTTCAGTTTTTAAAGCAAAATCAGAAATAATATAATTAAAATCACATTGTGATGCGTTATCATTTTCAATTGATAATATAGAACATGCGTGTAAATTTGTTTGGCTTAAGGAATTTCTGATTTGATAATTTATTCTTTTCAAAACTGAAAAATATCTCTGACTTTAATTTTTTTCAGAAGAAATGTTAACAGAATTCTAAAATTGACTTCAGTATTCGAAAATGTATGAGAAATATTCATTTTTTTTCGAGCCATCCAGAAAGCATTAACTATTGTATCAAAAAAGTTGAAAAATGCACAAATTCATGAGAGAAATTTTCTTCTATATGCCTTTTTTTGGAGATAGATGACATCCATTTTCACAATTTGAATCTAATAGATTTGATATAAGTTTCTTTCTTTTAAACTGTATGTTTCTCCTATTAACTAATGTTTTGGATTGCACTTCATACTCGTTCAAGTTTTCTTTGGCTGTATTAATAAATTGAATCGTAGGATCATCTAGAAGCACTAGAGAAGAAATATCAATCGAACAGCTTTGAGCTTTTTTTCTTGTCTTATTAATACGTTGCACGATGGTGTCCCATATAATTGTTAGTAATGCAGTTTCAAACTTCGACAATTTCGAATATAAATTTCTAGCTTCATGTCCATTTCCTGCATTTTCCCCAGTATTTAAACTGATATCATACAAAGATTGACAAATTAACCGATAACATTTGCACAAGCAGGGCCATCACTAAGACTTTATTGAGGGGGGAGAGGACCTTAAATTGTCAAGTCAAATTTCAGTATTTGCCAACTAGTTTTATAATTTTGCAATTTACCATAATTGGAAAATGTAATATAGTTCTTATTTGTAAAAAGTTTAATAATGTTCCCAGTTAGATTTGTAACTTTTGCGAAGTCTATCTGGATTGGAAAATGTATTATATATGTTATTTAATTTTATTAAAAAATTTGCCAGCTAAGTTTGTAAATTTGCCAAGTGTAACAGCATTCGCGAACGGGTTTTTTTTTGGGGGGGGGCTCTCTCCGTCTCCCCCCCCCCCACCGTTAGCGAGGGCCCTGTGGACAAGGTTTTAATGGCGTCTGATTCTACAGACCGTCTGGTATCACATAAAGATTTAATACTTATTGTAGAACTACCATACCACAGGATTACATGATTTCCTGCAAAATTTGCCATTTGTGAGTAGATGAAAAAAAAATTCATATGTTCTGAACAGTCGCAAAGAATCCTTCTGGCGGTTGACAGCAGTCAATGGCATTAGCTTTAATTGGATTCTGTGAATGTGAAGAACAAGGCACAAAATATGCTAAAGATGATACTTATTTAATTCAGGCTTGTTAGCCAGAATATTGCCCAGCTATATTGTTGGCATTATCATACGATTACCCGCTGCAATTTATAATGTCTAAATTGGAGTTTTCAAACACATAAGAAAATGAAAGTGATTTATGGTTAGATAGGGGCAAAAATTTGACTTTCGGTTCACCTCTTCATTCGCATATCTGAACACCACTGAAAGTTGGTCTATATGGTTTATATCAGGAGATAAGTCAACAATTAATCCAAAATATTTTACATTTCTTACTTCACATAAAATATGCTGCAATACTTTTTCCAACATCAGTTGTAAATGTTCCACCACAATAGTAGAGTAGTAGAATAGTAGAGTATTTGATTGTCCCTTTCCAGGCTAAATGGCCAGCCAAAAATAATCAAATTTTGCAATTAATTCAACCTCGGTAGAAAGTTTTCATTGTTTACAGTTTCTATGGCTTCATTATCACTAGTATTCCTCTCAATGCTAAATGTTACCATTATCACAAGTTTTTCAAGACTATTTTACCAGTACTTGCATTCACTCTGATACTCATTGACTATTTGCTTATCATTTCAATTGCAAGAAATTGCTTGCATAGGTAATGTACAAACACTGGCTTTGTGTGTTTGGGAAATTTCGTGTTCTTTCAGTCAGGTTTGTAGTGGAGGGTTATATGGAGGTATGCACCGTATGCCTTCTGGATTTTTTAAAGAATTTTCGTATACCCTCTGATTCTCAAATAAAAGAAAAGCGTATACTCGATCCATGAACTTTCGTTACTTTAGCGCACACTTTCTGCTTATACCGTGTACCCCTGGCTTTTTCTACCACTACAACACTGCTTTCAACCTTCCAGCTGTGTTCTTCCAGTCTGCAAATCCCTTGTCGCAAAGAGCTTGACGGCTTGATGAATAAATCTTAAATACGTAACAAAATACAGCTGCTTTGGATGGAGAATTATATCAGCTAAATTTTTCATTATTATAAGTATGCCTATGAAAACTGTCTTCGGTAAAATCATGATTTTTATCTGTACAAATTCTTCAATTTCGTCAATGCTTTGATTAGGTTTTCTTTCGGTAAAACTCCACATATGTTCAGTAATTATAGAAGGCCAAAGAGCAGGATGATATGAGTATGTTGAAAATGAGCTGTTTTCTTTATTTAAAGATATTTCATTTTCACTGGTTGATATTTTTTCAATCATGGATGTACTAAATGTGTACATATCACTTGCACCATCATGCATGCGTTTGGAGGAGATCAAAATCGATTGTTCAGTATTAAATAAAGCTTCGTAAATTGGAAAAAATTCTGAATCAAAGAATCAAATAGGAATACTACCAGCAGCAACATTAACATTTTGTGTTAGAGTATTTTTGATTTCAAAAGTTGACTCTTATCAAAAACAAGAAAACATGCATGCTTTTCTTCATTTTTTTGCGTCTTATTCTTTATTTATCCTTTTAAGATGCTTTTCCCATCCAAATAACTTTTTGAGCTGACGTCATTAAACATAAATAAATGTAGGCTAAAACCGATTTGTTTCCACACTGCTTTTGTATAAATCAAAATTAAATAACGAAATAACATTTCATGTGTGTGAAATGCTGAATACAAATACAGTATTACAGTTAAAAATGATTCTTTAAGTAATTCAATGGAAATGGTACACAACAACTAGAACAAGTCGGGGTGACCTTCTCTGTGCGATCTCGGAGGATTGAATTAGAATATTCTATACTTTTGGATTGCAATGTATTTCTAAACGGCATCTAGCGAACGGATATTTAAGCTGCCTCACCAGGTATCGTATTGAAAATGCACATGTGACGTCAATCATTGTAGGCAGAATGTTCCAACTCACATGCCTACAATGAACTTATTGATCAATCTTAATATGCAGTAGGCATGCAAATTGTTTACAATCATGCTGGTTGCCAGTTAATAAAAATCCTTTTTAATTTTTGTGATAAACATTACAGAGTACCAATCTTCAAGAAATTGTTTCGAAATCATTTTACTCATTGGGGCCACCCTTTTTGGGGTCCTCTTCTGTGGTGGGCCGAAGGCTGCGGTGTAGTCTGTCTGTGCGGTAATCAGGCTTTGACAAAATTTGGTACTTTTTTATTGGTGCCTTCGCATATGTTTGTCTTAAGAGAGTGATTTATTTTCAAACATAAGCATGAAACAGTAGCTAAACAAAAAACTTCTAATTTTATAATGCTCATTTATGTAACAATATGCGTTATATTTTGTGTAATGTTATTTATATATACGTGTGGTTATGGGAGACAGAATGGGTTCATTAGGCACTTAGCAACAGCAGTAAAGAGAGACAGTAGTCACAGTATAGTCCATAGAGACAGTCAGATTCAGAAAATCTCTTTGTAATAAATGTATCTAGAGTCAGCTGAAAATGGAGCAAGTTTATAGACCATGAAGCGTCTGCCCAAACCATCACCTCTACGAGTTGACAACCGAAATTCCAGGATTAGTTAAAATTCGATTCGCATATTAAAATGCAACTGGTCTGCCAAGTCATATCTTGGTGGAAAACGTCCGATTTTAGTGATTGACTGGTAGGTTTACCTGTTTTCCAGCTCCTAGTCCTCCACGATTTCATATCTTTCGGTACAGAAAAACATAATGATAAGCCTACCTAGGAACCACTAAAATCAGGTCTGCATCTGATTTCCACCAAGATACGACTTGGCACACCAATTGCATTTTAATATGCTACTTCCGATTTGTCTAATCCTGGAATTTCAACCATCAACTCAATGAGGTGATGGTCTGTGCAGCCGACACCCATTCTATCATCAGTAGCTCTGTCGTGCAAGAATTGTAGCTTGTTCAACAGAATTTCTTTGTTAAAGTCTAGCAAACTCAGCTGTTATTATGGTATAAATAGTGTTGAAAAGGTATTGTGTTATCATTAGCTTAGCAGCAGTCATGTAGATGCCGTAGTTTCTTGAAATCTTGTAAATAGTTTTGTATTTTAAGAACTAAGATCATACTATTAAAATAATGAAAAGCATCCAAGACTCATTATTGACTTACAGAAACATCCATTGCTATATTACAAAACAGCAATATGTTAAATAAAGTGTGTATCTCTAGTGTAATATCTAAATATTAAAAAAATGTTTGTGTTTGACACATTGATTATTGTTATTTTAACTATATAACACATTCCTATTTTAGAAGGTAATATTGGTTTGATGATGTTTTAATATATACAAGGTAGCTGAAAAGTGTGAGCGCGTTGTTTGACGTTGATATTTTAGAACTAAAATCTGAGAAAGGATGATTATGTTTTCTATTTTTGTTGTATTTTTATATACTTTCTTGTGATGTATTATTCATTTACTTTCAAGGAGCTTATGAAGCCCTGTGTTCATTGTTGAGCCAATGCTTAACTGGCGGCAAATGGAGAGAAGACCTTCAAGGACTGCATCTCACCTTAAAGTCCGACTTTTAACTGCCCAGAAGATCATTAAATAGTCGAAATGAGTAGGAAATGCTCTCGTAAAAAAGAAATTAGACCGACTGCCTTCTGTCAATACCCGAAGAATTCGCAACATCATCAAGAAAAGAATTACTCGAAACAACGGCGTAAGCCCGTAAGCCTGATTTCCATGGAAACGGTTTTGATATTTCTCGCCAAAGTGTCCAGAACATTTTTACAAACTTTCTCGCACTTCATAGTTATCGTTTGTACCGTAGGCAACATTTGTCAAACGATGTCAAGCTAAAGAAACTAACGAGATACTCAAAATTTTCAAGGTGCGCCTCGTGGAAGATGTTTTGTGGTGGGATGAGAAAATCTTCACCACCGAGAACGCGCACAATCGCGAGAATGATCGGCAACTGATAAGTCCTATACAAAGAAACGCAGGAAAATCAAAATTCTTCACGCGATCGTTTTTTCTAAAAAGTTTAATGGTTTTGGGCATGAGTTATGACCAAGGAAAAAAACCTTTAATTTTTACTGTTAAAAGCATAAAGATTGATGCTAAGACGTACTAAGAGAAGTGTTGATTAAGATTGTGGCCTCATGGAAGCAAAATAATCCCAATGGAATCTTCCAGCAAGATTGGGCACCTGCACATGAAGCAAACGCGGCTTTTACTTCCTCGACTCCCATATGCCTGGATATTTAACAAACGATGAATGGCGTTGAAACTTTCCGAATCTTAACCCACTCGACAGGTCTGCTTGGGGCTACTTAGAAGAAAAGTTAAAGAGGAAGAAAATATCCAGTTTGGACTGTCTGTGGCGCAAACCTATGAAGGCATCGGAAGATTTAGATCAGAGTTATCTGCGGTGCTCTATCAATTCTGTTTGCAAAGTTGTCTTAAAACGAATGGTATATATATTCAACAATTTGTTTAAGTACTGTATATATGTATACTTAAATATGTATTTCAAATATCCTGTTCAACTTATAAAATGGCGTACAGTAGATTCTGTTTAACTGTGAAACATCTGGTTTAGCATGATATGTGCCAGTCATCCCAAGTAAAGATTATGACAATTTTCAGTTTTGTTTTTGATATTTTGTCACAGTTAAATGGCTTTCCAAACTAAGCAGAATCTACTGTACAGTTTTTAAAAGAGTTTTTCCAATATTACATATTCGACATTCTAACTGACTTTAGTCCCGTTTGATCACTATACTATCCAATTTAAGGCTATTGGGATTAGGCCAAGACTATTGGGATCAAGTGTCTTCTGGATTTTAACCTCGCAATAAATACAGGGTGTCCATAATTAAACGACCCTACTTTAAAGTTGTCTACAGACGAAACTATTGGTCATAAAGTTGTGAAATTTTGTGACGAATATAATAAGGAAAAGGGAATTTGTTTTAGCGAAAAAAAATTTCGTTCAAAATTTCGCCAGAGTTTTTTTTAAATGAATTACACTTTCATAAACGTTTTTACGCTTTATTTTTTTTTTCAGATTAATAAGACAAGTACACAGACCTGAAAAAATAAAGTGTAAAAACTTTAAAAAATAACATTCCAATTGTACAAACTCTGAAAAAAAATCCACCTACGACAGCCGCCATTTCTTTCTCAGAGCTCAGGCCTAGTATTCAGTGTGCGGTGGCTAACTGTGTAATTTATTTAAAAGCGCCCTCTGGTGGCGAAATTTTTAACTAAAAATTTTCTTCGCTCAAACAAATTACAATTCCTTCATTATATCCTTCACAAAATTTCACAACTTTCTGACCAATAGTTTCGTATGTAGACAACTTTAAAGTAGGGTCGTTTAATTATGGACACCCTGAATAGGTCACTCTATGGTACTTTATACAAAAAATAAGTAGTACTACAAACTTATGAGGCTTTTTTTTAATCTTTACACGAATATATTTAAAAGTAAAAAAGTAACTTCGTCTTCTTCAGTTCTCATGTCAATAGATATTTATCTTACTTTATTTACTATTTCCAAGGTTTGTATTTTACCTTTTTAGGAGGAAGGATAATTCAGTGCCAGTCTGCTCACTAATTTGAGTATTTTGGTCATAAGTAGTACTGAAAAATCTAAAGATCTGGCAAGTATGCTGGGGATGAATACGTTGCAGTCATACGAGGGTTATTCGAAAACTAAAGCCCGATTTCTTATAAAACATAAACCATCACAGATTTTTAAAAAAACTTTTTTATTTAATTCCTTACACGTTTCTCTATTTTTCTACATAGTTTCCATGATCGCGATTCATCATGGACAGGCCGACCATTGATCACAGAAGATTTGGTCAATGCCATGGACGAAAAAATTCGTGTACAATTTCAACTTTAAGTCAACAACTTTCGAAAGAAGCAGTTAAAGATTGATAATCCTGTGGCAGGCAGCAGGCATCTATGAGTTAGGCATACTAAAGTTTGTAGAAAATTATGACTGGTGTTTAAAAAATATGAAAAATATAAAGAAACATGTAAGGAATTAAATAAAAAAGTTTTTGAAAAAATATGTGATGGTTTATATTTCATAAGAAATCGGAACTTAGTTTTCAAATAACCCTCGTATATTTATATCAATATATATATAAACTCGTGTTTGTGAAAACTCAACACTGTAATGGAATTATGAGTATTGGATGACCTTTATTCTATACAAATACGTGTATAAATACAAGTAAATGATTAAGTTTAACCAGCAAAAAACAAAACATCAAATATCGGTATTTGGTGCAGCTACCACACATTGCAACTAGTAAATCTGCAGATCAGGAATATCAACGTCAGCTCTGCAAATCATTGTCCTTTAGTCTCAGTTTGTATACTATTCAACATTCTACAAACCGTAATTTGAAAGTTTGAAATTACGTAAATATTAAGCATTTGAAATACTTGGAAGATTTTGGAAAATAGAAGTGTTAAATTACACACGGTGTTATGCATAATGGATATTCTGATGAACTGCTTATTTTGGTAATTTCTTATATAAAAACGTACATTTCTTTAGAGGAAATCTGCTCTCCTTAACCCTTAAAATCTGATTAAATTTACATTAGTAATTTTATATTGATTGATTGAATAGTTACAGTATATCTTTAATTTTGTTAGAATAAGCAACTTTTTGACAAGAATTTCATGTTATCCTAATATTCAAACAGAAATATTTACTTGGGGCCAACCATAAAAACCTGCATCTGATGAATAAGTTGAATAAAATCTCATTTACTAAAGGAGCTTTTAGAAAAGAGAGAATTTGTTATATCTAATTTAGAAATCTTATGTTTTCTAATATTTGTTTCGAAAAAACCGTTTTAATGATCCTTCTATAAGAGTTAGATGCAAGATCTTACCTAAAGGCATCCTAATCTACTCGATAGCAATAACATACTAAAGTCATCCAAAATAAGCATATTTGGAGACTTTAACCTACTGGACAATCGATGATTCATGATCGTGTCCACCGCCAATGGTCAAAATAGCAAACATGATTAGACGCTATAGAGTATTTTTTGTGTCAGTCTTTTAATAGTATCCACATTCAATTAAAAACTGTAATGTTACTAACATTGTGCAAATCTATGTTGTAGACCAGATTACAAAAGATTTCCTAACCTTTTATTTCTCCCAGCTAGACTCTGTGCTTAATCTGTCGTAATCCGAATTATCTGAGTTACTTTTTTATAGACTGTGAAATACAGTTGCTAGGTAAATGGTAAAAAATAAAAAATAAAATGAAATATGTATCATGTCAAATAGGTAAAATGATAAAACAAAATGTTTAATTTGAAACAATGTGTAAAATTCTATCAAATGTTATACATCTAATTTAAAAAATCTGACAAATGCATTAAAAATTTTTCAAATTAATCAGAATGAACTAAGATCCCCATTGGGAAATATTAGCATCCATAATGCATCATTTAAATCCATTAATCAAATACACCAATTTCTTTTTATCGAATGTTTAAATTTAAAAATCTTCTGAGTTCTCGAAAAGAAACAGTACGAGATGAAAAAAAAGTTCTATTTTTCGAATGAATGAACCAATTTTAACCAAAAACTGTAAAGCTAAATTCCGGTGAGAAGCCAACCAACCAAGATTCAAAATCTGCCAGAGCAGACGAGAATGATATTCTGGTTCGCGAAATTATAATAAATATTGTTCTGGTTCATGCAATTATTTAAAGATATTTCTACAGTTTTATATATATAAGTCATTGAGCTCTATGAAACTTTGTTTTATTATTTAGAATCTTGAATGCATTAAAAAGATTTTAGTATTGTTAGAAATAAATGTGTCTATACATTCAACAAATCTTTAAGTCAACATGTCAACAGTAATTTTGAGATAGGTTGTATAGCTTGTGGATTTTTCCATTTCGAGCCCTGCGACCATCAAAATCCCTAAGATGTTCAAAAGGCGATTTATCCGGGGAAAGGCAAAAGAAGAGTTGTATCTGTTGTGCTGAAAAGAATGTTTGACCGTTCTTAGAAATACGTAGTAGAGCATTTTCTGTTGAAATACACCACCAGAAAAACATTGAAGACAGAGTGACTTTGGGCTCCAGAACTTCTCTAATGTATCAGTTATTGTTGAGGTTACTCATAATTCTTAGCTGCTGAGATCATCCATGATACCCTAGAACGTTTTCTTCTGTGGTAATGAGTCACGTGATGTCTATGATTCACGTGATGGCTACATATTTTAGCCAATTTTATATCGCCTATGAAATTTTCAAAGCGCTCGAACGAGTAGAAATGCACATAAAAAGATAAAATCCAAAGCAGTTGTGATCAGAACTTGAAAATGGCTGACTGTTTCAGCGGGGCTTTGCCCTGCTTCACCTCATGTTTTTACGATTAATTTTTCATATATTTTCAAGAAATTTTTATCAAGGTTTGGAAACAGTGATATTTATAAGCTATACAAATAACAAAGATTTGGGACAATAATAATTCTTTTTTGTTGTTGTTCGTGTTGTGTTAAAGGATTCGATGGGAAAAACAAAAATGAGCGAGAAATAATATATATATATATATATATTACAACTAGATATTAACATTTTTCACTAATATTTTACACGGGCTGCATACCCGTCATATTTACAATTGATAAGAATTTCAAAAATTTTAGAACTACTTTTTTATACTATTAAGTGAGCCTGTGAAATTTCGCAAACCCCTTCTTTTCTCAGCCAGACTGATTAGGCGCCGGTGATACCAGATCACGTGGTCTGACAAGAGAATTGATATTAAAAACATTTTTTCTTTCTTGTTTCTTTTTTAGTTTAGTGAATGTGAATCTTAAACGTAGCAGGTAATAAGCTGCGTATAGGTTTTTTTTATCGTGGTCTTCTATTAGAAGAAATGATGTTTAATTTAAAAAAAGGGGAAATTTATTTCCGAATATGAAATCATGCTTGACTTCTTTTTAGAAGAAATAGTTGCTGAAGTATTAATTGTTTTAAAAGCATTTCTCTTGTTTATAGTTCAGTTTGAATGTGAATCTCGAAAGCAGCATGCTGGCTGTGTATTTCTTGATCTTCCGAAAAGGGAGAAATAAATATTCTTGAACATATAAAAGAAATTATCTGGAATTCCTAGTGAGGAATAACAAATATTATTCAAATGTTTTCGTTGTAAATATTATACATATTAAAAGTGTAAATATAGAATTAACAAAGTTTTTAATCATCTTGTGCTATTTTATACTGAACAACACCTGCGCCATTTTCAGTTGTGAAATATGTTTGTTTACATTAATATTATTTAAAAACAGATCGTGAATTCTTGAACTTAGCTCTCCCAAATATGATTTAAAACGAATCGTAAATTCTACAAACTATGCTCTCCCAATAAAAATATCTTCAATCGTGATAACGTGAAATTTCGTGGAATATATGAAGATTATTCTTCAGAGCCGAAGTGAAAAAAACAACAAAAAAAGGCTTCTTATGAGCTAAATATTCGTATTTAATCTAAACTTTTTTATGCAGGATACGAAAACATTAGGCTTTTAAACCCCCCCCCCCCCCCGTTGTCTACCTTGCAAAATAACACGTTAAGAATGTTTGAAAAGAAACAGGTAATCTGTTTCAAAATGTTTTAGGACACTTTTTCTCTCAAAAGTTCTAAAGGGATTAGTTTTTCCTCCTATTATGTGTCAGCAGGTGATTGAGCACACTGTCCGGTTATTAATCAGGGGGGCGTGTATGGGTGTTCAAACTAGTTGAAAAATAGCTTACAAAAACGTTTCTCTGCTACAAGCCGGATGCCGGCTAACATCTAAATTAATATTTGTAGCAAAGAAAAGTCTTCTCGAATACAGTTTTGTTCTCTGTGATCAAGTAACATTTGCATCTTATCTCTTTCGGAACTTATAATTTAGCTGCCAGATAACTAATCTGTATTTTAATTAATGTTCTACTGATAAATATAAAATATTTTTAAAAAGGACATTTATTGATAAAATCAAATAACGTTTTAATTTTTTAATTAGTAATTATTTCAAAATCTGCAAATCTGTCTCAGCATATTTCATGGTACAATTAATTGTATCTTTATCAATGTATTATACCTTTAATGAGCACGACATAATTAAGAAATCTACACAATCCATATTGTACCAGTTTACTTTAATAGTCATCTGTATTTAATACAGCTAATTTATTAGATTTATCCGTTTGGATTAAAATGCTCTCTGGATCAAGTTTAAGGTTTTAAAAGTATTCAATTCATCTTTTGGTATGGTTGAAGGTTGCTTAATTAATGTGTTAAATTCATGGTACATAACGTTGCAAATTTCTTCTGTATGATCGTTATACGTCGACTGTACGATGTTTTCAAGTTCTAGAATGATAGATTTTAGATTAGGTTTCACCGAAAAAATATATTTTGGCCCGTGCTCAAGTTCTTTGTTTCTTCTTCCGTTAACCGTCTGTTAGATAAATTTAGAAACTGCACTGGTTGGCTTATACGATTAACATGGGGCTTTTGTGCGTTGCAAAGATTTTCAATCTTGCGACTCTGTATCAATTCTTTCAAGCGGTTTTTACCGTATCTATACTTTACCAGACTGTGCATGAAAATATAAAAATATATTCTGGATTTGAGTTCGCAAATTTTCTAAAGTCCTCTTTTGTAGTTTGTTAATCTAGGCATATTTCTTCCTAATACATAATGTTAAACATTTTTGCTCAAATTGTCTATTAAAATTAGTAAAGTTCAAGTTTGTAAACTTATTCCTGTTCTTCAAAAATGACGGAATTATGTTCCTACTATCGCATGATTTTAGAAAATTCATATTCAAATGTTCGCGATCCAGACAGTGTTTCATATTTAAAACGGAATATATGAATATTCTCTTATCAAACCCAAACATATCCATACCAGCATCGAAGAAATGTTATAAAATTATGTGTAAAAATAACTTAAAATCATCCAAACTAAGCTAAAAAGTGATAAAAAATACACTTAAAAGGACTATAAATACTCGTACCTTTATTATATTCAGATCGACATATGTGTCATCGCCCACACAGTTACATTCTCAAGATTTTTGTTGTTACAAATATTTTCGCAAGAAATTAGTAAATAAAATCACAAGATCACCTGTATAATGAAAAACAGGTTGCGAGCATAAAATAAAATAAAAATGGATATTTGTGAACGTCAATTAACTTCTACTATTGTTTCTAAGATCCGGTTTTAGTGGTTTATCGGCAGATTTATCAGTGTGTTTTCCTGTACCCAAAGGTATAAAAACAATCAGGACTGGGAGCAGGAAAACACAATGGTAAACTTACCAGTCAACCACTAAAATCTGGTTTACAGGTATTTTCCACATATATATGAATAACAGACCAGTTGCATTTTAATACGCAAATCGAACTTTAACTAATTCTTGAATTTCAGCCGTCAACTCGAAGAGATTATGGTTTGTGCAGCCGCCTCTAGGTCTAACAAAAAAACTGTTTTCATTTGCTATAAATTTCAACTCTATCGAATAATTTCATTAACAATATTATTTTTTTCATTTCCGTTATATTCCGATATAAGTAAAATATTTAAACTAAATACTATAAAAAAAATTACCATTTTATCCCGCGATTTACACACAAAGTGAACCAATAATATACATTCAAGTATATTTAAGTAATAATTATGAATATTTAATTTAGATACAGTATTTAAAAGTTGAAATATTGCTAAAACATTTATTTTCAATAAGCAATAAAAATCAGCATTAAAAAGGATTATAATTTATTCCAGCAATTACAAACATTTTTAGTGAATTGACTGAAAATTAAATATGAACAAGCGATACATAGATGCATCATATAAAAATGCACTGAAATTTTGATGAATATTACAAAAACAATTAAATAAATACTTATCAACAATTATATATGAGCATATAAAATGCACAACTTCAAAGACTTTTTCTCTCATTATAAGCATGGCATTATATGTACTAGTTGCGTGGCGATCGGATGTGTTGCTTTTGAATGGCATGAAATCATTCAATTCCCTTGAGGGAAATGAAATCCAACTTTATTGTAAATTTAGAAGGCAATTGTAGTATTAATTTTATTAAATAAAATATTTCAAATAATAAATGATATTTACGATGTCATTCAAAAGGTTTCCCAGTAAAAATGCACATATTCTGTAACTTTATTTGCCAAAATCTTTTCGTTCTTGCCAGATCTGACTTCTAATTTCGAAGCTGGTAGAAATGACGTCATTTGGATGAACTAAAACAAAAATGACTTTGTTTTTAACGAATTTATTAAAATTCGTTTTATAATTATGAATTTGAAAAATGCTTAGAGGAATATAATTTTTCTCTCTAAAACATTTTATTTTTAACGTCCTTCTGAAAAGTTTTATTCGCCATCTTAAGGAATAGTTCAAAATCTGTTTTCCACTTTCAATTAAAAAAGCTACAATAGAATTTTCTGTCCTTTGTACGTCAATGGAATTTATCTCAATGATCCAATCGACAGACGATTTTGTGCTTTCTAAAATAAACTGATTTCTGAAGCTTGAATAAGTAAAAACAAATTTGTATTGGACAAATGCTGAACTATTTATATTATTTTAAGTGCAAATGGGTTTTTTAGTAATGAAACCAACACGCGATGTAGAAAGATTTAACACTAGAACGACTGACATTTTTACCTATCTAAAACGACTATTGCGGTTATTTTGACCGCAATAACAAATCGAGAATAAATATTTGATTTTTAATGCAAATATTATTATAAAAAACTAAAATTAGTTATTTTAAACAATTGTAAAATGTATGCAATGTTTTAAATAGTAATATTTTTATTATATAAGAAAAAATACTTTTATTTTCAGAAAAAAAAGTAGTATTACCATAAAATAGTTATGTCGACATTAACACATGATTTGCAATAGTGATATTTGCAATAGTG
This sequence comes from Maratus speciosus, assembly GCA_963932465.1. NCBI lineage: Eukaryota > Metazoa > Arthropoda > Arachnida > Araneae > Salticidae > Maratus > Maratus speciosus. Next base: position 648,658,926 of record OZ010786.1, on the reverse strand, counting down.
CTATTTCAGAATAATTTTACTCTTTCACAATATTTACTTTTCATAGTTTTAGTATCATATAACTTTCTAATACTAATATAACACTATTATATAATTTTATTATAATACTATTATTATTAATAGAATTATATATTATAATGTTATTATTATTACTATTCCTACTTATTATTACTGTTATTATACATTATATTATATAGTACTATTATATAATTTTACTATTTCACAATATTTCAGTGCTATTTCACAGCAGATTACTCAAAGCTCTATAGCGGTCATTGTGACCGCTTCTGGTTGTTCTAGGTAGAACATTAATTTATACGCTCGTTATAAGATATTGCAAAAAAATGTTATACATTAAAAAATAATAATAAAAGTCGCGAAAGGTGAGTGAGCTGACGTAAATGGTTTAAGAATAATTGCTTCTCAAAGGATCTATGTGGTCAAAATAACCGCTACTGAAATTACATTTCCACTCCTAACAAATATTCATCTAGATACTTTATTGAATTCACAATATCGTGGGGATTTACAGCTACAGAAAGAAGTACTCTTATAATTATTTTATTATGTTCCGAGACACTGCAGCTGTAATTTTCCACAAAAGATTGAATTTCTTTAAAGAAATGATCGATAACTGTGTTTGCTGTATCTTGAATTTCAATTTGTAAAACTTTACTTGGAAGTTCTAAAATCTTACTCATTGTGAGTTGCAACTCCCCATTTACTTTGTAGCTATTCAATAATATATTTTTTGAAATATCCAACATGATTTTTTTAAATAAATTCGATTTTTAAAATTCAAAATGTCTTGTAAATTTCACTGTCACTTACGGCCACAGCAACAACTTGACAAATCGAATCAAAAGCACAAGTATTAATTAAAATGAATTTTTTGTTTTTAGTTGTTAACGATTCCAATTCTGTACAATGATTTCCATTTTTTAAAATTCCAGTCGGTAAAGATTTTTTGAAGACATATCTTCAATTAATAATTCTGGTTGAGTATTTAAATATCAATTTCTTGGTCTCTTTTTTAAAGTTTGAGCTTCACCTCTCCAATTTTCCGTGTCTTCAACATGACTTATAACTGTTGCTTCATTAAGATCAGGTACAAGTGAATGATTAATGTTGACAGTTTTTTTTAACTAATCTCCTTTCACTATATGTTTCTTCTTTGCAATCATCAACTTTTTTGCAGCTGCCATAATAATGGAAACTTCAAGTGATCGAATATGCACTGAAAGAAATTCGTCGGATCGAATTGGAAGCTTTTTTCAAGAAAACACTCGTTGTTTTAAATTGTTAAAACTGCTCTCTACTGTCTCGCTACTAGACCTATACTTAAATAGACACCAGAATAACTGTAAATTTACACACAGATCAAATATTTGAGTTAAATATTGTGAATCGCCATGATGTCCATTTTCTTCTTCTACTAAAAGCTTACATTTGTTCGGTAAGTTTTGTAAACAAGAACTAAAACCTGTTGACTTCTTATAATCTTCCGGCATTTCAGAAATATCGACAATATTATTTAAGACTAATTTATCGACTTTATACCCAATTACTTCTGCTATTCTGTACTTTACTATAGATTTTGCTAATTCTCAATGCGTAATTTCTCCTGTATTCATATCCACCCCTTCTGTTTCGTTTAATGCTATTATAAATATATTTTCAAATAAGGAATTAATTTCAATGATGCTTTCCGACATCATAACCCACAGACATAAAAAAGTATGCTTCGTTTCGTAACATATTTGAATATATTCCATGAGCAAATTAACTTCATAGTATAGGCTACATCTGTTCTAAGGGAGCATTTTGACAAAATCACTGTATTTGTAAAATTGAAAATAGCGTTGGAGCAAACGTCAGTATAAAATAAATGTCGAAAACAGATGTAAACGCTTTAACAAAAGCTGATAGTAGAGCTATTGAATGATACATTACAATTTCCTCCGACACATTTTTTCCACTCTGATAACTAATATCTGATAATATTTGTACCATGTTTTTCTGATAGCAAATTGCCTACAAAATACTACTGTTCAATTTCTGGATCATGAACTGTGACTTCATATAAAAAATGAAATTTGATTTGCTACCATGTGGCCGCCTGATTTTTGGCGTATTTTGTAAGGACGAGTACATATACCGGGTGTTTCAAAAGTTTGGTGCAAAAGTAAAACGCAATAAAAAAATCTATTGGACCGAGAGACATGCAGTTTCCAGATAAATACTCAGCGTGGAAAGGGATTTTTGTATAACACAAACAAAAATTTAGTTCAAAATCTTGACAATAGAGGGCGCTACAGCAAATAATTCTATGGAAAAATTCCATATTGCTCACATACCGCAAGATTTCGTTACAAAAACATTAGAGAATACTACACGTACACTTTTTTGTACCTAAATCTTGCGTTGCGTGAGGAATATGGAATTATTCCATGGAATTATCTACAGTAGCGCCTTCTATTGTTAAGATTTTGACATTTTTTTTGTTGGTGTCATACAAAATCCCGTACCACGCTGAATATTTATTGGCAAACCGCATATGTCTCTGACTCGTTGATCTTTTTTTATCGCGTTTTACTTTTGCACCGAACTTTTGAAACAACCGTATTTGAGTTGGAAGCCATAAAAGGGATACAGAACTATAGCTTCTTATAGCATTCCCAGCTAGGAGTCGGGTCTGGGTGTGCCGACTGTTGTGCGGGAGCGTGTGCTTTTGGGTCAGAATCCTTTGGTCCTTCTCTTGGGGAAGATGATTGGGAGCTGGTGCGGTTGAGCAGTTTCTTTCATACCTGAACAGGAATTCTGTACAAAGTCTAGAGAAAGGGATTAAGACAGTACTAAAACTCGAACGCAGCTATTCCCTATGTGGTCAACGAGAGGAGTGTCCATTCTACTCTGTTTTTCTGACTTGTCCCTTTTAGAGTGAAAGGTTGAGAGCAGGGGAAGATTTGTCCTCCAAGGGACGGGGCACTTCTGCAGCTCGTTGGTTCTTACATGAATAGTCTGAGGCCACAGTCATCGTGTGCTTCAGGTGGGGTAACCGCACAGGGTTTTCCCTTGTGTGTAATGAGAGTTAAGATCATTTTCTAAAAGGCGGTCTCTACTTTTCAGTATGGCATTAACTGTGGCCTATCTCTGCAGTCTGTGCTTGCGGACAATTCTTGTATTGGCTTCCCTGGCTGTTGGAGGATGGTGGTTGATTCCTCTTCTGCCTTGGGTGGTGTGATATGTGCCGGCAGCAGGTTTGTCCATCTGGTGAGGTTGCTGTCCCCTCGGTGGGCTTCACTCTTGGTTTTCGCAGATGTGAGATCTCTTGATTCTGGTTTGGTTTCTTCTCCTGGTTTATGAAATGAATACTGTTTTTAAAAAGAGATTTAATTTACTATTTACTTGTCATAAATAGGCACAATAAACACATACAGTAGTTAATGTACATTGATAAGTACAAGATGAAGAAAAAAAATGGATAGTAACTAATATGTAATCAAAATATTGTTGAAAATAAAGACGGTATAGAAAAATTCACACTTCCAGTAAATGGCGAAGTCAGATGATAGAAATCGCAGTAAAATAGAAAACAAACAAAAGACGGTAAAGAATTTCTACAGAGTAGAGTTATATTATTAATAAAGAAAGATTAAAGTAAAAACTTTCCTTTTTTATTAAAATTTTTTTAAACCAGAGGACAAAATTTAATTTTACCGACTTTTTCAGTCTCGAGAATTTCTCATACACTGGAGATCGTTTCACCTGTGGATGTGTATTGCCCATGGATAAAATATTTCATTTTAAAATAAGAAAGCAAATTGAAACTGGATTACCTTTCTTCATAATACGATACGATGCACACCTTAACCTCTTCAGTTCCGAAGCTAAAATAATAATAGAAATTGATTGGTTTTTTCCCAGACAAAATGACATAGTAAATGACAGAAAAAATATCTTTTTTGAAATTGATCCTTTAGGCGCTCAGTAATTTAGATTAAAAATATGGATCTAAAACTACAAAACATCTTTAAAACTTCAATATAATAACAATTTACCTAAATTAACGCAATCACAAATTTAAGAGCTTTACACAAGTAAGTAATCTACAAACCCTCAAAAATTTTTATTGAAAAAGATTTAAGTTAAATACTTATGAAAATTTCTCACTTCCTTGGTCATACTGTCTTTTTGGTATTTTTAGGCATTTTGCAAACTCAGATGAAAATAACATTTATTTTATGCGGGAATCAACTTAGAATCTGCCATTTATTCGTTTGCTTTGAACGCAAAAAACATTCAGCTATTAAGAAGTGATGTGAAAATGTAAAAAAATTGGACATTTTAGTTTTTATAAGGAAAAGAACAGAGCCCCCCCCCGTTTGGGGACACAGGGACCGAAGTGGTTAAAGAAAGGCTCTGATTTCCATCAATGGTAGTAAATAAAGTATGATAAATATCTATATGAGTTTGGAGGAATATGAAATTATTATTTTATTGTTAAATACTTTAATATGAAAAAAAAAATACCTCATACATTTGAAATACCACTAACTTGGTATAGTGTACCAAAGGGTGACATGCATTGACTGTCAGTCTGACAGATTTCAATCTGACAGTGTCAGATTGAAATCCAGGAGGGAGTTTCTACTGATATCCAATGAGACCAAAGCGAATTACACATATTATTAATTAGAATATCAAAACTAAAATGTGTAATATGAAAAACAAAAGTGTACAGGGAAAAATTAAAAACTAATGTTACAGTAAATTTTCCTGAAATGTCAAAAACAAAATTAAAAAATATCTTTAACTCTACTTCTGACAATTGGAACTAATTGGGATAGAATGGATGGATTTTTATTAAACAGACTTATCCTCATCATATTTTATAAGTTGAACAAGGTTTTTCAAATACATTTAAATACTGAGACAGGAAGATATACAACAAAGATGACTTAAACTCAATAACTGAGAACACCAGCTATCCAAAACCCAAAACCTGACTTGACAGTTACAATTGAGCTAACCTTTCAATTAAAAGTCAACAACTATAATGTTATCTCTGTGAGAACAATAAAAAGTTGCAAAATATTGGGAGTACAAATTAGATCGGTTCCATTTTTTTGTGCTGAAAGAAGCATTTATTTCAAAACAAAATGACTGAACGGCTTAATCAAAGTACTATCCATCGCTGGCTACTACTTTTTGCCATCTCTGAGGCAACTTTTGAATTCGATCTTGGAAAAAAACTCGTCTTTTGAAGCGATCCAAGTTTGGAGCAAATTTTTTATTTCTGCGAAAGAAGTGAACAAAATCTGTTAAATCGTACCACAACAACCAGTAATCAGAAGGAGCAATGTCCAAAGAATACGGCGGGTGAAACATCCCACTTGAGCGTTTCCAGATTTTTTTTATCAATTTTGCGAAAAATCGACTTTTATTGTCTCTCGATTTCAGTTCATAAGGCACCCAATTTCCTTGCTTTCGAATCATTTCATTCCCATGGATTTCAATTATACGGAAACGGCTTTTGACTCACTCCCATTCTGCAAGATCCTCTTGCGTTTAACTCGGATCTTCATCCATTAATGCCTCTAAATCTTTGTCTTTGAAATTTTTTGGCTGTCCAGAGCGAGGCTCGTCTTCAATGCGGAAATCATCATTCTTGAAATGTTGAAACCATTCTCTGCATGATTTATCAGATGAGCAGAATAACCATAATCTACCACAAGCATTTTATGGGTTACAACTGCACTTTTCTTCCAATTAAAGCAGAAAATTAAAATCTCCCGCAAATGCTGCTTAGTTAACACAAAATGTAATACATTCAACACAGTAAAATCAAGCTTTTTGTATGAAACTCAAAGCGATATAAACTTAATATTATGAAAGCGATATTATTGACAGATGTCTCTCAGAAACTACCGAAATTAGCTCTCACTGTAAAACCTTCAGAACAGCCGGCGCCATCTTTAGAAAACGGATCGAACTAATTTGTAAACCCAATATTTTTTTTTAAATCAAATAAATAAAACTAAAAACTGTCCTTGAGATACGTAACTTCAGACATACAGGTACCTTCCTACCAAATTTTGTAGATCTATGTGCAGCAGCCTCTTCAGAACACAACACACACAGGCAAACTTTCTCCATTATTATAGATGAATTATAAAACAAAGTTTATAAAATTAGATCAAATTTATTAATACTGGATTTTTTAAAAGAATTGTATTTCATTCAAATTTATGATAGATACAAAGTAAATAAGGGGGGAAATCGCATGTTCATCAATAGTTATAATTTTAGTTATAATTTTTATTATAATTTTAGTTATAATTCAATTAGTTATAATTTTTTTCATGTTTGTGTTCCTTTTTTTCAATATCTATTAAGCTTACGAATTCAGATTTTTTTTTAAATACTTATATTATTTTATATTGTATACACAGTGATTTAATGATTTGTTGAGAGTTATTTTTTAGGCAGTGAAATCTTACCAAAAATGCTAATTTAAAAATGACTTTCAACAAATAATTAATTTTCAGTTTCACTTAGAAAGAAAATGGTCTGTTAAAATAAGTAAGGCATGTTATTCTAACTACGCTAAAAAATCTAGAAATCTATCTTTCACCATTTCTGAGAAAAAGGTACATAAAGTTGGTGAATTTAACATGGCGGGGATAGGGCTTTCACGGTCCCCTTAACAGATCCCCTTTCCATCGTGGTGATTGTAATGTTTGGCAAGAAATTGCATTCCCTTAAGATTAACTTATGCCTAGGATTTCGTAAAAAAATTAATACCTAAGTTAGTTGACAACAAATCGCAAATTATGAAAGAATAGATGAAAATTTAGATCCCTCTTTTCTGAAAATTTCATGCTACATATCTAACGCACAAAAGGTTTCTGATCAGCATGAACTAACAAATGTTTTCCTAAAGCACTCTTCCAAGAGAATTTTTTGTTGCATATCTCGCACACAAAAGGTTTCTCACCAGTGTGAATTAACAGATGGCTGTTTAATGCACTCTTTTGAGAGAATTTCTTGTTGCATATGTCACATACAAATGGTTTTTCACCAGTGTGAATTAGCATATGACTTTTTAAATTACTCTTTTCACAAAATTTCTTGTTACATATCTCACATACAAAAGGTTTCTCACCAGTATGAATTAACAGATGTCTGCTTAAAGTACTCTTTTGAGAGAATTTCTTGTTGCATATCTGACACACAAAAGGTTTCCTACCAATATGAATTAACAGATGAATGCTTAAATTAGATTTATGAGAGAATTTTATGTTGCATATACCACACACAAAAGGTTTCTCACCAGTGTGAATTAACAGATGGCTGTTTAAAGCACTCTTTTCAAAAAATTTCTTGTTACATATCTCACATACAAATGGTTTCTCACCAGTATGAATTAACATATGTCTTTTTAAATTACTCTTTTCAAAAAAATTCTTCTTGCATATCTCACATACAAAAGGTTTCTCACCAGTATGAATTAAGATATGTCTTTTTAAATTACTATTATCAAAAAATTTCTTGTTGCATATCTCACACACAAAACATTTGTCACCAGAATGAATTAACAGATGACGTTTTAAATTTTGCCTTTGAGAGAAATTCTTGTTGCATACCTCACAAACAAAGGATTTTCTTTGGTGCAACTTAGAAGATCCTTCTCCAAAACACTCTTGTAAAAAAATAGTTCGTTCCATATTTTACAATTTAAATATTTTCGCGTGCTTTGAATGAAATCATGGATATCAAGGTTGCCTTTTCTCTATAACTAACTTTACGGCTTTATGCATCTGAAACAAATAAAACTGTTAATCTACCACATTTTATAATTAAAAACAGATTTAAAGGCATTTGAGCTTATAACATGAAATTAAAATCACTGTAAAAAACGAATTCGAATAAATTTTGTAACATAATATTAAAAATTATATTCCATTCCAAAATTTATGGAAAAGGAAAAAATCATAAACAACACTTTCTCATTTTAAAAGAAATAAATCAATAAGCAGAAACAGCACGAAAATGACTGAAGAGTAAAACAGTAGAACTCACTGAGAAAAATAAACATAGAATAAGCCAATTCATTATAGTGTTTTTAAGACACTACAAAATAATTGAGATGGGTGAGTTTTGGGATATTAGAGAGCTCAAAATCAGAAAGATGTGATCACATAGTTAAAAATGTAACCACATGTACTTCATAGTCTTAATCATACATATCAATGTCAGTTATAGGTGAAAATTAGCGGTCGCCACTCGCCACGTGGCGATTAAAGTTGTAAAAGTGGCGATTAAAAAATCGGCCATCGATCGCCGCTTTAGCCGCCACTCGCCAAGTGGCGATTAAAAAATCTGTTAACGATCGCCAACGGAAATACAGCATTTTTCATGGAAATATCCATCTCTACTTTGATTACACCTAAGTAGAAAACTGGTTAATTCTTTTTCCTGCTGGATGCAAGCAGATTTCAACGATTTAGCTGTATTTTCAATATTTCGACTTTTCGCCATGTGCTTGCTCCTCACTTATTTTTTATAAGAAATTTCTATTTATTTCAAGAATTCTGCAAAATATATTAATCATCTTTGATTCCACATGCATTTCAAATAATTTATTCCTTTTTTTTTACTGGATGGAAGCGAATTTTAAGGACATTGCAGTATCTTCAATATTTCGACTCCTGCCACATCCTCACCAGTTAGATTATTTTTCTTCAAGAGATACTGTTTAATCTGCGAAATACACTCACCAGCTTAGATTTCAACTGTATGTAATTTGTGTAGTATGTTAATAGCACATGTACTTATTAAATAAAACCCAAATAATATTTGATTGTGTTTTATTTGATTGTTTTTTTTTATTATTGTATACACTTAGCTGTTGGAATTTTGATTTAGTTATTTTTTATGTAAAGAAAGTAATAGTAATTGGGTTGATAATTGTGTCTATAAACATATACAAATAATCCAAAAATATATTCTAAAAAATTAATACGATAACAGATTTTGTGGTTTTAAAGTAATTTTCTTGAATTTTGATTGCTTCCCTATTCTTATCATGAATAGTTGGCTGGTATAAAACTCTTATTTATAGAAAAATATGTATATACACAGCGATTATAGTTTATCTAGATGTCAAGAAAGTTTGAAACATTATAGTGGCCACTAATTTTAAAAAGTGGCCACTAATGAAACTGAGTCTACCGGCCACTGGCTATTAACTCAATTTCCCAGTTTTCACCTATAATGTCAGTCATATCAAGTTTTCTTATAACGAACTTTAATCCCACATTTGACATGCAAAATGTTAAGTCAATATTATTGAGAAGTACAACTAACCAATATTAGAAGTTTTACACAAGAAGGAATTTGTTGCACATCCTCGCTACAGCCACTGGAAGAATGGTAACAAAAGTCGATTGCACACAGGAGGTACCACCACTCATCTTCCATCACCTAAAGAAGTGTCTGAAGGGGGATATGTTTTGCTGACATGCTCAATAGTCAGCAAATTAATAGAGATTAAGGATGTTTTCAAATCTATATTTGCTACTTTGTAACACATTACTGAATTCATTTTTGTTCATAAATGCATAAGATTGATAGATGCTCTTGTTGAAAAACCCTCCCAGGGGGATACCTTCTTTAGGTATTCACGGGCTTCGCAACCCCGGACACTTGAGCGATCTTTCTCTTTTCTTTTTCCTCTCCCTTCTCTTGCATATTCTTTCATCTTTGTTTCACTCTCATTGTATTTTCCTCTTTGGAGGTGAAGGCAATTCTGCATAGGCCGATATCATCCTGTCTATATCGACTTACGAAGAATCGTAAACCACCTTTGTGTTAGAATTAAAATTCCAACTGGGCGAAAAAATGTCCGGACCAGGATTCGAACCAGGTATCTCTTGGCTGAAGCCGCCAGTGCTCTGCCATCTGAGCTATCCCGGACGAATCTGGTGGAACTTTTTCACCCAGCTAACCTTAATGATTGTAGCATCTGGTCTGAAACCTGGTTCAGCTCAACAGAATTGGAATAATTGTGTTAAAAATTAATTAATCTTGTGCAACTTTGTGTTGTTCGTGCATGGCGACACGTGTCCCTGGAAAGGGGGATCTTGTTAGTTGAGGGAAAACAACGCACTGCTTTGCCCTATACTTCAGGTAGATAGGTGGTGCATATTAGTCCTTTATGCATCAATCGGCTGGTCAGCTGACTTGCCACTGGCTAGGAATCACGTAATCGAGCACTTACTAGCCATCTCGTTAAGTGTGGAAACTGGCATAGGAGTGTCTTGTGACCGTATGGGCCCTGGCTATCATTTGTGTACGAATGTGCATCCTCGTGTTGGGCTCGGTAGGGAGTGGTGCGACCGGGGTCTGAATTGTATTTATTTCTACTACGGATGGAAATACTTCGCTTACCTCTATTTCTCTCGCATGTGGAGAGCAACAAACTGTACTGAAAATTTGATTCACCCGCTTCTTTATCATCAAACGCACTGATAGTCTGTCTGATAGACTTTTTAAGAGAACTTCACTTTTGCTTATTTCAAAAACATTTCATTCTGTTTTGGTGAAGACTGTTCACTTAACCCATAAGCACACGTGCTGAGATAAATCTCACCCCAATCACATTTTTTCTTCAAAAAAAGGATAATTCTTTTGAGGACGCTTCTGACCTGCCTTGTATCTTTCAAGGTCAAGGTCGAGAAGGGGGTGGGAGAAGGAATGTCTTTTCTTTGTTCACTAGGAGAGGAGAAATATGGCTCTTGAGATAAAATAATCCTGCGCGTGTACAAATATTTCATTTCGATACGTTCATTTTTTACTGGATAACAAACACTAAAATAGTTTTTATGATAGAGTAAGATAAAAGAGCAACTTGTACATATTGATGAAAGGTTATCAAATGTAATTAATATCCATTTTGTGAAATAATTCATATTTTAAGCGGTAAACCAAATCGTTTGGAAAAAACATGATTTTTTCTGGGAAATACATGATTTTTATAGAAACTTCTACAAAATCTGAAAATAAATATGAAAAGCATTATTTTTTCAAGAAGAAGGAGTAGTATTGATGCATTTTATAACACAGAACAGTAGATTCGTTATTAAAACGTATTTAGCCAAAAATATAATGGGAGACAAAATGGTGTGAAATTTATCCCACGCGTGTGCTAACGTTACAAAAGTAGGAGCATGTGGTTACGGGTTAAAGAACTACATTCTGGAGTTTATCTTGTTGATGTTTGTTCATCCAGTCAATCACAACTTCTCTTTAACTGCAACACAATAGGTTCTTTTTCTGTTTCTGCTAAGGCAATCAAACTCTAAATACATGCCGTGGTGTAATATCCGAACAAGATCTTTTACTCTCTACAAAAGAACTCCTACAGAATTTAAAAGATCAAAATGTTATTGATGCGCGCCTTATTACTACCCGTCGGAATAGGATAGCACTACAAAGCCCATTGTTCGGGCTACTGATCGTCAATAGCCCGATTTTATCATCTAGAATTAAAGCTGCTTAATTAATTTGTCCTGTCCGACCTCATATTCCCAACACTCTCTGCTGCTTCAAATGCCAACTTTATGGCATACTACTACTACTTGTCGTGGTTCCATGACATGTCAGCGTTCTGCAGAAGTTGCCCATGATGATAAATCCTGTGAAAACTCTGAGCGCTGCATAAAATGTAATAGGTGATAATGCAGACTACTCCCGTTTTTGTCGAAATTGGAACCTTGAAAAAGCAATTCTTGCTCTCAAAATAACTCAAAAGCTTTCTTACCCTGAAGCTTGCAAACTTGTTTAAACCAAGACACTATCCGTCAGAGTTTCTTATTCTAGTTTACTCAAACATCAATCAGAATCTATAAGGCACATAAGTACACAGACTGACTCCTCTTTTCCACCATGTAATTCACCTGTGACCGTACCACATAGCGCCCCAATGAGAAAAACCCGTGATGCATATTGTACAACTAAAGGATGTGTTTCACCAAAATTAGAACTCTGGCCATCATCATCAGACCTGTTAAAATGAGAATACCAAATTAGTTGGTCACAAAAGCTTCAAGTCAAGCCAAAAAGTCATCCAATCATCAGATTGAGCAAACTTCTGTTTCATCTGCATGTAAATTACAGAAATCTAATAATTCTCAAACTCAGAAACCAAACCAAAAATCGTGTTTAAAGAAAGAGAGAAAGAAAACTTCAACACAAGCATCCTCACAGTGGAAAACTGTGTAGAAAAAGAATTCATATTTAAGCTCATCACTTACCCAAACAGCTTAAACTTATAAAGGATCCCAAACAGCTAGCTGCAAAACTATGTGGATGAAGCAATAGAATCAGAATCTTATGAATCAAGTGCTGGTGAAGAAAACAGTTTTCGAAGAATTTGATTCTACGTGATTTTAAATTGTTTTTAATTTTGAAAAATTCTGTGATTTATAAACATGTTTTTTGTCAGCATTAATTATGACATTTTATACATAATTTTGTACAGTGTTTATTTTACAGATTTTAATTGAAAATATTTTGCCTCTTTTACTGTGATATTTCAGCTTTTTTAACTGATTTTAACTTTGCATTTTATCGTGCCGTATTACTTATGCATTAAATTGAATTTCACTCATTGTCTTTATCAGAAGTTTTAAAGTAACTATTTTACTTTAATTCTGTCTTTATTTTAACTATTTCGTGGTGCAATATGTCCCTAAAGGGACTTTCTGGCATTAAATCCCATTCAACTAACCTATCAAAAATTGTATAGTTTTCTATTTTTCAGAAAAAAGAGGATCATCAAAAAATGCTGACAAAATTGCATTTTAAACCAAATTTCCGCAAACGGGATACTGACCAATGTTAGTATCAGTTTTAACTCATCAATGCCAGATAATCTGTATTAACTCACGATTGAATTTATTTATTGATAAAAAGACTGTACAATTCCAAATCACTTCAATAGTTATGCTTGCAAGGCCCATCCATTTACATTTAAAAATGAATCTGTAACAGGGTTCATACGCATTTTCATAAACACATTCTCCAAGAAATTTTACGGACTTTCTAATTTTTCCATATGAACAGTCAACAAAAAAGCATGTCAAATAGATGTGAATGCTAGCTAATGTGATACAGATGGACATTTTTTCCAAGTTTTGGGGAGAATTTACAGATTTTATCCTGAGATTTTAACATCCAACTGTCTTTTTACTAGATCTACCTGAGAAATACAAACCCTTTATAAATATTTTATAAAGTTTTACAAGGGAAAAAATATCCAAATTTTTCCTGAGATTTTAACATCAAACAATTTTCTTTTTACTATATCTACCTGATAAATACAAACACTTTATAAATATTTTTAAAAGTTTCGAAAAGTAAAAAAAATAATCTTTTTCTGCCTTTTTACCATATGAAAAAACAGCAAAAATATTTTTATATTAATTATCACTGGGCTTAACAATAAATATTTTGTTGTTATAATAATGTAAGAGTTGCAGCAATAAAATTAGGACTATAAATTAGGAAAAACAGCACGAAAATTACAAGTACAGTGAAAAAAAGAAAAACATAATGCAACATTGATTTAATTTATTTAATAACTAAGTTAATTTAAAGAAAAATTAAATTATATACAATACAAATTTTATTGCTTATTCATTATTTTAAACATTGACACAACACAATGGTAGTTTCAGTTTTAGTTTGTTGTCAATAATTTTTTTTCGTGGTCTATGAACACTCATTACTTCTTGCTCCGAGATAAAAATTTTGTTACTTAAGGAAAATTAAATATTTATATCCAATTTATATTTATTCATTGGAAAATTGATAACTGGAAAAAATACCAAATTTAACTTTATGAGTTTAACTGTTAATGACAATTGTCATTGTTTACATTCCAACATGTAGTGAGGAAAATAGACGTTTGTGGATTATACATCGGCAGATTTCACAAAGTTGACTGTATGATAAATATATTGAAAATTTTAAAAATAGTTTTAAGATTCATTAAAATTTTGTGTAATTAAAAGTTTTATTTCTGTCTATTTAAATACACACACACATATATACAAGGTGGCTCTAATTAAACTGACGGTACTCGGAGTGTTCTGTAGCGCGATCTAATTGAGAGAATGACCCCAAATTTTGTAAAAAGATTAAAAAGTCGGGTGGACGAAGGATTCCGCGAAAAATTTTAGTTCCAAAAGTCTCCGCTAGGGGAATATGTGGTGCTGTATAATAAATAGAACAGAGAGTTTTAAAAAGTGCAGAATCAATACTAAAATCGTTAAATGTGCTAAATAAAAGGTAACTTTATTTCAGTATTGATTCTGCATTTTTTAAAACTCACTTTTCTGTTACACAGCGCCACATATTCCCCTAGCGGTGACTTTTTTTCGCGGAATCCTTCGTTCCCCGTCTTGTTTAATCTTCTTACAAAATTTGGCGTCATTCTCTCAATTAGATCGCGCTACAGAACACTCTGAGTACTGTCAGTTTAATTATGTCTACCTTGCATATGAGGGAGTGTGGTTCAATAATTATCGGCGTGAGTGTGTATAAAATGTTTGTACTGCGATGGTTGATGTGGAATATTGAAGCCTAACGTCTTAGATGCCTATAGGCACAATTTCAGAACTGTAGTTGTCATATTAACATATTTTTTTTCGATTTTGGTGTGAGAGATCGCACCTAGCTTGAAAGGGGGTTGAGTGTGGGGGGGGAGGAGACAGTGAATGAGACGTGGCTACTGTCGTTTTGACTCGCTATCATAGTGTTGTGGCCATTTGTCATTCACTGTCACAAATCTATCACAGAACTGTTTCAGGTCTGGGCTCATAAGCTCCAAACCAGCCTTTCCCCCAACCCCCCCCCTTTAATCTAGGTTCCAACTGTCACACCTAAAAAGAAAAAAAGATGTTAATAAACAGCTATTGTTCTGAAATTGAGCATATAGGCATCTAAGACATTAGACTTCAATATTCCACATCAACCATCGCAGTACAAATATCTTATACACACTCTGGACAATAATTATTGAACCACCCTCGTGCAGCAAACCTTGACAAAAGAAAGCCTGGAGACAAAACAAAAGAATACAATTATTATAGGCAGCGTATCTATAAACATATAAATTTTCTCCTGCCCTTTGAAACCCTGACTTACTTGGTTTTACTATACAGATATTCTCTCATCAAAAAACGTTGCAATCCATTCCAATGTCATAAGCATAAAGTCATTTCGAAACGAAGAATCTTTTATGGATGTTATCTAATAGAACAGAGAAATGTGGCATCCGAGATTCTGATTTCAGATTCACCATCATGTCTTTTTTGTTATTGTGGTTATTCTAATTTTAAATTATGCATAAAATTTTATTAAAATTGAAAAAGGTTTTGTAAAAATAAACCATTTTTCACTGCTAAGGCAGATCACACACTGAGCAGATAAGCAGACAAAAACGTAAGACACGCGACAAGTTGTAGCATTCAAACCGGTTTCTTCTTTGTTATCAAGGTGAAATGTCTCTTGACTTACGCTTTTCTGTCGTTTGTCTGTTCAATGTGTGACCAGCCTAACATTACAAAAAAATTAATCTATATATGTATCCACACACTTTAAAATGCATAAATTCATTGTATACAGACAATTTAATAATTGTGAATGACACTATACTAAAGTAAGCATGAAACATATTTTTGTACAATTTGAAATCAAATGGAAGTTATAAACATGCAATACTGAAAAAAATGCTAATCTACAATTACTACAAGTTTGGTAGACTTTTAAGTAGTTATTTAATGTGGAACTACGGCTGCTTGAAAAAAAAAGGAAAGGTCCTCTGAAACGTCTATTTTTAAATCAAGGAATTTCGTAAAGGGTCCTGTTTTAAGTTTAATGATGTGAAAGACTTTTCAAAGAACACAGCATTTTATTAAACAGATCTCTGATTGTATAAAATTAAATTTTAATGTGGATTCTTAATTTTTTTTCTTTTTCAGAAATCTGCATTTTTAAATCTTTGATTTTAGGAATCTTTTCTTGAGTCACCTGAAAAGTTCTGAAAAGTCCTTTTCAGTTACCACCTGAAAACATTTTTATTATCACAGAAAGCTAGGAATTTTTTTAAGGACTTTGACAGTATTTGCTCAAATTTTATCACAAACTTGTTTCAAAAGATGTAAATCGTAATTTATGTAAATAGTTAATCATGTATCGAGAAATGGAACCTTAAATTCCTGACCATCAGCTTTTTGAGCAGAGCAAATTATTCAAGCTCAACTCCAAAAATGGAGGGACAATGTTGTCCTAAACATTTTTATCCCTTAGTAAAAAACATGTAAGAAAATATAGTGCATATAATTTTACAGCATATCAGATTTTATATAAAATAATTTCAACTATATTATCTAACTGAAAATAAGCACATTTTAACTAAATGGAATGATTATCATAAAAAATATTTTTTTTATTTTATGTGTTATTTCTCAAATTTTTGAATCATGATAGTTTCCTAACATATATATTTTTTATTTATTTATTTAATGTAAATATATTCTGTCTCTTTTCGAATCTTGTTATTTCAATTTTCAAGTTGAGATATTTTTGCAATACTATTGCTTTTTGATTTAGCAGATATATCCTCTATCAATTACACTCTACTTTGCAACAGATCAATTCTTATTGCAGATTTTAAACAAATAACACTTTCATAATAAAGAAATTTTTGGCCATTTCTTAACTATTAAGGGGAAATATTCATATTCCTTAATCATACCTTACTTATCGAAATGATACAGAAACATGAACCTGTCATTTTACCTGTTTGTTTGACTAAATAAACCACAGCATGATTGTAACAATAGTTTTGCCTTAAAATTTCTAATACTTGATGCACAAAATTCTCTTAAATAAACCAAGGGGAAAAAACTGGAATTCTCACAAGTTTACATTTTACCTCCTTTATTGTTAGTTGTAAATACATCTGAAGTTATAAATACATATAAAAGTAAATAAGGAGAGAAATAAAATTTTTATACAGAAATTTCCAAATAATCTTGGGAAATTTTTTCAATTGCTTTTATTGATGGAAAATTATGCAGTTACAGGAAGTTCACTCCTTAAATATTCATATTATTTAAAAATCTATTGAATGAATAAAAATAAATCATCAGAATTTCCTCGTTACTTATCTCACTTTCAAACGAAAAGACTCTTTTTCAGGACAGATTAAAAAAATATTTTTCTTTTTCGACTTTATCCATTAGTTATACACAAATTTTGAGGTATTTTAACCTTTCCTGGTAACCTTTGTCACAAGCACTGATACTAGACATTTTCTTCCTCCACCATCTGTTCTGGCGCAACAACTTTTGCAACTAGTAATTTATAGTTAACTTTATACAAAAATCAATGACATACGATCGATTACCTACTGACATAAGAAATAAAAAACTGTCAAGATCTTCTGCACCTTCACTTGAAGCTATTTCAATTCAAACAAACAAACAAAAAAAAACTAAATACTAACTTAATAAAAATAAACTTTTAATAAAAAATATTTGCTAATTACAAAAATTTTCCACGTAACTTTTTTATGATATTTTAGATGTGATGCCAGAATTTGTAAACCCACCTCTCTCCTTTTTGGACTTCCATTGTGAATCCTCCCCTCCCTCTTGATATGTGACATAATTTCAGATAATTCTGATATTGTATGTTCAAGTCTCACTTATGAATTTAGGATAATAAAATAAGAATTTTTATACCGATATCGTAAAGATATATTTCAGAATCAACATTTTGCTTTTCTTCTTTAGCCTTTTTTTAGGACATTTCTATTTGTTCTTTAAATTTACAAAGAAACAATACTAAGTACAAAATACAAAAATAAATAAATTCATAAATTAAATTTTTTATAAGATTCAATAAAAATTTTGTACAATTGGATGAAAAAAGTACCACAGCTTTACAAATATCATTAGTGAATCCATTTTTATACGACTCATTCATATTTTTTTACTATCTTGTTGACCCTAAAAATGCAAACACATAAAAATAATCGAGTGTGAATTATTGTCGATAATGTATAAGCATGGAAGCAAAATATACTCCCAAGAAGAGTCTGGATTACATGCCAATATGTGAATATAGATTTGTATATTTTGACTATATTTTCTAAAAGTGCATATTTCATATATTTTTTATATGATGAAAGAAGAAAAAAAAAATATTAAAAAAATTCTAATTTAATAGATTACAACGACCATTTGGAATTTTTTTTTTATTGGGAAAGCAGTTCCACCGAATCATTCGCAGATCGCGACAAATCACCTTCGTAACAAAATTTAACCGAAAAATCTAAATTTCGTCCACCAAATTCCGTCGCATCCTCTTCAACAACAGATCGCAAAGATCAAACTTCAGACGACCAAAACCTTCATCGATAAACTCTCCAAGTCCCGTTTCGAGATGAAAAACAGGTTACAAATCGAAAGCAGTTCCACGGAATCATCCACAGATTGCGACAAATTACCTACGTTGAGCTCAATTTTTTCCGGTTAGAATCGACCAATTGTAAAACGCCGTGGCTAGTGGATTGGAGCCCCTCGAGACATGGCCTTTTAATATCAATCGATTAAACATTAGATTGTTTCTTTTTTCGCGTTCGTCTTTTACTCTGTAATCGATTTTCCTTGGCTACATAATCAGTTGAATACCTCAATTTTCATGAGCTACATAATCAGTTGAAAACCTCGATTTTTACTTTGCAAGA
Organism: Maratus speciosus; assembly: GCA_963932465.1. Lineage (NCBI taxonomy): Eukaryota > Metazoa > Arthropoda > Arachnida > Araneae > Salticidae > Maratus > Maratus speciosus. The sequence goes on along the minus strand of OZ010786.1, from coordinate 648,640,100 downwards.
TGATTTTCATTTCGGCGTCGCTCTTTAGCTTTGGATTTTTTCTATATCTGATAATTTGCACATACCCATTTTGTAACTTTTTCAATTTTTAACGACTTTATGCCTTTCGATTACATATTCAAATAAAAATTCTTCTAAAAGTAAAGAACATCGTTGAATTTCGTTAAAAAAAAAATGCGAGCATCATTTGGCCCTATTGGGAATTAAAACGGCCTATAGAGGCGCTGCTCGCAGCCTTCGGTACAGGAAAATTGTCCCTTTAATTTCCCTTTAACTAATGCTAAAGTGTCATTGAAATAATTCTTTATTGTAAATGCATTTGCAAGTTTTAGATATTCAAATTCGGATGATTTTTATTTTGTCATATAAGACAAGAGCACAAATGTCACAGGAAATCTGAAATTGTGCAAAAGAAGAATCATTCTGAACAAATTTAAAATACATGTAATGCAATGCGCGTGCACGCCAGTATCCTGAAGCCAGAAGTTACATCTTTTATCCACCAGATGGCGTATTCGAGCGCTTGAATCGCCAATCCTCGACCGAAAACAACAACCATTTCCAAATGGTTAATAAATTTATGATTTTAAAAACTTTTATTGATTACCAGACTAGAATTCGTTTAATTGGTGATAGTAAAACTGACGGTTGAGAGATAACTGCTACTGCTAGATTGGGAGATATTTCACATTATTAGAACATGTGTATTTTAGGACAGTAAATACATTCTGTCATATGTGAAAAAAAATTCTGACAAGAAGTTCCAAGTGTACCAACACTTAAAAACTAATAGTAGATGTGGCCGTTCAAAAGATGCAAACATTTTTGACAACTCGATTATTCTCACATAAGAAAAGGAAAAAAATTAGAGGAAAAATGGTTTTGCTTTGGATTTGTGTCAAGCAATGATTGGGAGTAATGGAGCATTAAAATTTCTAAATAAATTCAGAATTAACGAGTCTACACAAGATGAAACATTGCTTTAAAAAAATATGTAGCTATTTTGTACAGTCGTGAAAAAAGGTAAACACCCCTACTAACTCTGCAACTAATTATAATAGAAAAAATTTACTGGTACCAAACGACTGGAAATAAAGTCTACTTTTAAATGATGTATATAAAATTTGCTTAGGGGCCATATATAAATCAAAACCAGACCAAACCTTGTTTTTGTCAATAGCAACACCCAATTTTGACAGTATATTTTAGATCTTCAGTTAAAACTATGCCTAGAAACGACATTTCAAGTCATTTGGATGATAAGTTTTTGAATTATAAACTTTCGAAATTTAGAGCTTCTAATGTTAAATTACATTTTCATATTTTTATTAATATCTCCTGAAATTATGATCCTAATGCGATATTTTTTTTGTTTGGTATAATACTAAAAACCCAAACATAAATACATTGAATTTGTACTTAAAAAAATTTTATAATATGAATTATGAATTATAAAATTAATATTAGAAAGAAATATGAATTGCAACCTACAATTTTTTTGATAGATTTATCTTTATTATGTCCCTGCTTGATGCGAATTCTCAATTTCAAATTTTTATTTCACGTAGTTTTCGAATTATGATTAAACAACGTCAAAATCAGGGTTTAAGGGGCCTATGATATCCAGAATAGCATTATTTAAATATATATATATAATTTAATCATTTTATTGAAAAATTAGGGCTGGCAATAGTCAAAATATATTAAGCGAGTGAAATGTTCATATTGGCAAGAAATAATACATTAATAGAAGTGACATAATCATTCTGTAGCATTTCAACAATCGAGTACCGAACTTCAATTTGGATACAGCCCCTAAAATATGGTCATTTTAAAATAATTAATTTCTCGGAAACGAATAAGATGAATTTCATGCAAATTTGAATTTAGGCTAATTGAAGGGTGTAGAATCTATTTATTGTGTCAAACTTTGGTATTGCTATTGAAGAAATTTAGGTTCGTTTTGATATGTAGAGGGCCCCCTAAGCAAATTTTATATACATTATTTAAAAGTAGACTTTATTCCCAATCGTTTGGTACTAGAAACTTTCTTCTACAATAATTTGTTGCAGAGTTAGTGGGGGGTGTTTACTGCTTTTTTTGAACGAATCTACAATATCTACATTCAAATTAAGAACAAGAGCAAAACTAACATTGGATAGTTGCAGACAAAACAACTGATAGATGATGATGCTATATAGTATATTAGGTACCGTATTTTATGGAAGAAACGCCGCAGCGTTTACGAGCGTAAAGTTAATTTTTTTCCAAGTGCGGCGATTACGATTTTTTTTAATACCAACTGAGTTTCCTTAATTTAAAAATTCATAAAAACATTTAACATCGGATTTAAATATTTTAAATAAAACTTCAGACATCTTAAGCTATTAAAAACGAGGCATCCTACACTGCTCAGAAAACTTTCGATTAAAATTAGGTCAATGTGACGCTGTGGACAAAAGTAGTGTTCCGACGGATGCGGCGTTTACAACGGGTGCGGCGATTACGATATTTTTAAGTTTATTCAGGCCAATTTGAGGGGTGCGGCGTTTCTTCCATAAAATACGGTACTACTTGATTATCTCGTCGACCAATTTTGCCAAATTATACAAATGGAAGAATGTTTACCATTCTGAAATTTTAAGTTATGAAAATTAATATTAAAAAAAATCACTAAAAAATAGCGTTGGTTCAATGACGAACATTCACTTAAGACGTAGCGGCATCCAAAATATAAAATTTGATTTATTTAGATGACTTTGGACAAAAGAATACTAAGAATAGTTTATGTATTTAAATGCAGAATTATTAAATTAAACAGTATAAACTAAAACATATTTTTTGTTGCATTTTTTAATACAATGTAAGTATTTAAATATAACAATCGAATTTATTAAGGAACGTAATAAATATCAATGATAATGTAAGATTGCAAGAAACTTAAGGTTCTACGTTTAGTCAGAAAAACAGACATATACAGGATGTCCGGTCTCAACGGTGTCCAGCGGCTAATTCCTAAACCGTTAGTCATAGACCTATATTTCCAATTGCAAAAATGTTTTAGATCAAGTAAAGAAATATTTTAAAAGCGATTTGGGTCAATAAAAACATTTCTTAAAAAATTACGAAATTTAAATTTTTATACGGTCCCCCGGTCCTATAAGTTATATTTAATAAAATTTTCCTTATACACAGACAAGTAATACAAAAAAAGTCCCGTTATTCTACGATTAAAATTAACCGAGTAACAGCTGTTTAAAGTTGGAGCATATTTTTTGCTGCAAATTGGGGGTCATTCACAAATTTAGTCGAAATATAATTTCGTCACATATATTCAAGAATGGTTGAGGGTAAAATTAACATTGCAATATAAATTTGAAATCTTTAATCATTCTGACATATTAATGCAAAATATACAATTTGTAATAAACATATAAGAAGAAAGAAAAAACAGAATTTTTGCTAAATAAAATGATGCTAAATTAACAGCCTCAATTCTTTACAAAATGATATTTATTTTAGAATATTATTAGACTACACTAGCCTGCAAAAGTTGGGTTATGTCATGTTTATTAGCTTTTGATAATTGATTCTTATGTATTCTGTACCGCTGAATCCGAAATTAACCTTCATTTTTAATCATCACATCAGGATTTTTTGCAAATTGCAAATTTCAAAGTTAAAAAGTTCAAAGTTAAAATTGAATCTATTCCCCCATCTAATTGGACCACTCAGCTGTTTAACTGTAAGAATTCCAGGATAAGCAAAAATATCGAATAAATTATTGAATAAAATAAAATAAAATAAAAAATGTTTTATAGTATGAGATTTTCGCTATTCTTTAACATACACATTTACGATTTGCAAAAAAATTCTAACGTGATGGTTAAAAATGAAGATCATTTTCAGATTCAGTGCTAAAAAGTACGTAGAAATCAATTATCAAAAGTTAAAAAACAAAACCATCTCCTCTACTCTATAGTATCCGATTTTTGTTATTCTTTAAATTTGACAATTTATGATTTGCGAAATATCCTGACATGATGGTTAAAAATTAAGGTAATTTTCGGATTCATGGCTAAAAAATACATAAAATTCAAAAAACCCAACAATTGCAGTTTTGTATTATGTAATCTAAAACTTTTTCTTAAACTTCCTGGCGGTAATCTATCCGAAATTTTTTGTGTTATCCTGTAAAATAAGTATAAATGATAACCACCGAAAATCATAATAATATTAGATTGTTATCGGATTTGCACCAGTATGTAAAACTCAATCTCGATCGGATATTTAAAAGTGAGTTAAAGTTCGAGTACAAATTTTGAACTGGAAAAACGTACATACGATCGTTGAAGTAACATAAAAACTTATAAAAAAAACATAATTTTTGTTAAAAGAAATCATAAAAGAAACAGTCTCAAATCCTGACAAAATAAAACATATTTTATTTTAGCAAATTTGAAACTTAATCGTAATACTTGTACGATTTTTTTCAAAGCGCAGATACACATGAAATAAGATCTTCGAACACTTTAAGCACTTGGTATTTATCCCTCAAAACCAAGCCGAACACATTTGTTTTCAGAGCTGAAAAGTGGCATAAGTCATGCATTTTTAAAGTTTCATAACTCGCTCAATTTTAGTGTTATATGAATGGAACGTTTTTTGTCTTTCTTGTCAGAGTAATAGGAAAAATTTACTAAATATAACCTATAGGACCGGGGGGACCGCATAAAAATTTAAATTTCGTAATTTTTTAAGAATGTTTTTATTGACCCAAATCGCTTTTGAAATACTTCTTTACCTGATTTAAAACATTTTTGTAATTGGAACAATATGTCTATGACTAACGGTTTAGGAATTAGCCATTGGACACCGTTGAGACCGGACACTCTGTATAACTATGAAATATATTAGTCCAGGCAATAGAGACCATATAGGGACTCTATCTAGCAAAATTCATGGTAGTTCTGGAAATTGGCTTACTATATGGTTTTTGGGTCGCTGAATCCGAATTTTTAGCTTCCCACCCAAAATTTCCCCCGGCAACCCCCCCCCCCCACACACACACACAAATTTTGGTAAAATGCCACCCAAAAAAGGTTTCTATTAAGAAAATCAATTTTTTATTGATTTAGGGGAAAAGTGTCTAGAAATTCAGAAAGTAGACAATATTTGCAATAAATTCGATATATGAGATTATGACTTAATATGAAGGGGAAGGGGGGATCTGCCTCGGAACATGCGCGCGGTGCTGCGTGAACTAAGTTGCGCAATTCCACTTAACCACTACACGTTTACATTCGCCCTCCCATCTTCCCTCCGAACTTTCTCTATAACGTTTACTTTAAGTTTTTTGGGTAGCTGAATCCGAATTTTTAACTTCTCCCCAAAATTTCCCCCCCCCCAATAGTTGTTTTTAACTTACATTTCTTATTATTTTATGGGAAAAGCATTACGAAATTCAGAAACTAGACAAAATTTGAAACAAATAGGATACATGACATTATGACTTAGGATGAACGGGGAGGGGGAGGGCTGCCTCTGAACATGCACTGCGGCGCTACGTTAACTAAGTTATGAAGTCCAGGCAATAGGGGATTTTACCTGGCAAAATTAATGCTCGCTCTGGATTTCGACTCACTTTATGTTTTTTGGATCGCTGAATCCGAATTTGTAACTTCCCACCGAAATTTCTCCCGGCAACCACCAAAAGAATTGATTTTTTGAAAAAATTTGGTTTTTGAGAAAAGCGCGCGGGGAATGTTCCGAGGCAGCCCCCTCTCTCTCCGTTTATCCTACGACATAATGTCATATAACCTATTTGTTTCAAATTTTGTCTAGTTTCTGAATTTCGTAATGCTTTTCCCCTAAAACAATAAGAAATTTAAGTTAATAATAACTATTTTGGGGGGTTTCGGGGGGGATTTTGGGGGTAAGTTAAAAATTCGGATTCACCGACCCAAAAAACTTAAAGTAAACCTTATAAGGAAAGTTCGGAGGGGAGATGGGAAAGCGAATGTAAACGTGTGAGTGGTTAAGGGGAATTGCGCAACTCAGTCCTCGCAGCACCGCGCGCATGTTCCGAGGCAGATCCCCCCCCCCTCCCCTTCATCCTAAGTCATAATGTCATCTATCGAATTTATTGCAAATTTAGTCTACTTTCTGAATTTCTAGATGCTTTTTCCCTAAAACAATAAAATAATAGATTTTTTTAATAAAAACCTTCTTTGGGGGGGGGGAGGGGGGGGGGCTTTTTACCAAAATTGGGGGGGAGGTTGCCGGGGGAAATTTTGGTTGGAAGTTACAAATTCGGATTCAGCGACCCAAAAACATAAAGTAAGCCGATTTCCAGAACTACCATTAATTTTGCTAGGTAAAATTCCCTATTGCCTGGACTATATGTAAACATTAGAATTAAACTTGAAGCTAATCTATTATACTTTTTCTCTTAATACCATAATGTAATTATTTATTGACATAACTTTTATTTTAAATAACAAAACAACAAATAAATTAGTAAAACAATAATAAAAATACAAATAAAACGTCGAATTATAAATTACTTGATGACATAACAAACACATCTAACGTGTTTGATGCCAAATGAGTGTGGCATTGACGATCATCCATTATTGACATTTAATCTTATAGTTTGGTGATAGTTCTTTGGTCAACGGGATAATCAAATAGTACTGCATATTATTATTTTTGATAAAATGAGCACTGCATGTCCTCATCCACATCTCATTGCTTGGAGAGAACAAAAAAAAACTTAACCACTCTACTATTAAAAATACCATTATTGATTCTTTGAATCATTTGTGGCCGTGATAAGAATGCATTTTGTGAAAAGGTTTTAGTTGCTATTAATGATGCTGATCTCTATATGATATATTTGATTTATTTGATATGATCTCTATATAATATCATTAAAAATATTTTTAAAAATTATTTAAAATGACATATTTAGCCTATCATCAAACGAATCAGAGACAACTGTAGACAAGAAAATAAAATTATTTTTTGCAATAAAAAACCTTTCTTAACCCTTTATGCCCCGAGGGTACTTTAAAGTACCATTAAAAAAAGTTATATAATTAATTTAGTACATAGATTAGCAGTAATACAATTTACAATGAATTGTAGATACTTTACTTCAACTTGTTTCAAAAGCTTTATTTGTTGCACAAAACAAAAAATGTCTTTAAAAGGATGATTTCTCTTTCATTTGCAGCTGTTCAGTTTTCTTGATGTTGGAAGATTGTGAGTGGAAAGTTTCAGTTCTTAAATGTTTCTATATTTGTATTATAATAGCATTATTGTTGTCATTTTGTCAACAAGTTTGTGTTGCTACTAGTGATGCTGCTCTCTATATGTTCAAAGCTGCAATATCATTAAAAGTATTTTATCAAAATTATTTAAAATGACATATTTAGCTCATCATCAAACGAATCAGAGACAACTGTAGACAAGATAATAAAATTATTTCTTGCAATAAAAAACCTTTCTTAACCCTTTATGCCCCGAGGGTACTTTAAAGTACCATTAAAATTTTTTTATAAAATTAATTTAGTACATCGATTAGCAGTAATACAATTTACAATGAATTGTAGATACTTTACTTCATCTTGTTTCAAAAGCTTTATTTGTTGCACAAAACAAAAATGTTTTTAAAAGGATGATTTCTCTTTCACTAGAATCTGTTCAGCTTTCTTGATGTTGGGAGATTGTGGGTGGAAAGTTTCTATATTTGTATTGTTAGGGCATTATATTTGTACATTTCCTAAAACTATAAAATACTACTTTAAAAAAGATATCAGTGGAGTTGTAAATATTCCATGAAATTCTCATAAATAACTATTTTGTTGATTAATTTTTATTTGCAAGATCTTTCTAAAATTTGGTAATTGATTGTGTAAATATTCCAACAAATTTTCAACAATTCTGGGAAAATACATTAGAAGATGAAATTTTCATTATTTCATAATTTGGAACATAAAGGGTTAAAACATCTATATGGGTAAAATATTATAAGAAATAATATCCTATCCTTACACTATACCACCAGAATCAATATTAATAAGATAAAGATTCATTCAGCTTGATTTTATGGAAAACTGAAATGCTGTACAGAATGAAGTCTTGTGCAATTTCTATAGCTGAAGATATTTTGCCAGACAATATTGTTAAAAAAGTAATAGTTATGATTGAAAATCATTTTTCAGGATTATCGGAGACAATTAGAAATGCGTGAGAAACAGAGAAAGTGAGAGACCATATCATAAATTCCAGGAGAAAAAGTAAAAGAACATTCAACTAATATGGCATTGTCAATTTAGAATTTAATTTAAAAAAAATCTTAAACGCACACAAGAAAGGGAAATAAACATCAAAATATCACCCACCCCACAAATAGTACACCATTATACAACAAAGCTCTGACCAGAGGAACACAAAAAATCTACTATAAAATCTCTTTTTTTGCTCTTGGTGCCTAAACATAAGACTTTAGTACAAAATTTTGGAACTAAATTGTTGAAACATTTATATTTTTAAATCACCGATGGGGTAGATAAAAATTTAAAGACTACAAAGGTACTTTTCCAACGTAAGCACACTTAGCAAGATAAACAAAAAGCGTTGGTGAGAGCAGGAAATTTTAAACCTGTTCACTATTTCACATACACAAGCGATAAAAAAAAGCTATTTATCACTTTTTAATACAAACAGGAGAAAATTGGGTACATTTGTTTTAGAAAGGCTTATATCTCAGCAATATAAATATATATATTTAGGACAATAGCAGCTTTTACTTTTAGTGAGTGGAAATGGAAAACGAGGTTTTAATTTTGAAATAAAAATGTTTCGGTTATATGATACTTATTTTTTATTTATTTTACTTTGTATTTTAAATGAAATATGTAAAAGACATATATTTCAAATGTATGCATTATAGGTATTTTAAATGAAATATGGAAAATATTTATATTTTCAAATAAAAAGAATGCAATATGAATGATGGCAGTGGAAACAGTATTTGGCAATTTATCACGTGCACAATTCAAACATAAAAAGACTATAAATTGTATTAATATACATATATATATATATTTATTTATTTATATAAATATTTATATATATATAAATAGTACATACATAAACAAACATAAAAATACAATAAGTTAGTTTTCATAACTGTTTATATCATTTTGCAACCAATCTCACTTTCTGAAGCCCGAATTGAGCCAAGTTTTTTTTTTTTAAATACGAAGACCCCTATAAGGGAGATGTACCTCATTTTTATTAGAAACCACACAAATTATTTTGTTTTAAAACACTCACGATGTTTAATTTAATATAAATGAATTTAATGATGAAATTAGAAATTGCTAAATAAGGTTGGATGGATAAGGTATGAAACAGATATCTATACCAATAAAAGAAAGTTTCACTCTGCTGTGTGTGCGTGATGGCTAGCAAAATCTACAGCACATACGAGGCTGAAAATTATTGTGAGGCTAGCCCAAAATGTCTCCTGATGCCCCTAAGACTCAGAATTTTAAATTTCTAATAATTAGCTTAGTTATTAATTAGAGAGCCCAATTTAAAGAATGGAAACATATTCATAATTCAACTAAAGCATAGATTTTTATCAAAATGTAGAAAATATCTTTGAAAAACTTGAAGAGAAGGGGAAGGTTTGCTAAAATGAAGGATTGCTAAGGACGATAAATGTACTGGGCCTTTTCGAAATCTACCGGGTCTAAAAACTCGAAAATTGCACAGCCAGATGCAAAAAATTCTCTTTCAGAAATTCCAAAAATTATTCCGATATTCCTGTAAAAATTTGAAAAATCCATTAATAATTGATTTATAAAATCTCTTTTTATTTCCATTGAAATACAATCTACAGAACGCAGATGTTTGTAAACTTTAGGAACCCAAACAACTGTTGTCAAGAGAAGTAGGATTTTTTCCTAGCCTGATTCTTTTACAAATATTGCATTTAGAGATTTATAATTCATGCCTCTGTATATATATTACGAAACAATTTAATGGGTTAAGTCGAACAATCACGTCGTGCTTTTTACGACATATTACTTGATTCGTACTACCTTTTAATCAGCCGTTGGTGAGGTTATATAGCAGGCATACCACTTAGCACAAGCATCGCTAGTGGAGGTGTCAACTCTATGAAGATTTAGCTGCTGTAGAGCGATGATAATATTGGTAGAGTCCAATCAAACTCTTATTTATTCATGATGAAGACAAGGCAGATTAGGCCGCGTGAGTGGTGAAAAAAGGCGTATGAAGAAATCAGGGGTTTTCCCAATTAAAAACATGGAAACGTAGTCATAGGAAACTGTTTATTCCATCAGAACATACCAACATTAAACAATTCCCACAGGATGAGAAATCAGAGAATTCCACTCTAGCATGAACTAGTTACTCATGCGAAATAGATGTTAATTCACGAAATGAATATTCTACATGGCTTAGGACACCAGGTAACAGGTTATGTAAACAATCAAACAGCACAAAAAATCTACTCCTGAGCTCATGCTCTAGCTATTTATTAGAATGCGCGGAGGAATTCCGATTGAAATGAAAACTTCAGGCTAGTCAAACAAAATCACGAACGAGACTCGAAGTGAAACTGCGATCCGTCACTCAGCCAATGGAGAGCGATCGAGAAACGTCACAGAAAAGAATCCCGGCGCCGCTAATGGAAGGATTTCGATGAAAAAGGCGGTCGCCCAGCTGGCGGGAATATGAGATGAAATAGAATAAAAATGTAGAAATGGCTTTGATAAACATTCGAAAAATAAATAACTGCGTTCAGAACTTTACAGTTTGGTAGACGATAAAAATGAATGAAGAGATTAAAAGTTTAGATTACGTTTTGGAATAAATCTATTATTAAGATACGCGTATTAAAATTATAGGAATTTAATTAGAAATAAATAATAGAGCGTATTAAAAAAAAGAAATAATGAATATGCCGTCAGTTTAGAATAATTTAAATGAATAGTAAAAGTAAAATTTTTTATGTAACATATATATTTTCGCTGATTACAAATATGCAATTTTTGTTAAATTATTCACAGTAGAATTCTAATTATCAATTAAGAATCAGACTTAATGAAAGGATTTATTTTGAATTGCATTTCCTCCTCTTTGCCGATATTTATAGCAAAAGCAGATAAAACCACAGATAATTTTTAGACTAGGGTTTTTTGCGGGATGTAATATTTTTATAAATAGAGCATTTATAGATTTTAAAGGTATGCATCTATTAATATTTTGTCGCTGTTTCTGAATATTTAATTTTCTTAAAAATCGATCAAGAGCTTTTTATTTTACTAAAAAAGGATTTTTAAAAAGAAAAAGAAAGACTTGCCAACGGCACATTATTTAAATCTAAGCTTCCTCCGCTAATCTTTATTTTACTTGTGAATTTTTGGATCAATTTTAAAATTTCAGACGTTTAATATCACTTAAAAATTTTAATGAAACAGGTGGAGTAGAAATTTTAAAACGTACAGTTTTATACCAAAGCATTTCTCCTCTAATTATTATTTTACATCAGATTTTAGCATTTGAAATATTTAATAACATTTAAAATTTTTTAAAGAATCTGGAAGAGTTGAATTTCGGGAGGGGGCGGGGCGCAAAATTAATTTTTTTAACTGTAACTTTTTCTACAATAAGCATCCTTTATGTGTTGCTTTCTGACGAAGACATCCATTAAATATTATTTACTAAAAATAAAAATTTTAAAGAGAGGGAGGGTGGTACAGTTTTCAAACTTTTTCAGAAACCCTAATATGATATATCATTGGAAAGCCTTCGGACTATTCCTTCATATTATAAACCTTTCTTCCACACCTCACCCTAATTTGCCCCACCCGCAGGGGAGCAATTTTCTAACTCAGCTCTTAATTAAGCTACAGTGAGATTCAACCTCATTTGAAGGTTTGACCGAAAGTGAATCTCCTGACAGGTCTTTGACTGGTGGGATTTATTTTAAACCCAGACAATTGGGGGGCATTCCCCCCATGGGCAGACAGAAATGGAATTTTTCAAGTCACATATCATTTAAAAGCTTTTGGCCTATACATTACTAAGCACCTACAGCCCTCTCTTAACTCATTTTTTCGTCACTAGAGGGCGTTTTACAGTTTTAATTTTTTCATAACTACCAAATACAATTTTTCAAACATTATGAAAAAAATTCGCACAACAAATCTCAACAATTAGCAGATTCTCCCCCATTTTCACACATCGAGTGGGCACATACTTCAGACAAAATCGAGTTAAAGATATAAAATGACACAAATTTAAAGTTCATATAAGAATATTACCATGAGCCCAGGTAGTGCCGGCCGGATCATCTAGTTGGTCAATACAAAACAAACTTCCCCTTTTCTGCAAAATGGGCACATTTTTATTAAAATTTTTTCAAAAATGCTGTATGAATTCGAAACAAACTTTATTGAAAGAGGACAAAATTTACCTTATTCGGTTATAAGATTGAATTTGAATTGCAATTATAAGTCTAAAAAAAATCTGATTCGAAAATCAGATAAATATCAAATTTTTGCGTTAAAAAAATTAATAAAGAAAATCTAAATCCGAGTCTCAATGCAGAAACCAATTTGAAATGCGATACATTCCTCTAGTCATCACCAACAGTCAAACATCTTTCTTTAATACATCAATTAACAGCATTATGATGATACTTATTGGTAAATGTGTATACAGGTTAATAATATTTGCCAATAACAACCCAACTCTAACATTATTTTCCAGTAAAAAGCATAATTACTCAGTAAGATTAATAATCTCCATTATCTCACCTTTCGAAGATGCATTGGATACAATGAAGTTAGGCACAGCATTCTCTCATAACCTGACACTTGAGACTGGTCAATCCTATCCTCTGTAAAATAAGCAGAACACAGTGACCACATGCTATGATAGGACTCAGTGTTTATGACGAGCTGCTAATATCAACATGTGTCTTCCTACAGGATCATTTTGAAAACTATCAACAAATTAAGAAATGTTAAACAAAAATCATATTACTAAGATTTTTTTTTTTCAGAATCTTATCATGGAATCAATGGAATATGTTTGATACAAGGGATAAATTGAATCTATTTCACAGGCACATCACAAAATGACAATACATAAAAATTCATCTTTATAAAATTTTATATTGAAAATATGTTATTCAAATGCATGCTAAGTTTTTAAAGATATTATAATATAAATTATAGAACTTTTTATAGCAAATCTAAATCATTTTTTGTCAAAATATTTAAATGTATTCATTTACAGAGTTATACCTGTCATTGCAATGTTAAAATATTGGCGAGACAAAAAAGGTTGGCAAGATAAAAAAAAATTTGGGGAATCACTGGCACCCAGACAACATTAAGGTACTGGAAAATGAAACATTATTTAAATTAACTTTTAGGATTTCTAAATTGATTTTTCAATACATAATCATAATTGAAATAATGTTAAATTAGTATCTGAACAATGCATTTTTCTAAAATTGTGGTTAGGGTTGCCAGATTGTACATTTTTTAACGGTTTTTTTGGCCTGTCGTGCATATATATTTAAATTTGTCACATACAACAATGTCTCCCATGTTCTACCACTTATTTTTTTTTCTTTTTTGTTAGTTTCAAGATTATTTTTTTTCAATTTGCTTCAAAATTTCACCTTAGTTATACATATACACATAAAATTTAAAAATGGCTTGTTTCTTAACAGGATGACAAAAATCTTAGGTCGCATTAGATCACCTAACTTGACATTATAGAGTATAGCATTTTAGTTTAGTATATCTGTATCTTACGTTTTGATATATATATATATATATATCGCCCTTTATGTTTAAATACAACCATTTATTTTTGTAAGATGTCCATTACTAAAATTTACAGGATCATCATTGAATTGTAGGATGTTATGATTTTTTCTGGTACTTATCGGATAGCCGGGTGCCAGTGTTATTTATTCATATATATATATATATGTATCTGTATACATATATGTGTATATATATACCGTATATATTCGTGTATAAGTCATCCCCTCCCCCCAATTCTTAGGTAAAATTTTGAAAAAAATTGAATTTTCGTGTATAAGTCGAACCACATTTCTCGTAGTATGTTGAAAAAGGATTTGTAATCGAGGATAAAAAAATTAACAAAATTTCATTAAATTAGCAAGTTTTTTCCAATTTCTAATCAGACTTTTTTTTACAATTCAATGTTTTAAAATTGTATAATTATGTAAAACCGAAGAATCTTAAACTATTTTGAAACCTATTCACATCAATTCCATGATATTTAAAAAGAAAAAAATTTTTTGAAAAATCTATTCAAGCCTTATTTACAAGGGTAAACAACTTCTCAGACTGCTAAAATATAGTACATCTTTGTATTGTAGGACTTTTAGGAGAGGTATCTAGAAGCATTCTCAAGTTGAACTCTTTTTAAAAAGGGGATTAAAATGTTGAAAGGAATGTCCCTGTATTGAAGGGAATTCTGTCCCAAGAGAAAATGGGTGCAGAACAATTACATAGACATTGTTGTTGAGCTTTTTTAATCAATCACAGGGAAATGACCATTGTCCGCTTTTATCTCTCATGTGATTACTTAAAAGACTTGTCTATTCACCGATTATCTGCGATTTTTTTTTTACTTCCTTATGTATAAGTCGACCCCCCATTTTCAACTCCCAAATTTTTTCTAAAATTCTTTGTCTTATACACGAGTATTTATAGCATAGGGGAGATAGGGGCACATGTGAAGAGTTCGCATAAATATAGCTTTTTCTCATAATTGGATTAATTCTTATAAATAAAACCTAGTCAGTATAGTAAACAGAACTTTCTTTTACACATGGTAATTTTTTAAAAATCACCTGTATAGTTTTTCTTACATTTTTTAATAGTTTTATAAATTCAAATAATTGTTCACATGTGCCCCATGAGCGGGGTAGTTGTGAACACTCGTGGGGCACATGTGAACACAAGGAAAAAATATCCTTTGACATGGTTTTTCTCTTGTTATTAATTTGTTATCATAACCATTACTTATATTATCAGTTGAATTCACCATAAAGAAAAAAAATATTTTTTTTGTCTAGTTTGTGAGTGATATAACAAAAGATTTTAAAATGAAACTAAATATATATAAAGCTGTTCTGACACCATACCCAAGAATTATATTAGTTATCAATTTGAAATTTTACATTTTAAAAATGTTACTGATATCCATCCCAATTCAAATTATCCTATTCATAGCTGTTGTTTGAAAGATGGAAATAAGCCATCACTGCAAGTTTGAGACAAATGAAAAGAATAAAAAAATTACAAAATTATTTGTGATAATACTCTTTGTATTAACAATGCATAAAAAATATTGTTTAAAACCGTTTACTAAAATAGTACATAACACTTATTGCATTTTAGGAAACATTGAATTTATTTAAATTTTAATTGAACTCAAATGAGCTTTTTGCTCTTTTTGTACTTCCTGACAAATGTGGAAGTGGAAGTTTCAATACAATATCACTTTTTTGTATGACAGAAATGTCTACTATTTCAGGGAAATTATATGAATTGGATGTGAGATTCTTTCTCAGGAATTTAACATACATTTTATCATTATCAATTCTTTCTATTCGCCCAACAGAGAAAGTTTTTGATTTTTGTGAACTGTTCATATCTGCCCCAACTAGTCTGTTCACAAGTGCCCCGCATGGCTGCTAGAGTTAAATTGATAAATAATTAACATTTATCAATTTTAGGGAACAAAACAACTTTATCCAAAATATTCAATAGTAGTCATAGTATATGTTATAACATTAAAATTCGAATAACTAACTAAATAAATAAACTTTATCACTTACCAAAGTTGAAACCGACATTTTACATCTACAAACAGTGTTTTGGCTACTGAAGACAAACAAAATGTCAAATAGCTTCAAAAATTTTTTATCATATGTCTACAGGTGCTGCCATCTTTGGTAATTTTTTTCAAATAAAAAAACTTATAATAACTATTCAAAAACTGCGATGTTCACATCTGCCCCCTGTTCACATGTGCCCCCATCTCCCCTATATATATAACACTGGCACCTAGCTAATCAAAAAGTACTGTTTTTTTTTACAATTCAATTAATTTTTCATTCATAATGGGATATATGATAGAAAAATTAGTTAAGCAATGTTAATAGAATAATGTAATACAAATACAGTTGGAAAATAAGGATTCAATCGATTAATTAATAACCTCTTTTTAAATCGTATTTGTTACTGAAAGCATTACTGGCACATTCTACATAGCTTAGTACGGTATACAGAAGGACGATAATGCGATAAGACCAAAACTACATTGTGTCAATCAAAATCTTCCATTTTTTTCATAAGATAAACCTGGCAACCCTAATACAGGGTTCCCAAATGTCCGTGACACATTTTAAAATTCAATATAAAATCAAGTAATTGTCGTACAGGAGTGTGGTTTGGATTAAATGCATCTCATGATGGAAAATTTTTTTCTGGCAAATAAAAAATCAGTTCCAAACTTCGATCAAAGATGAAGACACTTGTCGATATGTATTGTTTCAAACATCCATTTTTTCTGATTTTTAAATTATTTTCGATTTGGTTTCGAAGTAACAAACAACGCAATTAGCTTTTTCACTGGGCATCGTCATTTCTGTGTCACAGCGTCAAAACTAATCTGAAAAAATGCATCTTTGAACAAACACATGAACAAATGGCGCCATCTATGATCGAAGTTTGGAACTAATTATTTTCATTTGCTTGAAGAAAACTTTTCATTGTGAGAGGCATTTTAGTCCAAAACTCACACTTGTATGACAATTACTTGATTTTATATTGAATTTTAAAATGTGTCAGGGACTTTTGGGACACCCTTTATATTAACTCTTTATTTTTTTATCTATATTTTATTTTCTAAATTTTGCCTTTCAATTGAATCATTTTCACAGTTTCACTGGTATTTGGCATATTTTACGAAAATCTGGATTGGCGCTTTAATAAATCCATTGTTGTAACTCATATACAGATGTAACCTTAAGAATACTTAACGTTTTAGCACGAGTGGCAGGCTAACAGGGAAAGGCATTAAATATAATGTAATAATTTATAATTAAGTTCTAAAAATATGAAAATGTTAAATTGTCATCAGAATCGGGAAGATTTCCATATCCTGTTCCAGTTGACGCAATTGGTTAAGAAATCCAACATGACACCAAAAGGCCGTTTTAGTATCTTACCGAATTTTACAAGACGACAGAAAAAAAAATGGTTTTTAAATATTTATAAACATATATAATTGAATAAATGTTATATATGTCACATGTTGAAAAAATAAGTGTAATGTTCATATAAATATGTATTACTTTTGTGTACTAGATTATACTTATGTAATTATATTTAATGATATGCATATATAAATGCATAATATATACCTATATAAATAAATATTATACTATACTACTTACATGAGTCATTCTCTGAAAAGTGGCAGTTTTATATCCCAGGGGTCTTGAAGACATATTTTTAAAATTACAAAAAGAAAAAGTGATTTAAACTATCAATATTAATGAGTTATGCATATAAACTGTAATTATTTGCATATTGAATTTGATATATGATAAATTAAATATTTTTTAATGCAAATATCAGTCCCTCACTATGTCCCCATTCACACATGTAAGAAAGAAAATGCTTTCTCTACTATTGCAGCACCTATGTTTATAATTATTTTTTCTCAATCCATTAAGCATACTTAAATAAATATTTAGCCATTTAATTATATTTATATTTTTTGTAATGAAAGATTTAGGGCACTTTTTAATGATGTCCCTAGTATTTATCATCATTCCCTTACATAACTAAAAATTTCCCCCTATTTACTTAGTAGAAAGCAGCACATGCTTTATATATATCTAGGACATTTATACATCAATAAAGTGAAGCAGCCATCTTACTGTTTGCTCAAAAACATTCCTGAATAGCTAACACATGGCTTTCAAGTACTAGATCAAAGTAAGTATTTTTATTACGCATCATTCCCTCATCTATTATAAATTTAATAAAAACAAATGAAATGTCTTTTTTCGTTGTTATATTATTAGAAATGTGGTTTAAAAGATATTTAGTAACTGAAAATATACCTTGGACTAATCATTTTTGTATAAAATGGTTTTCAGAAGTATTTCATCATTCCTTCATAATTCAATATATGAGAGAATGATCTGAATCCATTTATATATGTACTAAACAGTAAAATAAGAAAATCTAATGCAATAAAATACACATTAAAAAACTCATAAGACTTTTAATTAGCAAAGGTAATACATTTTTAATTTTTGTATTTTTACTGGGAGAAGTTAAAAATAAATTAAAAATTTTTTTGTACTTATTCAAATAAACATTAACTCTGCTAAATGTTAATGCTTCATCTTTATTTTTTCAATTGACATGGAGTAAAAAAAAAAAAAAAAAAAAAAAAAAAAAAAAAAAAAAAATATATTGACGGTATGAATACTAATTATTATTATTTTTCTTTTTTAACCTTTTCAAGGGCGGTGGTATGTTTATGAAATGACTTAATTTTAATTCCCAAGCACCACAATGGTACCAGATTTTTTATAAACTTTTTTCCATTTCACATGTATGTGAAATATAGCATTTTTCTTATTTACAAAAAAATTTGTTCTTAAATTTCGATGCCATTCATTTATTTGAACTATTTAGCAATGGAAGTGCTTTGCCCCTGAAAGGATTAAAGAATAAAACTACGATGGGGAAATTATCTAAGGAAGAATTAAAGCTAAAAAAAGAAAGAGTATGATAGAATCAGAAGCGAAAAGAATAAATCAGACTCAGCGTTGCTTGCAAAATTAAGAGAAAACTCAGACACTAAATTATTTTTAAAAAATTGAGAAATGGCAAGTCATCCCCAGTAAATAAAATGACTCCACATAAATTACGTCAAAAAGGAAAACATTGAAAAAAAATTCAAAAAATTATCGACAGAAGAAATGCAGTGATCAGTCTATCAATACAGATGGTGTGCAACATGTTGCAAGAATTCAAATTGTATTCCAGTCACATCCCATAAAAATGTTTCATTTATTAAGGTGTCACACGCAAGAATTGTTTCTCGGCATCCAAAAATGCCTCGGCCTACTCCTTGCAATAGTACAGCAAGCCAGTATAAGTTTGATAAATAATTTTACATGTGATTATTTATGGATAAAAATGTAACTATAATCAAATGTAAGTATAAGTAAGAGTAATAAGTCTTAATTACTTCCACTAATAACCATATCACAATATCTATTCCAAACGGAAAAGACTAAACTCAAAAAGTATATAAGTATAGGCGTCAATGTAAGTTTTTAATATATTTTTAATGTGCTTTTAGTGACATCTTTTAAGCAAATGAATATTTTAATATATGTTTTGATTTTCCTTTCGGAATATATATTGTGACATCACTATAATCAAATAAACCATTTTGAAAATATGTTTTAGACTTCTCTACCAATAATTACATCAGAATATAATAATTATACCAGAGTGTTATATGAAAAGAGAATTTTAATGGTGATCTCTAATTCCCTCATACACAGCATCTTTCCCTCATGTTTTTCATAATAAAATAATTAAAATCTCAGAAGATCCATCAGGTACAGTTTTGTTCATATTTTTTTTTATAATAAATATAGCAATAAGGTACTTGTAGGCTAAATTTTGAGATTTTTGAAGCAATTTTATTAGGGCTCAATTAAAAAAAACAAAAAAAAAAACAGCCACTTTTCAGAGAATGACCCACATATATTTTTATAATTTTATAGTATATTTCATACATTTATTATAGAGGAGAAGGTCTAAATACCTGCTAGGGTCTAAATACCGGCTACTAGGTGTTCTGAGAATTGAGCGCAGCGCAGCCTAGCAGTGATAGGCAGAGTTTGTAACTTTAATTAGAAGAAAGTTACGAAAAGTACGTCGCTGAAGTCTGTGTCATTTACAAACAGTAAAGGAAAAAGTGTCGAATCTACATAATCTGGTACATCAAAAGTTTTTCAGATATGTGTTTCTCATTTTTTAAAAATATACTGATTGTATATTGGCTTGAATTGTTGATTAAGTTATTTTCTAGACATATTTAGCTCTCAATTGGCCCATGCACAGTATTGGTATTTTATTATATGAATGAGTAATACAGGTTTTAACTTAATATATAGCAGTGGTCCGAATACCGGCTACCTAGAGTGGTCTAAATACTGGCTAGCCGGTATTTGGACCTCTCTCAGTTGCTCTGCTTGAAGGGGAGGAAAATAAAATAATTTAAATAATTCCATAATTAATAAATTAATGTAAATGGTTCAGAAATAGTCCCCGTCCCATTTCGTAATATGAAAAAAGCAACCATGGCCGTAATTCTTCAGGACCGACACTGGTTACCGGATCACTTTCCGAAAAAGATCTATTGGACACTACAAAATTGCCTGTAATAAATGTGAAGAGAAAGAAAAAAAAATGACGGAGTAAACCAGGTGAAAGATGTAGAAATGTGATTTTAACCATCTCGCTGCGCAACCCGAGATTTCCTTGGGCATTGTAAAAGTAGCAAAATTTGCGCAACTCGAGATTTCCTTGGGGATGCATTTTTTCTGTCTAATTAACCCTCCCACGTTATTTTTTTATAGTAAATTATGCCTTATTTAATCGGAGCATTTTCCCGGTTAAATTAGACAAAAACTTTTGTTTTGAAAAAACGATGACAAAAGAATAAAAATTCTTAAAAGACGCTCGTTGCGAAGGGGTTAAATACGCAATTTTTGAAGCTATTTTGATAAAACAATTACGCAGCAAGAAGGCTAAAAAAGTGAAAAAGGAAAATATCCAAAAGAGGAAGATGATAAATTTGTGTCTTCTGCATGGGTACTTTCTCGGTGGACAAGAATGGGGGAGGGGATTCTAGGTTCAATGTTAAGAATGCAATATGTGGGTTGATAGGGACAATACTGACGCAGAGAGTGATATTATGCTTTTGATATTTTCAGATAAAATAATTCTCATTTCAATCA
Source organism: Maratus speciosus (assembly GCA_963932465.1). NCBI lineage: Eukaryota > Metazoa > Arthropoda > Arachnida > Araneae > Salticidae > Maratus > Maratus speciosus. The sequence goes on along the minus strand of OZ010786.1, from coordinate 648,618,937 downwards.
GCAAGCTTTTTTTTTTTTTACACGTTAAAAAACAAAATTAGAAACATAATGGGAAGAAGACTGTGAGAAAATTTTAGAAATTTGACAAAAATACTTATTTATTAAAAATTGCATATTTTTTCTGTGCATAAGAAATGTTATTAATCAATACAATTTATTAAAATAATATGCTTATTGCTTAATAATTGTCATTAGCTCTATTTGTGTGATCTTTTGGAAAAAAACTTAGGTAGCCGGTATTTAGACCTCATTTTAAAAACTCAAAATTTGAAGACTTTCGGAATTTTACTTCTTATAAACAGAAAACACCTTTTAAACTGATTCTGTTTCTCTAAACAGGTGTAAGACGTGTCAAGGTACCCTGCTGTCACTTTTTATTTTATTAATTTTGAAAATTGTATGATCTAGATTGAAAACAAAAGTGGTAGCCGGTATTTGGACCTTTTCCTCTACATGTAAAATTAAAACATAAACATTATATTATGTATATTAATGTTATATGCATCTTAAACATATAAAAATGTACAAAAAATATATTAACATAATATTACATCTGCTTAATATAGTGCTTAAAAAAGTCAAAAAGTTATGAATCCCCCCTCCCCAAAAAAAATGTGCTAAATGCCAAAAATTACACAAAAATTGCATATAAAGTCCATTCCACTAATAAAAAAAGCAACCCCAAAGGCTGAAGATCAGACAACCACATCAAAACATTTATCAGCAAAAAAATTGGAACAGGGTATGGAACTCTTCCCTCAGAATCAAACATGTGTACATATTTTTTACAGTTCTAGCCCATACTGAAGTGAATTAAAAATTGATTAAAAACTTCCGCCTTTACACACAAAAACCCAAGTTAAGTTAAATAAAAGAGTGAAAAAAAAAGAGAAACCCTTTCACAGATCCGATTTTCTTTTTTAAATTGTGTGAATTTAATGAAAAGTGTAAAACAAAAAATAATCAAAAATGGATAAATTAAATATCTGCATTTAAATTATCGTAAAAGAAAGTTTAAAAACTGTGCAAGGAACACAAACAATTTGCATCTTGAGGAGATAAATACCGTAATTTCGGGTAGATAAGCCGCCCTGGCGTATACGCCGCTATGTCCGAAAATTGTAAAAAAAAATTGAAATTCCATCGTATACGCCGCACCGGCGTATAAGCCGCACTTATTGAAAGTGGTGCATGTACTACTATAGACACCATATTGAAGATTTTTGCGCATTTTTTAAAACCATTTTAAAAATTAGAATTTTAAATTTAATTCAAATAATGAAAATAAATAAATAAATAAATAACTTTTGGTTTGTGAATTTATCCAATTGCATCGCACATTTCAGCCTCTGATCGGAAAGTAGAAATATATTTGATGGAATTCTTAATATAAAACATAACACTAGAATTACAAGTAAAACTATTTTTTATTCGAATCCATCAATTAAATAACACAACGTAAAATTCCGAAAATAGCAAATGATAAATAATCATTTTGACAACATGAACTATTGGCAAAAATTGGGAGAGACGTATAAAGAGAATATTTTTGAAAATATCTTCACTACTAACTGTAAACCTTAATGTCTATTAACAGAAATTAATTGATACTCGATTTGATATATTCTGTAAATATTTAAAATAAAATGTTCTAAGAAAGTATTAAAATAAACAAAAATTAAATACGTTCATTATTGAAGATTAAAAAAAACAAAAAAACATTCGCAAACGCGCACACTTAAAGAAAACAAGAGAATCTACTTTCTTTTCCATTAAAACGCCGATTATACAAAACTGAGCATAAAAAGGATTCCTTAATGTGTCAGCAACTTTACTTTGCGTAAGTGCAGTAAAAAGAAATTATTGAGCTACAAGCAAACAGAAAAAATAATTTCAAAGAAAAAAAAACGAAAAGCAAAACCAGTTTTTTCTTAGCTAAAAAAAAAAAAAAAAAAAAAAAAAAACTCCATTATTAATTGTCCGATTTGGTTCAAATTTTTAGCAAGTTGCAATAACAGTAAATTAAGCTGTGTAACAAAATTTTATTAAAATATAATAAGTTATTAGAGAATTACAGCACTCCCCAAAACCCCTAGTTTATAAAAAGGAGGAGAGCCATCTGCAGTTTGTTTATTCAACTCTGCGGTGGAGCGGGAAGTTGAACATTATCAGAATGAGATCATTATCTTTGAGTAATACGTTTCGTTATGCAGAAAGAAACCATGCATAGATTTTTTTTCTTTTTTAATGAAATTGGATAGCAACACCTATTTGTTTTGTATAAAAAAAGAACTTCCCGATATTTTTTTAATGATTGTTATTTCTAATCCGTGAAGCATTTTTAATATTGTTTTTCAGATTTTCACTCTATAATATTACATGATCTGATTTATTTATTTATTTTCTGGAGAAAAATGTTATTACTTCGTATACGCCGCACCGGCAGATAAGCCGCGAAAGATAAAATTTAACTTTTAAACACGTATAAGCCGCGGCTTATCTACCCGAAATTACGGTAATAAAAAAAATTAACAAAAATAAAATATATTTCATGCACTGACTTTAAAAAAAAAAATACAAAAAAATTAAAAATACATTCTATGCACCTAGAAATACAGTATCCGTAAATGGATAAAATCCACAGATCATTACAGATGTAAACAATGAAACATTCAGTTCAAATGTAGGGTCAAAATTACAGACATTTTTATTTTTATATTATTCTGTATGTACGTTAAACATAATTCTCATTAATATGACTGAATTCATGCTTTTTCATGAACAAAGTACAAATTTATTTCTGCAAAAATTAAAGATATAGCTGATATCTTTGGTAATCACAATCTTTTTAAAATATAATTATGTATTAATTAAGCCTTTTTGGTTATTAAGTCTGTCTAAACCTGAAAAAAAAAAAAAACTTCCTTATTTTATGATTTTTATGTGAATTAGTAGGGTAGCTTTAAGAAAAATGTATCTTTAAGGTGCATATTTAATTATACGTTATTCAGTATTTACTTGACATTTACTTATAATAATTTAATATTTAATCATTTTAAAAATCAACTTAATTTTTATTATTTTGGTTTATTACTTCACTTATTTTAATATTCTACTATATAGTAAGCATTCATTATAATTTCGATTGCATTATTGCATTCAAATTATTTTTAAAAAATGTAAACAAATCATTGACCAGAAATCCACAAAATTCTAAAATCCGCACAACCGCTGGTCTCGGGAGTCTACTGTATAATTAAATATAGCACATATAAAATTACTGTACAAATGACATTAAAATTGATAAGTGTTGCATTAAAACAGTAATGAGAAAATATACTAAATAGATAAACATTAATATCATACCTTTAAATAAGTTACCTTCAAAAGAACTTTTGCTGAACGCTAGGCCTTCATTAGGCCTCACTCAAATATACTGTAACTGGTAACTTTCTTTAATTTTTTCTATTTTCCTGCAATGTTGGGAATCAAAGGAGAAATTATCAGACAGATAATATTTTTTAACGCGGAAATTAATCAAAATAGCATGTGAAAGAAAGTTGCAATAGAAAAGACAGATAAAAAATTATCCGAAATTATCTAAGGAGCAATGAAACGGAATTTTGAAATTAAATTTCTCATAGACGCGATATAAAAAACTTTTTCAATGAATGTTCGATTAATAATTTTCCATGCTTCCATCTATCGTAATAAGAAAACTTCAGCAACCTGTGTTGGTACGTTGCACATTATATGAAATATTAGGTTATTTAGAGAAGAAGCTTATCTTTTTCTTTCACAAAACTTGAGCACCGTCGCCAACAATTTTATATAAAATAATTGTTGTTTTTTTAATAAAATTTGACCGATCGTCGACCAATATAATTAATGAAGTCACAATTGTTTAGGGATGACAATTGATAAGGAAAATGGATTGGAGGAAGTAAATAGCTATTTTCGCATTCTTTACAGGTATCGTATTATAATGACACTTTGTAAGTATTGATTCTAGTCCCTGTTTATAAAATTTTATGTTCAATATAATTATAATGATATTTAATTATCAATGTTTATTTCGGGGTTACAAATATAGCTATTTAATCACGAGACAGCTTGTTGTAAATAAAAAATCACAGAAAACGTTTCTCATTATCGTTCTTTATGGAAACTTCCGGCTTAGATGTGCCAGTAAGTAATAACATATGGATTTATTTTGTTATTTCAATTAAATTTTGATTCATGATGGAAAATGTTACTATGAGATTGATTAAATATTGCTTTTAGATGATTGCTATACAAATGTAATACAGTAAAACCAGGGATGTAGTGGAGGGTATACGCCGTATACCTTCTGGATTTTTTTAAGGAACACCGTATACCCTCTGTTTCTCAAGAAAGCTATAGTGTATGCACTCTAGGATACACGCTCTGCCTTGAGCGTATACCCTCTGCTTAGAGCGTATACCCTCTGTTTTTTTTACGACTACACCGCTGAGTAAAACCTCTAAATAACAGACATAGCGGGAACACGGAAATTGTCCGCTATTGGGAAAACCTCAGAGTTTCAAAAGTTGCTAAGAAATGCTCAATGTTTCTAGAAATGCACCGAATAGTGATTTTTGCTGAATACCGAATATTCGGCCAACAGACGAACCGAATACCGAATATTCAGCTAGCCGAGTAATACCTGCTAGGCCGAATAATAACTATTCGGCCAAATACCGAATATTCGGCTTGTCGAATACTTTTATATTTCAAAGTTTAAAAGCATTAAAATGTTAAATTTTAAAACAATTTTACATAATACTTAAAACAGAAACTTTTATTCTAATAAACAAAAGCTTTTTTCAGGTAAACTTTATGCTGAAGAAAATCTGCTTTGAGTTATTTAAGAAGATAGTAGTTATAAAAAATTTTTGATTAATAAAATTTTAAATTTCATGGCTTCTTCTGAGAATTAAAACAAATGAATATAATTTTCTTAAATTAAAAAAAATAAATAAATAAAAAATAAATCAAAGAGAAATTGTGAAAAAATTGGAAGCAAAATTGTACAGGATCATATAATTTGTTTGTCGGGAAGAGACTAAAGTAAAAGTAAATAAATAATACAATCTATTCAAATTTTATGTGGTGGCAACTTAGCAAGAATAACTGTTCTACTCCCTTTGATTAAGCAAGGAAGTTTTTAAATGCATCCTAGATCGGTGATCTGGAGTGGGCAATCATTTTCAGAGATTGTAAACGTTTTTCTTAAAATCTTAGCAAGAAACAAATTATTTACTGGACCAATGTTCAGGAACTTGCATTTGCACATAATTAATTCCTTTGAAAATCCTTGTGATTGGTTAATTTCCTTAAATAATACTTAACAAACAGCAAATAAATAATGTAAAAACATTCTCTTTTATTTAAATATGATTCTGTTTCTAATTATTCTGAATATCTTTTTAAGTTGACTGTTAGACGTAGAAGTTGTATAAGGTTTTTAAAAATATGTTACATTTTTTTTTTTTAAGTACAGTAGACTTTCTCAAATCCGCAACCCTAAAATCCACAACCGCGTAAAATCCGCACATCATCACAAATGTAAACAATGAAACTTTCAGTTTAGATGCAAGGACAAAATAACAGAATTTTTTAGTTTTATATTATTCTGTATATTTATATTATTCTGTATATTTGTATTATTCTGTATATCTTTTTCATCCTTTATCGCCAAAATTACTGTCCGCTATTCGGAATGTCCATTATTCAGAGGTTAAGCATACAAAAATTTAGGTTTTGGGAGTGGGGATCCGAAAACTGTCCGTTAAATAGAGGTGACCGCTATTTGGCAGTGTGCGTTATGGAGGTTTTACTATACTATATAAATTAGAATATAATAGTTATAACTGTTAATTAAAAAAAAATCCACTTTTGGTTGAATGTTTTAAATTGGCTTTTTGCTTACCAAAAATCTGGTAACATCAACATCTACTCCATGAAAAAATGTGTTCCCTCAAATATTTTTTTCCACAGCACTGTATCATTTATTCATTTCAGATTGAGGATGTCTGTACAGTTTGGTATTTTTTATGCTGCACACGTTTTTTAAATATTTTCATTTTAAAATTTTCTCTTTTTAGCATACTTTTTTTCTTTTCAGAGTTTAGCATATGTTTGTGGAGACATGTATTTATGGTCATTGCTTTGTTTACATTTTTAAACAGTTATTTGAAAATAATAATACAATCAAACTTATAATAAATGCTTGCAGTATAGTAAAATGTGAAAATAATTTAGTAAAGTAATAAACTAAAATGATAAAATGGAAGGTAATGTTAAAAATGATTAAATTATTTAAGGTAAAGGTTAAGTAAATAATAATGTATAATTAAATATACATGATAAAGATGAGATGCATTTGCCTTGAACTGTTCAATAAAACTGTCCTCATAAAAGTACCCCTATTAGTTCACTTAAAAATCATAAATTATGGAAGTTTTATTTCAGGATTAGAAAGTCTCAATAACAAAAAAAAGCTTGATTAATACATAAAAATACTTGGTAAAGAGATTGTGACTACCAGTGATATCAGCAATATCTTTATTTTTATCGGAAATAAATTTAAACTTCCTTCATCAAAAACCTCGTGTTCAGTCATATTATCGAGAATTACTTATTAAATTACATACAGAATGATATAAAACTAAAAAAATTCTTTAATTTTGCCCCTACATCTGAATTGTAAGTTTCATTTTTTACATCTTTGATGATCTGCAGATTTTAGGCATTTGTGGATTTTAAGGTTGCAAATTTGAAAGAGTCTACTGTACTTTCATTTAAAAGTTTTCGCTTATTAATATTCTTTTTTTTCCCCACGATATCCTAAGATCTTCTTATTGTCAAAGGTTTTTTCATATCTTATGGAGTGTCACAGATTGCTTATTGTATTTCCTGTAGTACATACTTAATCTTCTCAGTACCGTGAACTGATATATCCATTCACTAAGCTGCAGGTTTCACTGCAACTGAAGCATTATTTCAATTAATATAATTCTGTAAATATAATGCTGTTTCAAAACATTGAGTAGTGATCAATACTCTCATGTATTATACTCATATACAGTGAAATACGTTTAACATGAAATTGAGGAGGCCAAAACTTTTTTTTCGTGTTAAAAGATTCATAAAAAAAAAAGAATAAAACTCACAAATATTTTCGACGTTGTTAAATTTTTATTTAGATTTCCTGTTAAACTAGTAGTAGGTTGCATCTATTAGGATGAAAAGCAAGTAAAACAAGGTGCTGTTTTGGGGAAAAAATAAGTTATCTTTTTTTTAAAGTGTCTTTTTCAACACTCTGAGATCTAGCTTATTCAATCAAATAAGCAAAGCTGTCTCTAAATCTTTGTGCTTAACGGTTCTCATATGTTTGCTCTCTGGCTTAAACATACTGTGCTCAAACATTAACATAATGGGATCCCTGTTTTTTATTATCGTTGATAAAGTAGAATTGGCGATGCCAAACTCTTTGCAGACTTCTATTTTCATCCTTCTTTTTCATCAACAGCCTTTAGCAGCTTCATCTTCATTTGAAGTGAAATAGAAGTTTGTTTTGGGACCGATTTCTTGGCCATGGTGCTCATAAAACATAAGCTAATTTACAAAAAAAACACGAAATTCACTGATTTTCACCCAAAATCAGAGGTTTTAACACAAAACTTACCAATTTCAACTCAAACTAACTAGAGCGAAAGCTAATTTTTTCGTGTTAAAAGAAAATAAAATTATTAAATTGCATAGTATATCCGGACCACTATATTATTTCGTGTTAAGCGATTTTTCATGTTAAGCATTTTCGGGTTAAACATATTTCACTCTACACAATGAAGTTTTTAATATCATGTTTGAAAATTCACATTTTTGAAAAATTATAGAGAAAACAAAATTGCAATTTTGCCCTTTTGCTAGGCAGTCAGAGGGTTAAGGTGGCAACAACAGTTAGCAAAATCAAAGCATCTCATACCGAGTTATCTTTTTCTCGGGAACCACTGAAGTCATATTTCAATTCTTTTCTTTTAGTTTAATTTAATTAGGTATTTTTAGCACATTATGTTTTTCTAGAAAATCAATTCTTTTTTAGTAAAGCTAATATATTATAGTTTTCTTTTTCTTTTTTTCAAAATGACCTGATGATTTTCTTTCACAATGGTAAATATATAGTTTAACTCTGTGTTACTACTTGGAGATTAAAAAAAAAAAAAAAAAATTCAGATAGCATAATTGCTACCACTTGCTGTAATACTAGTAATCTGTTACTGTAAAAAGTAAATATATTTCCAACTCTATTTTAATGAAAATATTAAAATCACTTCAGTAGCTCCCATGAAAATAGTACTTCATTATGATCTGCTTTTCATGAAGTTTTGCAATCGTACTGCATTAAGTTTTGTAAATGCTTGCTTATTTATGAAGTTTTATTAAGTATTTGATTATGAATTATCTAGCAATTTTATAATTTTTGAATCTTAATAACTAATAAGCCAATGACTTTTTTATATATTTGAACCGTTTTCTAGTTTGTGAAATATTTTCTATATTTGTGAATTTTAAATTATTATGCATGCCTGCTAATTGCATCTCCCTTTTTTTCAAGGAAGACTCTACTATTTTTATTCTCTCTGCTTTTCTTCCTAAAATTCAAGTATCTTTTTTCTCCAAGTATTTAAAAAACTGTATAAATTTTCCTCCCAAAACCATAAGTTTCATCAACATTTCTATAATTGTTTTTATTGAAATCTAAATCTGTTCTTACAGTACATAATCAGATCTAAATTTATTTCTTTTTTAATAACCAATTAAAAATGACCCTTTTAATTATCTGAGTTTTTAGAGTTAAGTAATTTAAGAAAATATCATACAATTTCTTCAATCCAGAATCATCGCTATTATGAATCACAGGAGTGTTGAAACTGGAATGTATTTAGATAAATAATAATACTAATATCTGCCCCTAACATGGCTGTACAAAAATCCAAGGAATTAGAAATTTAAAGTAATTGAACACAGAGAAATTTCAATGTAAAATGTCCTAAAATGTATTTTTAAATAATTCTGTATATTTTATGCAGTGTCGCCATCTGTCATAAGTCATGAAAAACAGTAACCATGTGATTTTTTTTAAATTAGGATTTCTGATTTATAAATACTGAATAAATAATACAAATCACAAAAATAACAGATATAGTATAAAAAATATTGCAAATGAAACTGGTTTTCTAAAGCTGAAAAATGTTACTGTGAGAAATTTAAATAAAATTTACTATTATTTAAAAAAGTAAATTTATTATTACATTAACATATTTAAAATAGTGATACATAAAGCTAATGTTATAAAAAATTAAATGTATAATATCTTAAATATCAAAGTAACTAATAAATTAAATAATTAAAAGAAATAACAACAATAAAATCTGATTTTTCAATTCCCATCTTGTTAACTTTCGATAAAGTAAAATAACAAAATTAATATTAATTCTAAAATTATATTACTACTTTATAAAAACCTAAATTTTCATTATTACTATTACTTTAATATGTTTAACAGTGATAATATACAAGGCTAATAGTTTTATGAAAAAATGTAAATAGAGTAGACTCCCTCAAATCCGCAATCCTAAAAACGTCTGAAATCCGCACATCATCGCAGATGTAAACAATGAAACTATCAGTTCAGATGTAGGGGCAAAATTACAGAATTTTTAAGTTTTACATCATTCCTTTTGTATTTTAATATGTAATTAATTATCTATAATATGACTGAACTCGTGGTGTTTCATGAAGGAAGTGCAATTTATTTCTGAAAAACAAAATCAAGATATTGCTAATATCTTTGGTAATCACAATCTTTTTACCAAATCTTATTACATACTAATTGAGAGTTTTTGGTTATTAACACTTGCTAAACCTGAAATAAAACTTCCTTACTTTATGATTTTGATGTGAATTAGTAGGGTACCATTATGAGGCACGTTTCATTCAATAATTCAAGGCAAATATATATCTTATCTTTATTATGCAGATTTTACTTTACTTTTACTAATTTAATCATTTAAAAAATATCTTACTTCTTATCATTTTAGTTTATTATTTTAGTTAATTATTTTAATATTTTTCTATATTGCAAGGATTCTTTATAATTTTGATTGCATTAATACATTCAAATTACTGTTTAAAAAACTGTAAACAAAGCCATGACAAGAAATCCGCAAAAGTTGATGGATAGGCTGTAGTTTAACTGTTCTTTATAAAATCTACTAATATTTCTTTATGAATAAATATATGTATGAATAAAAATTTCTATTATGAATGAATAAAGCATACTAGTATAAATTATGTTAAATATATAAATTTTAAAAAGTGTGTGTGAATGTAACTATTTCCTCATAAATTTTCTGCAAAATTCATCTGAATTATGTGTAAGCACATGGATAAGTTGATTTTCTAAACATGAATATGTTCATTGTTGGGCTTGCACCAGAACCCAGCTCCGGTATGTCTCTGTTTTTAGTAAATATTTAAATATTGGTCAGAATTTACTGGAGCTCATAAATACAGGGCTCCAGAGCCCAGTGCAATCAGGCTTCCAAAAAACTCAAGCCTAAATTACACTTTCCTTTCCTTCCCATCTCCAAGCTTTTACATTCTTTTTTATGAAAACAGTTATATGTGACGTAATGTGTCACACAGGTAGGAAATGAAACGGACTCAATTTTTATAATCAGTTTTTAGTCTTGGGCTGGCTTGAGCTCAATCTGCCTAACGTTCAAAATTTTATTCATGTATAGGAAAAAACAAACTTTTCCTTTCTTAAAAATTACGTATTTTATACTATTTCTCCTTTTAATGCTATTTTGATCAAAATGAAGGGAAAACAGAATTTGTGTTTTTCTATTCTAGTGATATTTGCAAATTTATATCTGGCTTTGACAACATGTGGATACGGCGCAACTAAAAAAACTGAATTGCTTTCAGTTCGATCTTCTTTAGTGACAGTAGGATAATTTTTAATTGTCTGGCTTTATTTAGATATCTAACCTGAAAAGAATAATTTCTGTTTTTAGTCAATGGGCATCAGCTTCAGGTTTTTAGTCTTCAATTGTGTACGAGTATAGAATTCACATCAGTGATTTTTCTACTAATTTTGTATCACGAACGCTGCCCATACTAAGGCTCTTCTCTGCACATTTACGATGTCACTTTCACGTGTAAGTAAATGTAATTGTCATGTATTGTTATTTTGATAGAAAGCTATAGAGCAGCATTTTGCCTTTTTTATAACAGCATAGAATCTTTCCGATAATGGTGTCAGGTTTATAATTTAATCTGATTTTCAGGGATCCGCCACAAAAGATTGTTATGCGGAAGGAATCGATTATAGTTTAAGATATGCACATTTTATAGGAAACTGAAAAATATTATTTTATTCTTCAGCATATAAATACTAATTTGTTAAATTTCATTTTTTCATAAAAATACATAGCTGCAAACTATTCCTTTTTTGGTATTAACACTATTTCTGAATCATAATTCTTACCATATTTAATACCAGATTTCTCCAATTAATTAACATTAAAATTAGGAAAACACTTCAATTTGAAAGGATTGATAACTAGAAAGTGGAATAGTTGACAGCTAAGTATACACAGATAGATATATTTAAAATTTATATTTTCCTGTATGAGAAAAAAATGCTTCAAATTTTGCAAAGAATGTATGAAATACAAAAGTGCAGACTGGAGTGGAGGGAGGGGGGGATGCTAAAGTTGATAATGCTCCGGTTGATAATGCTATTAGGGCTCCGGTACTTCTTTTAATTAGAAATTAAGCTCTGCTTCATTGTATAAATTTTTCATGAAATATTAATGTACCGTTATAAAAATAACATGCATTGAAAAAGTCTTTTCTTAAAAAAGTCCAACAAATCTACTAATAGAATAAATTAATTTTTATCTATCATCTTGTCGATTTATTGACAATTAGCAACACTTTTAATGTAACTCTCGAATCAAAATGTCCTTTATTTAACTTGCAAAATGTTTACATGTGACCCTTTTAGGTGCGCTCGTAATTATATAAATACGTAGCACCTATAGTCGTCGTTCAGTCCGCCTGTCTGTCCGTCTGCATATAACACAGCAAAAACTTCCCAGCCCAGTGGTCTGAAATTTTAAATATATAAATAATTGTTGCACAATTTTGTCGAGTCTTTTCAAATTTTATGAAAATCGGATGTATAGTTTAATTACAGGGACAGTCAAAATTTTTATATAAATACGCAGCACCTATAGTCGTCGTTCAGTCCGCCTGTCTGTCTGTCTGCATATAACACAGCAAAAACTACCCAGCCGAATAGTCTGAAATTTTAAATATATAAATAATTGTTGCACAATTTTGTCGATTCTTTTCAAATTTTATGAAAATCGGATGTATAGTTTAATTACAGGGACAGTCAAAGTTTTCCGTTACATTATGGCCAATAGGAAAAAATTATTGCTAGTGCATTTTAATGATATTACAGCCTTCCAAATGGTCTGAAATTTTAAATATACTATAATTGTTGCAAAATTTTGTCGAATCATTTCAAATTTTATGAAAATCGGATGTATAGTTTAATTACAGGGGCAGTCAAAAGTTTTCAGTTACATGACGGCCAATGGAAAAAAATTATTTTAAATGCATTTTAATGATGTTACAGCCTTTCGAACAGAATGAAATGGATATGCAATTATTGAAGTGCACTAAAATATACATTCAGTACAATATGCGGTGCAAAAAATATTTATAAAACTAGTTATAGTACAAACACACTTCATTTGCTAAATTTGACGAGCAATTTCCAACTTGTTCTTCTTACCAGTAAATGGTGAGATTTGTGTGAAGTTTTTTTAAATTCATTTTTGCCTGGTTATATGAAAATGTAATATTGATACTGTGACTACAATGGAAAACTGTTAAATACTTTATTATTGAAATGCTTTACTTTTGCAAAATAATTTTTTTAAAAGTTCCAAATGAGAATTTAATATTATTTGTAATGCTTTGTCAAAGTTGTTTAGGTTCTTTTCAGTGAGGCTTCACATTTCAGACTTTATGTGCAGAAGTAACCAAGCAAAAATAAAAAGCGAGTTTATCTGATTTCATAGTTCCATATTTGTGTGCAAAAGTTAAATATGAATTTTGCTGTAGCAATATTATTGAAACGTCTAAACCAAGCTAGTTTATAGAGTGAAACATTGTCAATAAGTATTAAGTAATATTTATACACTTAAAAAAAAAAAAAAATCTAAGCTAACAAAACCTGTTTTTGTTTATTAATGAAAACAAAAGTCTGTATGGCAATTTTTTTAAGGAATGTGGTTACATTTTTTCAGCCATACCAGCTGTGCCTTGATTGTTTAGATTCTCAAGAAGAACATTCAGCTGTTCAATCAAAACATTCCAAACCTGGCATGCATCTTCGTTTTTTCTTGTTGGTGTTTGCAATGATGTAATTGATCTCCGATGAACATCCCATGCATTCAGTTTGAGATTGAGGAGCTTTAATTTTTACTTTCTCACTCACAGGGATGTCTATGATCAGATGAGGGTAGTACAGTCAAGTGAGTTAACTTTGGCCCACATTCAGGAAACTTTGGTCCATGCTGCCTTAGTGGAACCTTGGCGAATTATTTACAATGAACTGCCAACCTCACGCTAGTGCTGCTACCTATATTATATTTTGAGACCAAAACTTTGCCAATAATTCAAGTGATGTCGCAGATTTAATCTTTATTCTCTTTCGAACCAAAGTTACCCCAGTTAACTGTACATTTGTGCTAGAGTTGAGAAAAGATTTGTTAAACTGGGCAAATATGATTTAATCCAGGCAATAGAGACCTCTACCTAGCATAATAAATGGAAGTTCTGGAAATAGGCTTAATTTATGTTTTTTGGGTCGCTGAATCCGAATTTGTAACTTCCCAACAAAATTTCCCCCGGCAACTGCCAAATTTTGGTAAAATGCCCCTCCACTAAAAAAGGTTTTTATTAAAAAATCAATTTTTTTATTGCTTTAGGGAAAAAGTATCTAGAAATTCAGAAAGTAGACAAAATTTGCAACAAATTAGATATGTGACATTATGACTTAGGATGAGGGGGGGGGGGGATCTGCCTCGGAACATGCGCCGCGGTGCTGCATGGACTAAGTTGTGCAATTCCACTTAACCACTCACACGTATACAATCGCCCTCCCATCTCCCCTCCGAACTTTCTCTATAAGGTTTACTTTAAGTTTTTGAGGTCACTGAATCCGAATTTTTAACTTACCCCCAAAATCCCCCCCCCCCCCGTAAACCCTCCAAAATAGTTGTTTTTAACTTAAATTTCTTATTGCTTTAGGGGAAAAGCATTACGAAATTCGGAAACCAGACAAAATTTGCAACAAATAGGATATATGACATTATGACGTAGGATAAACGGGCAGAAAGGGGGCTGCCTCGGAACATTCCCCGCGCGCTTTTCTCAAAAACCTAATTTTTTTCAAAAAAATAAATTTTTTGGGGGGTTGCAGGGTGAAATTTTGGTGGGAAGTTACAAATTCGGATTCAGCGACCCAAAAAACATAAAGTGAATCGAAATCCAGAACTAGTATTAATTTTTCCAGATAAACTCCCCTATTGCCTGGACTTCATAACTTAGTGCACATAGCGCCGCAGTGCATGTTCAGAGGCAGCCCTCTCCCTCCCCGTTCATCCTACGTCATAATGTCATATATCCTATTTGTTGCAAATTTTGTCTAGTTTCTGAATTTCCTAATGCTTTTCCCCTAAAACAATAAGAAATTTAAATTAAAAACAATTATTTTTTTTTTTGGGGGGGGGGTGGTTTCGATGGGGCTAAAATTTGGGGTTAAGTTAAAAATTCGGATTCAGCGACCCAAAAAACTTAAAGCAAACCTTATAAAGTTCGGAGGGGAGATGGGAGGGCGAATGTAAACGTGTGAATGGTTAAGTGGAATTGCGCAACTTAGTCCACGCAGCACCGCAGCGCATGTTCCGAGGGAGATCCCCCCTTCCCCTTCATCCTAAGTCATAATGCCATCTATCTAATTTCTTGCAAATTTTGTCTACTTTCTGAATTTCTAGATGCCTTTTCCCTAAAACAATAAAAAAATTGATTTTTTTTATAAAAACCTTTTTTGGGGGGAAGGGGGGGGGGGGGGCATTTTACCAAAATTTGAGGTGGGGGTTGCCGGGGGAAAATTTTGGTGGGAAGTTACAAATTCGGATTCAGCGACCCAGAAAACATAAAGTAAGCCTAGTTCCAGAACTTCCATTAATTTTGCCAGGTAAAATCCCCTATTGCCTGGACTAATTTGTTTCTTTCAGATTTTATAAGTATGCATTCATTGTTGATACAGTGGCGCAGCGAAGGGGGGGGGGGGGGGTAGGATTTCCATTTTTATGAATCAAATCATTTAAAACAAAACTAAAGTTAGAATTATATTTATTTTGTTCGAAATTCGCCGCTTTATCGAATCAAATCCTACTTAAAAGTTTGATTTGTTTAAACAGCGGTAATGTATTTTATTTCAGAAATGTGGAAAACGCATGGGAACAGGTATCGGTTTTTAACGAAAACTGGTCACTCATTTCGAAAGAGGATAGCATTCATTCGCAGTATTGGAAATCAGCCGTAGGCTAAAAGGAATGTTCTTTTCCTGCCACTGTCAATGCCGCCTTGGGTTCTTCTATACTGCACCATTGGGAGTCTTAATTAATTGCATCTGTTTCTTGCTCTTTTTCTGGAAACGGGATTGAACCCTCGAATACCAGGAAAAACACAAAACGTATGCTTTGAAGAGTAGGCTCCCCTCACATTCTGTTATTAGTTGCTGTTGTGCTAAGGTATTAGTTTGATATTAAATCCTCTTCAGAAAAGAAAATTATGAAAAAGGTGGTAAGAAAACATTTTTATTCCTCCAAGCTTTCATTAATTCAGGTATGTTCGGAAAGTATATAATTTTTTTATATTTATATTTCTGAAAAGATATAAACGTGCATGCTGTACAGTTCGGGCATATTGTCCTTTTGTTAAGGGTGTTCTGAAATCCAAAGGGACTTTCAGACAGATTTTTTAATTAATTCTTATTCAAAAACGCATGAAATAGGCAGGTTTTGTCATTCAAAAACTATGTAACTGAAAGACGTTTTCCATTCTTTGATAAACGCTAAAGATCTTTCAGAAGATATTGTTATAGTGGAGGTTTTGAACCGAATTTACGACGTGATAGCGACAAAAAGGAGAAAAAATCGGTCGTCACGCGATCAAAATCGCTTATAACTCAGTAACTAATTCACAGTGAAGTGTGTGTGTGGGGGGGGGGGGGTCAAAACCCCTCCCACAGCTACAAAAATTACTATAATATGAATCATTAAGCAAATTAACTGCTTTCATGAATCAAAACTAAAATTAATATTAAAATATTTTGGCTTATTTGGAAACCGTGACTTTGCTGAAACAAATTCTATTCGACAAAGTTATCCAATTATACGGCGAATATTGTATTTAAAACTGTGAAAGCGCATATTACATGCATTGGTTAGTGAAAACAAGTCACTTGTTTTGAAAAAGGTCAGTGATCACATCAGCAATCAATTACGCTTATACACAGTAGAAATGAGCTTAACTTAGAAATAACCGGGAACTGTTTAGGAAAAATTTGCGTCCTTTTAAAGGGGCTTTTCATAATTTTTTAAATCTTGAAACAAGACTCTTCACAATTTTTTATGTCTTAAAATTTGACTTTTTCCTAAATTTTTCCCTCTCTAAACTTAAACTTCCACAAATTTAATCATTTTAAAATAAAATTTAACCTGTCACAAAACTGCTGAATCCACCAAAGCACATGTTACTTACATTTTTTATATATACGATTTTTTTTAAAAACATAACCGAGAATCTAATGATAAATTCAACTTCACAAAATTGGGATTAGATTTTTCAAAGATATAAAAAACTTTTACAATTTCACAAAAACAGAACACTGTAAGAAAATCCTGGACAGGCCCCTGAGTAAGATATAATAACATTTCTTATATTTTCTATTACCGTAAACAGTGAATTCTAGGAAAAGAAAGGGAACAGGGATAAATCTCACTGATATTAAAGTATTTTCAGTTATAGAAGAAACTTGAAATTGGAATTCTATAATTCTGTGTTAGACAATCGGTCAAAATATTTATTATATTTTAATTTGCCCACGTATTGATCATATTTGATCAATACATCAATCATCAACATATGGGATACACTAATTTGCGTATCTAAGCAACTAAACATAAAACAAATTGTTATTTATAATCTGCTTCAGAGAAAGTTACTCAGCTCTCCACTGAAAATTATATTAAATACTTTAACATTAAATAGATTTAACTTTAGCTTAAGCACATAACTTGCAAAAATGTAGTGATCATTTAAGAGAGAAAACAATTTAAAAATGAGACACCATTTGTCAGTATTTTTGAAAAATGCACTATGTATATATAGTATTTTTAATGCATTTGCATTTACTTTCATCAAGTAATAGAATTTTCAGTTTATAAAAGTTTTATTTAATGTTATTAACCCCTTCGGGACGACCGTCTTTTACAGAATTTTTAATCATTTATCACCGGTTTTTGAAAACAGAAATTTTTGCCTAATTGAATCAGGAAAATGCTCACATTAAATAAGGCAAAATTTACTGGTGAGAATAAACACAGATTACGAGCACCTTACGCGGCCCATATACCGGTCGCTCGTCCGCAAGGGGTTAAAAGGAATATATAATCTGACATGAATTATGACTTTTATTGTAAGATTAATGATGGATTTGATTCTTATTTAGCTTATAAATATAAATGTTTAAAATAAAAACTAATTTAAATCAAAGATTTTTAAAAAGTCATTTGATTTAAATCAAACAACCCTATCATGAACAGAAGAAATAAATAAACAATGACTGAAGTAAACAGATACATGAATGAACATAAAAAATTTATTTTTATAACTTTTTTTTTAATTTTCATATAATATCAGCTAAGGCTGCATACATTATACAGTAGACTTGCTAAAACCCGCAACCCTAAAAAGAGCAAAAACTTAAAATCTGCACATCATCACAGATGTAAACAATGAAGCTTTCAGTTCAGATTTAGGGACAAAATTACAGACTTTTTTAGTTTTATATTATTCCATATGTATTTTAATATGTAATTCTCGATAATATGACTGAACTTGTGGCTTTTCATGAAGGAAGCATTTATTTATTTCTGAAAAAATCAAGATATTGCTGATATCACTGGTAATCACAATCTTTTTACTAAGTATATTTATGTATTAATCAAACAGTTTTGGTTATTAAGACTGGCTAAACTTCAAATAAATCTTTCTTACTTTATGATTTTTATGTAAATTAATAGGGTATCTTTATGAGGAAAGTTTCATCGAATAATTAAAGGAAAATGTATCTCATCTTTATTATGCATATCTAACTAAACATTATAAATTAATTACTTAACCTTTACTTTTAATAATTTAATAAATTTTAAAATTATCTTACTTTTTATCATTTTAGTTTATTATTTTACTAATTATTTTGATACTTTATTATATTGCAAGTATTCATTATAATTTTGATTTCATTATTACATTCAAATTAGTGTTTAAAAGTGTAAGCAAAACAATGACCAGAAATCTGCAAAATTCTAAAATCCACACAACCTCTGGTCCCGAGCTGTGTGGATATGAGGGAGTCTACCATAGTTTTTTTTTTTTTTTCTTTTTTACAATAGCATTATTGTCAAATTTTATTATACTCACTTGTGCTAATTCCTGATCAAAAACTGCAAATATTTTAATTAAACATTTTTGTAAGAGTAATTTTTTTATTTTAGCCGTGAATATGCTGCCTTTCCATGTGATTTTTATAACATAATATCTTTATATGGAAATTAAATGGCATTTCCGGGGCTGCTTTTAAGAAATTCAGACAATTAGCCAACACAATCCAAATTTAAAAATCAGCCAAATTTGAAAATCATTCAAAACTGTTAGTCTAAAGCGCCATTGATTGTTTTAAAATGATACTCAGTTTAATGGATAAAACTTATATTTCAAAATAATTAGTGTAAAGTATATTTGTAAAATGCATAGCATTTAGGATTTCAATTTTAAATATAGCATACATACTAATTACATGTATGTGAATTTAACTTTATAAAAAAGCCACATTCTAAAAAAATGTCAATTACTTTAATAGCATACCGAAAAATAATGTAACATAATAAAGAGTACACATGGGCATGCTTATTAATTAAAAAAAATATTGATCTTTATATAACAAAGAAACACTTGATTTTTATTGTGCTCCAACATTCACAAGCACAATTGAAACGGAAATCTTTATATCTGGTCCTTCACTTTTATTTCATATTAAATTATTCAGATTTTTCACTTTCATTTGTTCCTTATATGTCTTGATGATACTTTGTTATCTAAATTTGTTTTACCTATTTGTTCTTGTAATTGAACATGTCAAACATATGCTTGGTAATTTCAAGTGTTGATTTCATTGGTGACATTTATTCTTCTGAAATTATCATTACCAAAAACATTCATCAAATGCTTTACCAAATTTGAATTTCTATCGTCGTTTTTCAGATTTATCCACATTTGGGAAGATGTAAATTCTTAGTGCAATTCTTGTTTTTTAAAAAATGTCTGTTTTCAAGTGATCAGAAATTATCCGAAGATCAAGTAATTCCTCCTCACCATGACTTTATATCTTTAAATGCAAATTATTACTTAAGGTTACTTTATGTCATTAAAATCAACTAAAAACTTTAAATAAAAACAATGCATTGAGGTTAATCATGATTACTTGATTTTTATAGTATTATTTCATATAAAAATGAATTTAAGTTCTTTATATGATGTATAACATTTTTTAGTGTGATTTTCTTTTTCATATCCACTTTAATTATATGAGAACTATGTATCAGAGTATGTTGTGAAAGTAACTGTTTAGGAAAATGTCATTATTTTAATGCTGATTTGGAAATATGAAGGAATTATAACAAGATTTTTTAGATTTACCGGTCTTTTGTAATGCTTCAAAGTCACTATAATAAATTAGTTATTCCGAACTATTTTCTGCACTTTGATATTAATTTCTGGAATTTTGCTCTTAAAATGGCATTTTTATACTGTTTCTAGACGCACATTATAACTGTAACACCTTTGTGTGGAATATTGTTCTTTGGATAATTCATATTTAATAGACTGATTGTTTTATTGATTGATTCATTTTGTAAATAAAATATTACTTTTTTCCCTCTCATCTGATGGTCTATCTTTACTATTATACTCTCTGCAGACTCTATTATATGATGCTCTGTTTAACTCTGTTCAATGTTACCCCATCATAGATTTCATCATTCAATTTGCATAGACAGGTCTAAGAATGTTTCATAAGTTGTATTTTGAAACTGAAAAAGAAAATTTATTTTGTTTTACCTGTAATCTGTTCTATAGAGCTTTAAACACTGTAAAAATGCTAATAAATGATTAAATTATTGCAATGAAATATAAATTGCATTAATAATGACATTTTCCCCCCAATGATAATTTATGAAATTTGAAAAATTCATAAATCTGGAGGAATTCAGACTAAACACTTCTGATTATTGAGTCCCCTTGCCGTAAATTTCATTTTTTTTTTATCCTGATTGTATATACAATTATCATTGTTTTCATATGAAATTATAAAATTTTCTTCTTAAGTTTGCTTTATTTTTTATGTATAAATACTTTTATTTGTAAATATTTGGGTTTTTTTATTTATAATATATGTATTTCAAATTTTTATTTGTATTATTTTCTTTATAAGTTTTTATTTTATGGTGGTAGCTGTTTATTTTATTTATTCTAATATTATTTTATGGTTTAATATTTATGCAATTAGGAAATTAATATGACACAGCATTGGTTCTGCGAGCATCAGATAAGTGGGAGTCAACTAAAGTTTTTAGTAGACCAGTAGTAAGTAGTAGTATGGTAAACTTTTATTTCAATTCAGTTTTCTGCATTAATTTAGTATTTCATGATAAGTTTATTTTTTCTTGAATTTATTTTTCATGAATCTTAAAATGTGATAGATTAAATTACTGCTGTTTATTGCAGATGCAAAAATACATAAATGTATATATACATCACATCTCTCAAAACTGTCTATGAAGTGTGAAACATGCAGCAAAATATATCTTTACAAGAGCTTTATGGAAAAGTAGCTTCGGACACACAGCTAGGAAAATCGTTTGTTTGTGAGGTATGCAGTAAAGGATTTTCTAAAAGTAGTCATTTAAGCAGGCATCTTTTAATTCACACTGGTGATAAACCTTTTGTTTGTGAGGTGTGCAACAAGAAATTCTCTCGTGAGGATGTTTTAAACAATCATCTGTTACTTCATACTTCTGAGAAACCTTTCGTGTGTGAGATATGCAACAAGAAATTCTCACATAAGTGTGCTTTAAATAAACATCTGGTAATTCATACTGGTGAGAAACCCTTTGTGTGTGAGTTGTGCAACAGGAAATTTTCTCGTAAGAGTGCATTAATGAAACATCTGTTAATACATACTGGTGACAAATGTTTTGTTTGTGATATATGCAACAAGACATTTTCACAAAATAATACTTTAAGCAGACATATGTTAATTCATACCGGTGAGAAACATTTTCTGTGTGAAATATGCAACAAAAGGTTTTCTCAAAAGGGTGATTTAAGCAGGCATCTTATCATTCACACTGGCGTGAAACCTTGTGTGTGTGAGATTTGCAAGAAGACATTTTCTGATAAGAGTGCTTTAAGAACGCATCTGTTAATTCATACTGGCGAAAAACCTTTTGTTTGTGAGATATGCAAGAAGACATTTTCTGATAAGAGTGCTTTAAGAAAGCATCGGTTAATTCATACTGGCGAAAAACCTTTTGTTTGTGAGATATGCAACAAGAAATTCTCTTATAAGAGTGTTTTAAAGGATCATCTCTTAATTCATACTGGTGAAAAACCTTTTCAGTGTGAGATATGCAACAAGAAATTCTCACAAAAGCCTCATTTAAGCGCACATCAGTTAATTCATACTGGTGAGAAATCTTTTGTTTGTGTGATATGCAAGAAGAAATTCTCTCATAAGAGTAGTTTAAGCAGACATCTGTTAGTGCATACTGGGGAGAAACCTCTTGTGTGAGATATACAACAGGAAATTCTCTTAAAAAATTGTTTTAAGAAGCATCTGTTAATTCATACTATTGAGAAACTTTTGTGTAAGATATACATAAAAAATTCTCAAAAGCGCAGAGTATGTATTTATATTCGCTCCGATAATTTGTTAATTGCAACTAATTTTTGTACTTCTTTTTCATAGGAATCTGGGCATATTCTAATATTAAACAAGTATTATTCCAGTATCATTCCTTGTATATATCGAAAAGAACATAACGAGTTCATTTTACGGACAGTCTGATTCTCTCATCGTAAAACTGGGAGACAAGTTAATACTAATAACAAATTATAAAAAATAAAAATATATTTTTTTTAAATCAATCTGCTATAGGTAACCGCTCACTGCTCCTCGTGTAAATCACATCAATTTTTTATTATCTTATTTTTTTCAATCCACTTTTTTCTCCAAAATTTCAATTAAATATATTCATTTAGCATGGCATATTATGAAAATAAATATGAAAAGCATTATTGTTTTCCTAAAAGAAGTAGTACTAATGCATTTTATAATATAAAGTAGTAATTTTGTTTTTAAAATGCATTTAGCCAAAAATATAATGGGAGACAAAATAGGATGAGATTTAACCCACGCATGTAGTGGCGTAATAGAATGCTGACTTGTTAAAGGAAGTTTATTATAAATGTAAAATTCCTGTATAATTTTACTGGTGAAATATTTAACAACAGAAGCACCATGAGCAGTCAATTTGACTGCTGCCAAACACGTATAATTCGGTTTGAACCAAAAATTTCTTTAAAGTAAGTTAAACATATATGGTTAGTTCTGAAATTAAGTGGAAATTTCACTTTAGTAATTTGTAAAAAATAAAAGTTCAAACTGTCGTGTTTAAGTTGTGTTTCCAGCATTTTCTTACGGTTTTAGAGATAAATAAATCATGATTAGAGGTCAAGGTTAATTTTTTTTAATATCAAATTAAATTTCCTTTTTTCATATAAGCATGGAGATGACACATTATTCCATGAAGGTGAGCGTAGGTTGTGTATGCGACAGAGCCCCCTAATATTTTAAAAAATTGTAGCTTGATATTACGGAAAATTTATTATTAGTTGTTGCATACTTTATCATTCCAGATATATAGACTTGCATAGAAAAAGATAATCAGCACCACTTAATTTACTATACAATGTCTACTCATTTCAATTTCATAATTGTATGATAATTATTTAAAAGAAAATTTATGATTATCAAATTTAATTTTTTAATGGATATTTTAAAGTAATTATTAAAATCAATAGAGTAGTTCTCTTATTAAGTACCTTTTTCAATACTTTTTTTACCAGCTTCCCCTGTAAGAATCGGTGCAGGGGGCCCCCGTACGCATCTGTGCTCTGGGCCCACAAATTTCTAAATCGGTCCCTGAATAGAGGCACCCCTTAAATTGATATTGATATGGATTCACTCTCATTTCGCTATTCAGTGCTTGGAGATTGAATCCTGCAACCACCCATACATCCTCCCTAAATATTGAAAAACGGGTAGCGATGCACTGTAAAAAAGCATTGTGTGAATTTCGAATAAAATCTATAATTTCGCATATTTTTCTCGTAAAAACCAAGTGAAAAGATTCAGTTATTAGGATAATTCTTCATAAAGTGTATTATATTCCAGGACGTTTTTAAACGACAAAATGTTCTCGTTTTAATAATTTTGAATTTCATTTTAATAATAATGTATTCCACACCAGACTTAGAAAACATTATAATGCTTGCATTAGATTTAGAATTATTTTGAGTCATAAACTACAGAGATTAGAAGTAAGAATGCCATTTTGAAATATGTTAGATAAGAATTACATATCATGAAAAAAAACATTTTCTTATTTAGATACGCGCAAACAAACATATGGGGCATTCTCACAATCTTTTGACTTCTGGTGAAAAAAATCTGGCGAAATTAATCTTGCTAAAATAACATTTTAATCTGATAGACGTATGCCTTAATGATTCAAAATAAAGAAAAAATGGTCAGCAGCGAAAATTTTTTTATTTAACTAAGGTTTAAGTTAAACTTGCGAGTTTAATTTTCCCTTAGCATTTTACCCCTATAACTTTTTATTTTCTTCTAAATTTTTATTTATAATGAATTTGCATAGTACCCACAGGAGATTCAAATAAGAAATAATACAAAAGTAGTACATTTAATACAGAATTTTTGTATAACATTAACTTAAAGGGGTGTTAAAGAAGGGACGGTAAGGTAAAAAAGGGGACGAAATGGTAAAAAAAGAGACATTAAGGATGGAACGGTAAGGAAAATTACCACCTATTTTTAGGAAAATCATGTTAAGACCAAGTGATAGCCACAATGTTCATTGATTTTTAGAAACAGTTGTTAACATTCGATTAAATTATTTTTTTTTTAAATTTACTTCGAAAAGTGCAGGAATAAACCTTGGGGGCGGTAAGACTACGAATAAAGCCACGGTGCTTGAAATTCATATTTAAATGCTGATTTATACTCTGCAGTAAATTTCCTGTCAAAGAATTTTAGATATTCTTTCTCTAGCATACTTCTTTCTGCATGAGCAAAAACTTGAAAAAAATTCTGTCGCTGCATCTGAAGTGATTTTCTGTATCATTTTAGAAGAGGGATGGTAAAAAATCTAAAACCCAGGGACAGAGTTCAAAAAATAATATCAACACTAAAAATGTGTGCAGATTAATTTTTAGCTACATATTTATATCAAACAATAGTTCCAGTTTCAGAAAAAAATTACATCGAATTATTTTTATTGAAACAATTTTATCCAGACAGCTCCAAACTTCAAAATCAGCATCAGGGACACGGGACGGTAGATGAGTTTTCCATGTATTTGGACCCCCAACATCGTCCAAAACTTATTTATCTAGTTAATATTGTTGTGCAATCATGCAATGGGATGTTCCCAAGTATATGAAATTAAAAAAAAACACGAAAAAGTGTATTAAATAAAAAATTATTCAGGGACATGAAAGTTAAAAAATTGTGAGAATGCCCCATATATATATATTTCAAATTTTTTTTATCAGGTTTTTGTCTAAAAAGCTCATTATTACAAAGATTATCGTATTATACACGGTTGTTAAAAAGAAAAAAAAATCTCGTTTGAAAATAAAAATGACATAATTAGAATGAGATTTGAAGTCAAATTTTATTCTATAAATAGGTGGTGAAAACTACGATGCGACGAAAATCTTGTCTAAAATTACGATTTTCTGCAAAAAATACACACATTTTTTTTCCCATTTGCGGTTTTTTTGCAGCATATTTTTCAGATGTGATTCTGTTCCGAAAATTTTGACATTTAAAAAAAGCTCAATGAAATAAAAAAATCTGGGCTGAAAAACAAACTTTTTAATGGATATTAACCACGAGGGAATCGTGTTTCTGTAAATATTTACGAGAGTTGTAAATTAAATAGTGGCAACTTAACCTTGAAACTCGCAGAAGGGCGGGCATGTGCAAATAGGATATGGGAGCGGTGAGGTGGCGCTGTTGTCGATGTGTAGAGTAAAAAAAAACAGTCGATCTGCTTAGAAGGGTAGCTGTTGTGTGGCGTTAAAGTGAGGAATTTCGTTTCCATCGCTCTAAAGCTTGTTTTCAAAAGGTGATCAGCAGTCGTGTCTTAAAATCGAGGTTGCCCGTGGCAAAAATGCAACAGAATGCTATCGAGGATTAGTGGAAGCTTGTGGTACAAATGCTTTACCGTATAGGACAGTAGCACGATGGGTTCAAGCATTTCGTTCGGGTCGGAATGAAACTGCGGATATGCAACGCACAGGTCAGCCCTCCATTCCTCAAGAGCAGATTGACATCCTGAGCGGTCTCCTTACCATAGACCGCCGATGGACTGTCCGAGAATTATGCTTAGAGGTTGGTCTGAGTCATCAAACGGTGTGGCGCATAATGAAGAATTCTCTCAACTCTAGGGCGCTCGGTCGCTCACATCAACTATCGACACCTTGCCACTGGTCTACAACGGCTTCCCGACATTTGGCAAAAGGTTATAAGCTTTGCTGGTGATTACATAGAAGGAATGTAATGCAATTGTACTTGTAAGTTCATTAAAAATTGATTTATACCTATGTTGCCTTTACTTAATTTACAGCCCTCGTATATCGGGGATTCCCTTCCTTAGACGCAAGAGCGCCAGTTTAAAAGTTTCTTGAGGGGCAGGTTGTAAATAACATGCGCGATTTGTCCACAGAAAAGAAAAAAATCCGCATAATAAAAAAATGCTCTTCGGTATTTTTCTCCTGCATATTCTTTCACAGGCGTATGATTCTTCTGCGATTATTTTTAAATTACTTGGAGGTCCGCGATTTTTTTTCTCTTATGGAGTTTCTCAAAATCAATTCGTGAATCGGTTGTGGAAGAAAATTAAAATTTCTTCGATCTTAGAAAAATATCGCAAATTTCGTCAAACACCTGAGAAATAAATAGTTTTTTTTTCAATTGGTCAATGAAAAAAAATCACAAATCTCATTAAAAGATTGCAGAAAAAATCGCTAATTTCGTCAAAAGATTGAACCAAAACATCACGAATTTCGATAAAAGATCGAGGTGAAATATCGCAAATTTCATCAAAAGATCGCAGAAACAAATAGCGAAATTTGTTAATTGGTCACGAAAAGATATCGCGATTTTTGTCTGTCCGTCGCGCAAAAATATCGTGAAGTTAAACAAATGACGACGTAAAAAATTTTTATATGGTTTTCGTTAATCGGTCACAAAATTTCGTCAAAAGATTGCGTTAGAAACTCGAATTTCGTCCAAGAAACGCACACAGAAAACACTAATTCCATCAAAAGATCGCGAAAAGAAAAAGCCAATCTTCTTAAAAAATTGCAGAAAGAAAACGCGAATTTCGTCAAAGGGTCGCCATAAAAAAACATGAATTTCGTCAAACGATTGTGGAAAAAAATTCGTGAAAAGATCGCGGAAAAAATCTAGGTTTTGTCAAATTTACTGCACTGGATTAAAATTTGAAACCAGGTACCTTGTACAAATGTCAAAAAAAGTCGCGGAACTAGAAGAAACTTTAAAAATTGTATAAAATTTGTTGGGGAAAAAATTTACTATATTGAGCTGAAAGATTGAAGCCAGATTCCTTTTGCGAATGTCAAAAAATGTACAAAACACGAAAAAAGCTAAAAATCACATAAAAAATTCAAAAATAATTAAAAAATACCTGTAGGAATTCTGGATTACTTTAACTAATGTAGAAAATTCGATGCGAAATGCTGAAAAAAACCGACTCATAAAAAAAATTAAATAAGAAAACTGTGAAATTAAAAAAAATCCATTACTGTCTTCGAGGTACATAACTTCAGCTATGTAAGTAAGTACCTTCGCGCCATATCTTGCATCTCTGTGTTCTCTTCAGGAAATATCATACACAGGCAAACATCTAGTTTATTATTATAATATATATATAACTTATAATCTGAAAGAATATACAGAACTAACTTTTGAAAAATCGAGTCATATCGTACCTAACCTGCTGGAATCTACAATCAGTCCGAATCAAAAACATTTAGAGTTAACCCGATTTGCAGCGTAAAAAGCGGAACCAACCAACCAACTTCCAGATTAATTTGGATTTTGTGTACTACTATTTCTCATTTTCAAAGGTTGGCAGGTCTGTATTTCTAACAAAATTACAAACATTTTAGAACTTCTTTCAGAATCTGAATTGTATTACATTTTGTCTACAAATTTTTGGAATTTTTTTTTAATGATGGAAATTTTAGTTTTAAGGAGCTATTTTTTAGAATAAAAAAATTAAGTTTTTCTTTTATATGCGGCAGTAAGAGAGCAGGAAAGGTCAATTGAACATCTCGGAATTTCACAGTTAATTTTGATTTTCTCTCGTGAGCACACACATATTCTCTGGGGATTTAAAATGGATCTAACATTTTTTTTTTTTTTAATTAGCGGCCTCTCTCCTGAACGCCCCACCCCGGGGAAGACAATTTTCAGTTTCTTGTTTTAAAAAATTTCTTAAATAAGGGAGTGTTACTTTTTTGGTTACATGATGCAAAATTATTCAAAACTCTTTCAATTCTTTATTTTGAATACAGCTCCTAAAAGCTTAATTTAGGATCTTTTATATGTGTTATTTGTTATATTTATGTATTGCTTTTTATGCTGATATGTACAAAGGCCGTTTTTTCTACTTTATCGATTTTGTTTACAGATAATTTTAATGAGAACACTTGTACTTTTGGAACCAGTTTCGAAAAGTGAAAGCATCCTGATAAAAAAAATCTTCAATCAGAATCGAAAAACTAAAAAACGGCTTTTATACGATCTATGTCAGCTATCGGATAAAAAAAATCGTTGAAAAATACTGAAATGTAACCGAGATATCTTTATAAATTTCTTCCGTAGGATTAGCATTAGCGACCGGACTTTTCGTGTGACTGAAGTAAACCCTTAAATAATTGTCTTGCACATGGAGATTTGAAAAGAAATTCTCAAATTTCATTTCAGACTCTTCATATTTTCTTCCCCACGACCATGAATTTGTGCCATTAAAAGCTTTTTTAGTGAGAACGATCCATTTTTAAAACTTTCCAACATAGTTAAAAATGTTTATGAATTTGGTTAGTCTGTGCTCTAATTCATGTAAATACCAACACACCCAGATTGACATGCGATTGATATATATGTTAATTGAGGTTATACTATGGCATGTTCGGTTTTTGAAAAGAAGCGTAAGGCATTTATAGTTCATTTAACAACTTCGCGACGAGATTTAATCTTTTAATCTATTGCCACCGGTTTTTCAAAACAGAAATTTTACTGTAATTGAATCGTGAAAATGCTCTGATTAAATAAGGTAAACTTTACATTTAAAAACAATTGGTGGGAAAAATGAAGGATTCTGAGCGCCTTAAGTGGCACATATACCGGCCGCTTATCCCCAAGGAGTTAAAAGAATTGTACTGCCTTACGGTCTATGGGAAGAAATCATTTGCAGTGTATTTTATGGATATTATGTAGTATCATACAACTGTTGAAACTTTACAGTTTTAAAACTCATCAATTAATAACAACTGTAATTATTACCTTTAACCTCAAAATTTATTCTTCACGTCAAAAAATTATCCCCTAAGAATCGATAACTATTTCACGGTACTATTAAAATTATAGTTAAAAACCGAAATGTATATTTATGTTAATGAAGGAAGGTTAGTTGTACATTAATTTATTTGATTTAAACTACGTTTAATACATTTAATTTCATGATCTGCAATTAAATATAAGAATTATAAGAAGAACAAAAAGTTACTAAAAAAAGATTATTAAACTGAATAATTAAGAATTTATTAATGGTAAATTGAACAAGGGTACATTGTCTTCAGTCCCCCTTTTAAAATAAATAAATAAATTCCTTAATATTAACCAAAATACTCAAGTGCTGTGGCTCATGAATAAAATACTATTTACAATTTCATCACAAGTATCCTTAAATTAACACTGACAATTGTAGATATAAAACAATGATGATTTGATAAGTATTCTCAATTGCCTTTATCAATTCAGCAAAGTCTCCAATTAATCAGTACAATTAAATAATTAATTAATTTGTCTATCAATTCCAGAAAAGTACATTTATTTGATTTTTCTGATGATTGCAATTCTGTAATTCAAGTGAAATGACAAAAACAATTAACTTTAATTGAAATAAGAATATCATAAAATAAAATTTACCAAAATCGTTATGAGACTCATAATTTAAAAATATTCATATTAGTAAACATTAATTTCCAAACAGTAGAATTTACCTAACTAAAATGTAAAGGTTTCTTTCATAATTTCTTAGGTTTCTTGAACAATACGAATATTCTCAGGTGGGGCCAAAATTATCTGAGAAATATCTCTCATAATTACTAAATACAATGTTGTTATTGGAAGATTATGCACTTTTATAAATATTCGAAAAAGTAAAGGAATGGCCCTTCGTGAAAGTACCTTGTTTCCCTGGAAATATAGGAAAACATTTAACACTTACACAAGGAATAGCACTGCAGGATATTAAATAATGACTATGTCTTTATTACTTTTGGTTTAATGACATATTATACAGAGATAAGTTTTGATACACAATAATACACAATATTAAAAATGAAAGATAACTTTGGAAAATACATTAATTTTTAACGTTATATAATATCCTCTTAAGCACCCCCTTAAATGATGGTTTGGCTTTTTTTTTTTTTTACACAGCAAAATTTACATTCATATTACAACTCAGCATTAATACAATTTACATTCATTAAGTGACTCTGATAATAACTATATGACAAAATTTAAATGAATGTGACTTTTTGAAATGTGTATAACTATACTATTTTTATGATAATTTAATAAAGATCTTTATAGCACAAACCTAAAAATGCAAGATTTTTCATTACATAGAATTTTGCGTTATATAGATCATTTTGCATATCATTAAAAGTTATCTTGTTAACATGACAAAACATGTCTGAAACACATTAATATGCAGTAGAAGAACTTTGCTTTTCTTGGGACCAAAAGTTGTGCAGATTATAAATATTTGCTTAATATAGATTATTTCACATATCGCTAAATTACCTTATAAACCTGATCCAAATATGCCTGAAAAAAATCATTATTATATTACTCATCTCCAAAGTTTTTAATTTAATAAAAGCAATATTTTCATAAGAAATATTTGAATTAAGGAGATAAAGTTGAAATAATGTTTGAAACTTAGTCTTTTAGATAGTGGCAGTATTTCTACAATTGGGATTGCAGGCGCTTCTTAACTGCAAAATTCATTGTTTACACATCAGAAATTGTGCATTATATAGAGAATTGCGTTATAAAGATCTTCTACTGCCTTTATTTCTATTGTAAAATGAATTCATGTTAAGGAGTTTGAGTTATTGGTTACGACCAACAGCAACAACAAACTAAAAAAATAATAAAGGTAATAGGCGACATTTCCCAGAGCATTTCTGCTACAGAGAAAATCACCAAATAATTAAATCTCTCTATTCTAAAAAAAAAGTAACTACCGCTGTCACCGCTGCCGGTTTTAAATTTTTTGTGACCGGGGGTCTTTCTTCGTTAATATTAAGAAACATAATGCATACAAAAATATGAAAATCGGTAGTATTATACAGAAATGTTTGATAAACACGCTGATGTAGACAGTTTTCAAATCGAAGAATTATTTTAAGAGATATTTAATGCTAAAGTTGGACAAAATCGTTCCACTAAAAAAGTTTTATAGGAGCAAAAACTGTTCATTGGAATTTAATCATTTTTAGATCATTTTATACGTTTGTAGTTCCCGGTGTGCAGAATGTATTTATTTTTTAATTTGACCCATTTTTTGAGGTTTTATTTCTATTTTAAATTCAAATTTTCAGCATTTCTAGAGATATTTTTTACATAAATTAGAAAGTGATATTAATTTAACCTGTTGCCAACTGTATAAAGAGCGCAAACAATAATGTTTGCTTCAAATAAACAAAAAATATTTATACGTGTAAATAAATTAAACATTTATTTACACGTGACTATTATAAACAGAAAAAAACATTTGGAATTAGAATTAAATAATTATGTACAAAAAGCAGGAACATATTAAAAATTACGTCATAAAAACTATATTTACACGTGAATTTTAAGAGAGGAAGAAAACTGTAAAATAATAAATTCATTAACATGCGTTAGAAGTCTTAAATAGGAGAAATTACGTCACATTATAGTTATTACATAAAATAAACATAAAATAATATTGCAAAACAGTTTAAATTTAGAAATTGCGCTAGACATTTATTTGAAATTTTGAGAGGATACTTTTCAACTATTTTTGTTTGGAAAGCGCAAATAATATTTCATTTCTAACAAAAGTATTTTCACGTGAATATTAAAAAGAGCAAGAATAGTTTGATCAAAATTACGTCAGATTAAAAACGATTAATTTAAAATGTCTTATTTAAAAGAACTTTCTTTTCGCTTTGTTAAAAAATACCAGGAGACAAAGACTCTGTTTACTTAATTCCTTTTATATTAGCTTATTTTGAAATGTTTAACTTATTTTACTTAATAAAAGACGATTGTATCTTTGGTACTACTTAGTTATCCCGTCGACCAAAAATCTATCATTCGTCAAACTATAAGATTAAATGCCAATAATGGTTGATCGTAAATGTCACATTAACTTGACTTTAAGCAAGTTACACGTGTCTACGTCATCAAGTTATTTTTATTTCGACGTTTTATTTGTATTTTTATTAATGTTGCACTAATTTATTTGTTCTTTCGTTATTTAAAATAAAAATTATGTCAATTTGTATAATTTGGCGAGTGGTTTGGCGATTTATATAATTTGGTGAAATTGGTCGACGGGATAATCAAGTCGTACCGCTGCGGATTTGGCCTTAAAATCCCCCAATCAAATAGAAATGAATAGAAATCTGTTTATAGGGAGATCGCCTCTGTTTTTTAAATTATAATTCAATCTTCCGAAATCTATTTAAAGCCGATCAAATTAGCGTACTTTTAGAGTCTGCGGTGTCTGAACGGGGGTTGACCTGCGTAGCTCGTAAGGGGCAGAGCCCCCTAGTTAAACAAAAATAATTAAACAGAATCTATCCCTAATCATTACTAGCATGCATTTTGAAACTTAGTGAAAAATCGAAAGAAATTAAGAAATTTATCGCTTAGTTGAGGGCCCTCATCTCCAACCACGAACACTCATTTTGTAGTTAGCAATCAAATGTGTTTTTCCAAAGTCCCACAATCCCTTCATCAGCATTTCACGCTTGAATGCACGATAAATAGTACATTTTTAAAGTTGAAAAATGAACACTATCACTGAGAAAAATGCAATAAATATTAAAGGCTTATTGAACCAGGACATGGATATCTTTTTTGCAACTAAGAAACTTGATGAAAATATAAATTTTAAATTATTAAACTATTTGACTTGGTGAAAATCCTGCGCCGTATGGTCACATGGGTAAAGTCATCAAATAGCATCATCATAGTGGTCAACAAGAGTTGCAGATATTATATCAATGTTTAGTTGGTAATCAAATGACCCGGGAAGAATGTTATAAAGTAAAGGTCCTATTGAAATCGGCATCACGTCGTGATGCTAAATATGGGATGAAGAAACAGCCATCGATGCTGAGGATGGGCGATAATGTACAAATAAGAGTACTGAAATTGATATATTTTTGGTTTAGAAGCATACTCATTTGGGTTACTAGTTTAATAAATTGTATTTTCAAAGTTTGTGCCCTCCCTCAAATCATACCTTTCTTAATTATTGACAGATTACAATAGGACTTTTTTTACATTCTTCCCAATTCATTTAGTTACCAACTAAACACTGATATAATATCTTTCTGCAACTCTTGGTGACCACTAATTATGAAAAAGAATCAAAATGTTTGGCTTTTTCCCAGTTCAAACATTGCATTGTTGATTTAGAATCGTGTTACTCAGGGTTCTTGTTATATAAGTTTTAACTTTCAAGTTTGCCTCACCGGGGGAGGGGGGAACTAGGGCATAAAATGCTTGGTGACATCAAAGATACCTTTGGTCAATCTTTCAAACTTGAATATTATAATAAGTTCGGACAAGAATTATACATTATAAAAATCGCATGCATATTTTAAATAGCCCACTAACATTGATTAAACCAATAGAACTCGAAACATAACTTAATCATATCTATTTTTATTATGACAGCGAAATCAAAACCAGTAGCAAAATGGAGTCATATATTATATAACTTTTCGTGTAGACTACGCACACTGAAACAACAAAAAGTGTCAGATGCGCACCTGGGGGAGAGAGGGAGCGACGGGAAATGAAAGCTTCCCAATGATACATTACATGAAGGGGTTTGGAGAAGTTAAAACTGTACCTTCCAGTGGGGGGGGGGGGGAGCAAATAAGCCTCTAATGATCTGTACGGCAAACTAGGGGCATAAAACGCTTAGCAGCGATATCAAATATACCTTTAGTGAAGGTTCAAAATGGGGCATCAGACAGGAATTAGACAAATTAAAAATTACATGCCTATTTTGAAGGGCTCTGTAATAACAATTATAGTAATGGAAACCAAAACGCAGCAGAACCATTTCTATTCTTGCTAGGACAGCAAAACCAGAAGCAAAAGGGAGACATATGATAACTTTTCGTGGAAGTTGTGCACATTGGAACAATACATTTAGATGTTTCTCTGTCAGGAAATAATATGGATAAATAAAAATGTATGATACTACTTATGTCGAAGTTATTGATTGCAAAGAGGATTTAAAGGAAAATAAATATGAGCTATACTAGTGACATCAGTAAAAAAGTTTGTAGTACTCATAAAATGTATCCACATTACCCATCACTAATCGTTGAACGAGTATATTATAGTTTACAAAATAGAAGAATAATAAAAAAATATAGAAAGACAGAAAATGTACAAAAAAACAAAATATATTTTTTAAAATCAAAATACCAGTAAACTTCAAAAATATAATTTAAGTCAAGTAGCTCCAAAAACATACATAACTCTTATTTTATAAAATACTTATTTTTAAAACAACAAGTTCAACACAATCAGTCGATAATTATAATTCTTAAAATTCCTAATTCAACCAATATAATTGTTCCACCACATAAATCATATAATTTTTTAAAACAAGATGGCATAGTCTTCATGAGCACACAAACCTTCGGCGAAACATGAGACACAAATAAATCCAACATCGGTGAATACATACATAATTTTAATTAATTTGAAAATTACTGAAGACTATTCCATCTTGTGCTGCAGTTGCAGCCTTACCAACATATATGAGTGAGAGATGCTAAGCTGGGTATCGTCCTCGTAGCTTATATGGTAGAGCATTTGGAGCGCTATTTCAAGGGTTCCGGTTGCGATTCCCGGCTTGGACATTTTTCACTCTGTTGGTACTATGTGAGTATTGCAGGTTAAATTATAAAAGTGAACTTTTATATGTATAATAGTTAGGTAAGAAACTGGACATTAAAATAAAAGATAATAGCAAATACTTACATGCTTATAAATTTTATACCCACAAATATGCTTTATGTAGTATAAAAAAATGATTTTAAAACAGCAACATCTTAACCTTTAGCTTACGGGGGGGATTACCGTAATCCCAAGAAAAAGAGTGTTAAAAAATACGGGGTTGGGATTACCGCCATCCTGAACATTTCCACCCCTCAGAGATTGCTGTGCAGGAAACCATTAAGACCGTTTTGCTCAGTAGGGGCCCGACTGTCTGTCGAAGAAGGGAAATTCTATAGGGAAGATATTAATTATTCTAGGGAATTACCGGGAAGATTACTTTGTAAAAAAGTAAACATTGTTTACGCAGACGACGTAAAGCTGTTTCTACACCGGTTGCTGCAAATTAGTTGAAGATAATTCTAGTTTGTGAGATATGATAGTGACGCTTTTGACAGGATAATGAATACATTATTTTCTGCAAATAGTTTTAGTAGTTTAGTATTGCTAATTTTGATTGGACTTTTGTCCTTAGAATGAAAAATGTAGCATTATTACACTAGATTAATATTGACACAATTATTCTAATTGGTAAACAAATCATATTAGATGTAAATTTCCAACTGGGCGAAAAATGTCCGGACCAGGATTATTATTATTATTATTATTATTATTATTATTATTATTATTATTATTATTATTATTATTATTATTAATAGCATTATTATTTTTTTCTTTCTTTCTAACACACTGGATATCTTAAATTATGTGCATAATTTTATATACAGAACTGGAAAGTTGAAATGTTTATTTTTATTACTATTTTAATAAAAAAGCAATGCATGTCGTAGCCTTTTGTAACAGCATAATTAATCAAACAAAAATTAGCTTTTTATTTGTACAGTTGAAAAAAGGGGGTTACGAAACATAAGATTGTTCTCAAACTCAAAGGAGCTAGTTTCTGAGGCATTTCTCAATTCATTTTGGTTCCAAAACGTATGAAATTGGCAGATGTTCTTATTCAGAAAGTATGTAATAGAATGGTGCTTTCAGTTTTTTAGTAAAGGCAAAAGCATTTCAGAAAATACTCGAATTTTGAACAGAATTTCCGGACGCGACAGCGCGGGAAAGGTAGAAATCTATTGTCGCTTGACAAAAATAATAAATCGATAACTAATGTATTTATCAAAAAATGGGAAACTGCATTCGATTCCTAATCCCTTCAAAAGTCAGGCCTGCCAATTTTATGACGCCAATTAAAATATTCAGAAAGTTTTACATTGCAAAACAGCTTAATTTTATGCCCATAGTCAACTAAATAACTATGTTTTATGCCCTGCGTATGCAATTGTATATTGCTTGTTTCAGAAAATTAACAATTAATAAAATTCTAGCATTATTTGCAAATAATTTATTCACCGTCTAATTCAAATGAAATAATATTTATTTATGCAAACCATAATAAAGATTGCATTAATAATTCCTTAGTTATTTTTTAACTGACGCCAAAAAAAAAAGGAGGAGGTTCTCAATTTGGCACGTAAGTATTTTTTTATGTGACCGATTCATGTGGCATTTTGTTCATTGAAAGACAATCATTGACTGCCAACTTTTACGCTTTTTTTTTCCTAACACTACAATAGTAAGAAAATTTTGTTTCATTTAATCGTACAAATGTATAATTTAAATAAGGTAAAAACTTCTATTAAATTTTAGTGGTAACAAAAAAGCGTAAAAGTTGGCAGCTATGTTGAATGAGGATACTTTCAAATTGGTCGCATTTAAATTTCATAAAAATTGGTGCAGTGCTTTTTTAGAAATTGCACAAAAATAAAATAAAATAAACACCTTTAAAATATTTCATTTTTAACGATTTTTATCAAGTGACGTAGCACTATCTGTTTGCGAGAATGTCGTTACCCGGAGTTTTTCTACACTCTTTATACAGTTATGATTCTCGAATTCCTCAAGGGAAAATAAAAAAGCGATGTTTTAATCGTTAAAAACTTGTATGACGCAAACAATCATTTAAAAATATAATAATACTAAAATTGTAAAGAGTTTAAATTCACTCAAAATTTTGGTGGTACACTCGCTTAATTTGAACAACTGTATTTTTACAGTGGTGATATTCGTACGCTAATACAGAATGGTTCAAAAGTCTGAATTTAATATAAATTGAAGTAATTAATCTCTCTCTCTTAAAAAAAAAAAAAAAAAAAAAAAAAAAATCAGCTTAAAATGCTAACTTTTACAGCATCTTCTCAAAATGTTTTGCTTTTACGGAAAAATTGAAAATGCTATTCGATCTCCTTGTTTCTAAATAAATATAGCTTGAAATTTCATAAATATAAGCTTAAAAGTGAAATCGTAAATGCTTCAAAACAGTAACCAGTTTGGATTTTAGAACAGCTTGACTCTTTTTCTTTTTTTCTGCATGCCTTGATCTTTTGCAACTGATTCAGACTAGAAAGTTCTGAGATAAAAATGGCGAGTCTTTCAATTTCAAAATATCCACTGATAGTTTATCACAGAGAACATCCACACATTTAAATCATTACCGTACATAATTATATAGAAATGGTAATTGTATCTAATCCTATACGGGTGTTTAAACTGGAAATGTCTAATGAGATAAAGTGACCCACCGACACCCCTTCCCCTTTAACAGACTTTCCGAAGACAGTCCTCTCCTTTCACTTTTTGTGTTATTTTCATTGTGTAAAGATAGGAAAAGGCGTAGTCCATTCTTTTGTACACAGATAAATAAGACCACTATACACAAAGTTAGACTTCAGTATATGTATGTATATGACTTCTAACAGAAAAAAGGGTGTATGACAGTTAAGATAATAATGGAATATTTGTGAGCTCCCTCATCCCTACCCCCACACTCCACTCGCAGAAAAAAGGAATTATTATGGATGCTTTGTAGGTGTGAAGAGGTTAAAATAGAAGGTTACTGAATTATATTCATTGGTAAAAGTAAAATCGTCTGCCGAAGATACTTTTATGCTTATATTTGTCTGAAATTGGTGCATGAAGAATTTTCAGTAAAGATTGGCTAAATAGTGAAAATTGATCAAAAATTGGTGAAAAGTGTACAGAATTATTAATATTTAAAGACTTAAGAAAGGATCACCCCCCCCCCCCCCTGACCTCTCTGAGAAACAATATCTTTACTAAGACAGAATGATTTTAGGAACAAAATTTTGTTCCAGTTACTAAAAAAAAGGGAAATGCCACAGAATAACGGAATAGTTAAGCGATCTGGGTTGGTTGGTTGTGTTTATGAGGGATCGTTCAAGTATTATGTAAGCAGTAAACGGGGGAGATGTATAACGACTATCTCGTTATATATGTTTG
Organism: Maratus speciosus; assembly: GCA_963932465.1. Taxonomy (NCBI): domain Eukaryota; kingdom Metazoa; phylum Arthropoda; class Arachnida; order Araneae; family Salticidae; genus Maratus; species Maratus speciosus. The sequence continues at coordinate 648,580,197 of OZ010786.1, read as the reverse complement.
CAGTCCATTCCCCCCCCCCCCTCCCACAGCAGTTTCAATTAAAATTCTGTTTAATAATTTATTTATTTTAGTGCACTCTAGTCAAACAGTGCAGCCTCTAAATTAAATTCAACATTTAAAAACTAAAGCGATTGTATTAATGGCCATGCACATTTAAATTAAATTATTCTAGTTACTCATCTCTTTAATAAAATAAAATAAGTGATTCAGTCTCCAGTTTTACTTTGTGAGTCTCTCACACATACGATTTAACCTTGTAGAAGAACGTTACTGCTGTCTGTTAGAAACAAAAGCATTTTAACTTCGGGCATTTCCTTATTTGGGTGTGAATATAACTCATCATTTAAAATCACTTAACATGCAATCTATTCATTAGAATTATCTTCGCAATACACTTTAACATTCACACTCTTTTGTTCATATGTTTGTCAATTCTGCATTTTTGTGGTAAAGCACGGGGTTTATCTTTGATCTAACATCTGGTCTAGAAAAATACATTCTCATGCCTTTTCGCCTAACGAATTCGGTCTGTTACTATGTCGTTATCCAGAAACATTTTTATTTTTTTTTACACTTAACCGCAGCTGTATCAAAGTACAGATTAGATTGCGCCTATCATGATTCAGGAATTTTAGCAACCCACAGTCTGGCGCCCCTACACAATTAATATATGGTAGAAGCCTACCGTATGTATTTGGAGAATCCATACCAGCTAATGTTTTTCTAGGCCTCTTGTGCATGACGCAAAAATACTTGTAGATTGGTGATATTGTAGTCCGCCAATCAAGAAAGTTGTAACTGTATATTGAACCCACTCCTGCTCTGTCTCTAGCCTCATGATGCCGTTTTTTTAAGAGGAGGCTCTTATTTCTTTCCTCATGGAATAAAAACATCATCGTTTTCCAGATTGGAGTTCTTTTTAGTAAGTCCTGGTTGTGCAATCACTATATTTAATCTAAAAACGGCCTCCTCTGTATGTAACGGAATCGTCTTCACAAACTTTGGTCGCCTGACCAGTTTTTTTTCTCCTAAAAAAATGTAAGGGAGAGGTAGGTGCTTTCAATCTTCATCCGGATTTTTCTGCATGCACTTCGTGAAGCGATGGATCCTTCCCGGCACCTGCGCGCTGTCTACTATTGACTGCCGGCGACTTTGTTATCCCAGCTGCTTGGAAGCTCTATTGCAGTGATCTTCGAGTTAACTCGCCCTGTAATACTCGAAACTGTAATTTTAGAACTTTTTTTGTTCCTGCATCCCTTTGGAAGTTGTTGTTCTGATGTAAAATATAGCCCATGTTGGAGAAAAGATGGTCAGCAGCATTTTGCGAACATTATTACGGTTCCACTCCACACCTAAAAAGTAAAAATGGAACTATTACAAGATCGTTTGTGTGTCTTATTTTGCTAGCGCTCAGCGGGGGAGTTCAGGGCGCTCGATGTACGTCAATCGAAGAATCATCCAATAATTGTTGGTAATGATTTTCGAAAAAATGTGTTAGCCGAGATATTAATTAAAAATCCATCTAGTAAACATCATCACGGATTAAAACAGTGTTGCTACTTTGAGATCTCCTTTCGAAGGGCGCTTGCCACAGTACCAAGTTTAAACTTTGTACAAGATCTTTGTTTTAGGTAAGACGAATCACAGTGATAAGCAACATTTTCCATTCCAACTGAATTCAATTATTGAAGACAAATGTTAAAAAAATATTTCATATAATAATTCCAAGATATTAAAAGTCGGTAATTTTGAGACAACAATCGCTCATAATTCAATAATTCATTTATAATGAAAAACTTTTTGATTAGAAATCACTTGAATAATCATGCCTGCATATGCTTTTATTTTTTAAAATGAATCGGAAAGTTTGTTAAGCGTACTTTTCTAAAAAATTGCTTTAAAATTGTCTACTATTGCGTGAAATATGATTGACAAGTGACTTTTCGTGAGAATCTCTACGACCCTTTCCAAAGCGTCATTGGTTCTCTGCCAAGTTTAAACTTTGTACAAGGTCTTTGTTTTAGAGGAAGAAATATTTATTGGAATTCATTCCAATAGAATTAAATTATGGCATGGGGTATTGTTATACACACGCGAGTATATTGTCTTTGACATGTTCTGATATTTTGTATGGAACCCTTTGTACGCGAGTAACATACGCAAACGACGATTATCTTTTTAAATCCGTTCGGTAGTTCCAGAATTGACACCTACAAAAAAAAAAAAAAAAAAAAAAAAAAGTTACTTCTTTATAATATTAGTACAGATACGACTTCAGTTTGAACCCGGATATTTTTTGAGATTTTTAACAATAATAAAGATATTTTAACGAAATTTCCAACAGATTTACATTACTTAATGTCAAATTCTATGTCATGTAAAGTACTGGAAGTGCACAGTAATTAAGTCAACAATACCATGTTTAATATCAACTATATTCCAAAATATGGATTACCTAATTGAGTACTAATTTGACGTGAATGATGATAAATCACACCAATTCTCGTGATGTTGTTACATTTGACAAAAAGCAAGGTAAGTCTATTGAAAAGTTTGTTAAAATGGCTTCATTATTATTAGTAAAGTTAAGCACAAGAATTTGGGATTGTCTTGGAATGAAACTCTGTGTATTTTTGATTGAACAAGTGGATTGGAACCCTATTATTTTCTGTGCAAAAATTATTTGCTGGACTGTGTTCTATCTCTTAAAGTTTGCCTCATCATTTTTAAACACGTTTTCTAAATCTAACCTAGTTTTGTGTTAATTCATTAGTGCATTTTATGTTTCCTAATTATAATATTGTGAACGTAAAGCGTTTAAATGAAACGTAGCCAAAGTATAATTGCGGAAAAAGCATCAGGATTTAATTCATTAAAAATACTGATTTCATTAACCGGTGATTCAAGTAACCGGCGAACACCTTTAGCAGAAACTCACCCCCCCCCCCCCCTAGAGCCAAATTCTGGCTGCGCCACTGCCTACAGCGCGTCGAGAAACCTTTCCTGTTTGTGAAAATGCTACAAATTTGGTGTGAATTTCTGGTTTCAGTGAAGCACTGATTTCAAAGCAAAAGCAAAAAAAAAAAACTTTGCAAAAACGTGTGCTCTCCCCCCCACATGTGTACGGAAAAATGTGATAAGAGAATACTCGGCTCAGTGTGTGCTAAAATTTTTCCTCAAGGTGATTTGTGCAACAAAATTAGTATTTACTGTGTGAAAGTCAATATGCTAATCTACAAATCACTGGTAGTGAGTCGTTCAAATCAAAGGAGTCAATCAATAGAAAATCATACAAATGACTCCTGAAGTTGTGCTCCATAAACTCTCGGTTGTCTACAAATAAAAAAAATCGTAGAGAGTTAGATAAATATGCACTTAAAAACAAAAGTTCACAATCTAAAAAAAAAAATGAAAGTGCATTTGTAAAAAAAAAAGGAAACAATGATTCACAAATCAGATACAAAAAAAGTGAAAATAAATACTGCACCATTCCCTTAAATAACACATTTTAGAGTATGAAAGCATATGTTTTTATTCCCCCCATTTGTTTGTTTTCTTGCGACTAATTTCTTTTCAGTTAATTCTGGAAACATTTTTTTTAAATATTGTTTCATTCCATTTGTATGCTTTCATACTCAATAAGTACTCACAAGTACTTAAGAATTGATTTTATTAATATTATTGTGTTTTTGTACAGAATACGAAAACACGGTGATATTGCTATTTTAATATTTTGTGAAATTATCTTGTGCAGTTTACTATAATATTTATAAATATATATATTTTTTCGCATTGCATGGAATTTTCCAATATTTTTAGTTAATATCAAATACATCCTCCTCTGCTTAACTCTTAATGGATATTAAAATATGTTGAAAAATTTTTTTTTCTTTTCTTCAAAAAGAGTTAACGAGGATTATACTTTGGCCAGTTTTCTATTATGTACGAAAGTTAAAATAAGATTTTTCTAGTTTGCCTTTCGGCTTGAAAATATTTTAATTTGAGAGAATTTTAATTTCTGTCCTTTTAGAGAAACAAGGACGGATAGCAATTTTTTTCTTGGTTAAAAAAGATAAAATAAGTATTTATTTCAGTTACTTGCTCCTAGTAGTTTTGTTTTGAAAGACGTACAGGTTCCATCCATAAAAAAATAGGAGCTATTGTGAAATTTTTTTTTTTGTTTTTCTTTCTTTTGCTTAAAATAAGCAATGATATTATTTTTAATTTGAGAAACACAATTTTATCCCCGGATAGATTTTTTTCTATTTTTCTATAAGAGGTTTAAAGAAGACATTTTGTTTATTTTTTTTAAGTTGTGTGTTATTTTTTTAATGTGATTATTATACTATTTTATTCCATTACTTTATTTCCTTTACATTTTTATCTGTTATATGTGTGTTATATTTATATATGTATGCAGAATCTCAGTAACAGTTTGGATTTGGGAATTTGTTAAATTAACCGTTGACCATGTCCGCTAAACAAGTTCAAATCAACATTAACCAATTTGATGGAGATCCGGATTTGCTTAAATTCTTTTTTAACCAAATTAGGTCGGTCGCTGAAATTAACAAATACAGCCCTCAGACTACCATTGCTGTACTTGTAGGGAAGTTAATTGGTCCCGCGCAAAAATTTTATGCACAGAATCCAGAACTTCAAAAAATCAACGATCTAAATACGCTTGAAAAAGAATTTGTGGCATTTTTCTCACCTCCGAGCAAGTGCGTGGCTGGTGTTTAACTTTCGAGTTTATCTCTTCTGCCAGCGGAGTCAATTAAAAATTTGGCACACCGATTAAACGTTTTAGCCGCAACCGTGTATGCTGATATTAACGACGAAAATACCCGTAACACAATTAAACTTATGAAATTCATGGAGGCTGTGCCAGCTAACATACGAATAAAATTACAAGAAGAAGGTATCACAGAATATCGTGCTGCTGTTGAAAGAGCACAGACGTTACACGAAATTCTGTATAATGAGAAGATTCTACATTCCTTACCCTCTGTCAGTAAATCTCAAAATAACGTTGAAGAACAATTGAAGGAACTCTCGGAAAAAATAAATGCGTTAACACTTGCACCGCCTGGACCCAAAACAGAAACTAAAAAAATGACATGCAAGGTAGCTCAAAGTATAACTCAAATGCGATGCGCTATAGGAAAAATTTCAAAACGCGAAATTTCCCAAAACGTTTTTCCCCTCACAAATTTCCTCAAAGAAAAGTTGTCACATGTCAACTCTGTTTCCGAAATGGCCACCAGGCCCAACAGTGTTTTAAATGGAAAAGAGTTAATACACAGAGAAGGGGAAATTGTAACAGACACAACAATTACCATGTTCAGGAAAACTAGAACAGAGACACAATTTTTATGCTGATGATTTTGTGTCTCAACCATGTGACTTAACATCAGCAACATTTCCTATTGACCCTACATTACCAAAAATCTCTAAAGAAAGGTTAGTTAACTCAACCGGGTCACAAACTTCAGATCACATTAAAATCGCAAAAAATATCACTACTCAAACAGAAAATGAAGGCGATAACAATGTTCACATCATTTGTAATGTTAATACGCATTCTCTATCACTCCCTCTTGTAAAGGCCACTATTGCAAACCATAAAATCACCCTATTGGCTGACTCGGGAAGTAGCATTTCGTTACTTTCACAAAAGTTATTTAATGAACTTAAACCTGTATTAAAATACAAGAGACTATCAACAGCCATAAACATCAAAACTGTCAATTCGGATGTTTCTTTCTCCTCATGTATTGAGCATCCATTAAGTTAGAAAAAAATCCTTCTCGCAGCACTTTTATATAGTAGATATTCCTGAATCCTCCAGTTTTGAGGGCATTCTTGGTTTTGATTTCATTAGTAAATTTAACATTCATTGATACTTTCAATAAATTCATTCACATTAACAACAGCTTGACTATTCCACTAGAAACATCACACACTGCTGGGCAACATATAACTATGATATGTTCCCGCACCATGTTGGTTAAATCAAAGTAAAATTGCGTAATTTGTTATTTCTGTTTGTCTAATATTTTTTATAAAATATAATTATGAGTGTAAAATTATAATGTTTATATATTTAAGTAAAATAAGAGTGTAAGTTCATACAAAAATTATTAAGTTGATTTTAAATATTAAATATATATTTTTAAAAATTGTTGTATTGTAAAATGAATGTATAATGTTGAATAGAGTTCGGATCTCAGACAACAACAATAGCCAGACGCCATGGTGTCGTTTTATGACAAGCCAATGGAAAGTGGTGTATAATTAGAAATCGTAAAATAATAAAAACGTTGGAATAAATTTATGGGCTCAATAAAAGTGTTGGGATAAATTTATGGCTTTTCAGACCACCCAAACTTTAAGGCAGATAATAATATTAAAGTATATGTAAGGGGCCATTTGCAGACTGTTAGCTAATAGGCCTATCGAAGAATAATGCAAAATCTTCTCACATCTAATAACAGTGGACTAGACAAAAATAGTTCCACCCACTGCAGGAGTTGGTGTGCAAGAAGAATAAGGTTTGAAAAAGAGAGTCTGAAAAAAGATGTAGAGGACACAGGAGCTCTCCTGAAAGCCCGTGCAATGAATCCTGAAAGCCCTAGTAATGCCCAGGCGAGATGTACATATCGGAGTGAGCCTAGGCAAGCCTAATTGAGGATGTCTTCCTGATGTACATATCGGAGTGAGCCTAAGCAAGCCTAATTGAGGATGTCTTCCTGATGTACATATCGGAGTGAGCCTAAGCAAGCCAAATTGAGGATGTCTTCCTGATGTTAAAATAAAGAGGATTGTTCTACAGAGGTCCGTAGCTATGCATCCTGCCAACCCGATGTTGCCGCCCTGATACGAAGCGAATTTCTGATGACATATGAATATGATCCTAAGCAACGCGACAACTCTGAATTTGATGAATAAAGGCCACCATCCCGTATATTAAAAAAAGGTACTACTTTAAACTTTTTCTTTTACCACTTAAAATCATATGAAAAATTATAAATATACTTTTCTGATATTTTATGGTAGAGAGTAATCTGAGATCCGACAAAACCGATAATTAAATAAAATTAAGGTAATTTAAAAATGAAAGAGAATTATTCTTTTAGCAAAAAGAAAAAAATATAATAATTAGAGTAAATGAAAATATTGTCTTATTTTAAAGATTAAATATACATAAAATAATGAGAAGCAAACAAAAGTGTTGCTTTCTATTTTTTGAATTAATATTATGTTTTTCTGTATATAGTTGTGTTCAATGTAAATAAAATATTTAATCAAGTTTTAAAAAGTTTCTGTAATTATTTAATTGATAATGTTTAAGGTGTGTCAATTTATTTTTACAGCTTAAATTTTAGTTTAATTCATAAGTGGAAGAGTTCGTCTAAATAATTCACAACGCAAACTCTTAATTTTATTCGTAATTATTTAAATTTAATAATTACATTTTGACGCGAATTATAATTTAATTTTATTAATGCTTCGCGTTGCTCTTCTACTAGAGTTTAGGTAATTACGATCACTGATATTATTTGAATTTATCTAAGGTATATCAAATTATATACCAATTTGCTATGAGGTTGCTTGGATGATTTGGACCAATTAACAATTTTGGATGCAAATTAAATAGAAAATAAACAGGTGTAACTATCTGTCCAGCATCCCCTCCTTCATAGTAAAATGGTGCTATGACTCAGGAACGTTCATCTGAGGTCATTAGAAATAATAATAATAATAATAATAATAAAGGAAAATAAATTTAAGTATTATTTTAATGTCACAATTTTAAAGATATTGTAGGTATGTAAGTTTAATTGATTAAAATTTTATTAAAATTAATTTTATTATTGTAACAATAATGACACACATATAATAATTTTATATAAATAAAATGAATAATATATGTTAGCAAAAAAAAAAAGGAAATGAAAAAAATAATTCTGGGATTTATAATAGGTAAATTTAGGAATTATAATTTTTTTTTTCTCTCTCTTTTCTCTTTTGGTTGGATCTCAGTTACCATTGAAAAATAATGGCATTCACATCACAGATGACACATTTGTAAAAATAATTTTTTTATATATACTGTATAAATAATAATAATAATAATAATAAGTAAAATTTGATAATATGTCTGGTATAAAAATGATTGAAATGTCAATAGATCATGATTTTTGAAATTGTATCACCTTGATACAAAAGAAAATTTATGAGTCGTACTACGAAGTAGTAGTACATTATTTACATATAAAAAACAATAAAATAAGATTGTTGTTTCTGTAGAAAAAGACAGATATTTTTCTGTTAAATGAAATTATGTTGTTTTTTATATATACGTGTATTATAAATATTTTAGGGGTATTTATGTGTGTAAAAGAATAATCTACAAAACAACTTCATCTCCTAAGAAATTTTTTTAAATTTTAGTGCTGTTGTTTTTATGTATTTATGCAATTTATAATATTTTCATACATATGTGGTAATATAGAAAAAAAAAGTATGATAAACAGAAATATTCTGTTAAAAGGTTATGCCCAACAATAAGCGAAAATTTAAAAGGAGAAGTGTAGATTTAAATACCTCTGGAGTTAAAACCAGAGGACAGAAAAATAAAATTATTTCTCTAAATTATTCGCTTCAAAAAACTAAAAAGAATACAATGACTTAACCTAGTGTTGATACGCTGTTGAATTGTATCCCCGTCTTTGATGGAAAGAAAGAGTCTAATATTAAATTTTTTGTGAACGAATTCGATAATCTAATTAAACAAACAGAATTAGAGAATGTTTCGAAACTTGCGCTCTTGAAAACGAAATTAGTCGGTAGTGCTAGAGATAAATTAGCTAACAAAGAAAATCTTAATACAGAAAAAGACTATGGTAAATTTAAAGAAAAATTAATCGATACTTTTTCTACTAAAACAAGTTTTTCTGCGGCTCAAAGCAATTTTTTTTCTCTTAGGCAAAAACCTGCGCAGGCTATCGCTGATTTTATCAGTGAATTCAATGCGGCTGCAAAACTTTACCTAGATAAAAGTGGCCAAAATATTGACAACGGTAATGGTAGTTTATTTGAAATGATAAAATTCACAAGATTTTTAGAATCAGTTAGGGCAGATTTAAGTTTGGACATTCGAAGAATGGCGCCGAAAAATTTCAACGACGCATGTAAATTTGCGAAACAAATGGAAGATGCATACAATCAAGTTGCATCAAAGGAAATTAATTCGATTACAAAAACCTCCACTGAGGAAAATTTGGACAAATTGTTAAAATTAAATATGGAAAGCGCGGAGCAAATTAAAATTTTGACTTCCGAAATAAACAATTTGAAAGTTAAAACAAAAGACACTGCATCAAGCAGATGGTGCGAATTATGTAAAAAAAAATTCGCATACTTTAGAAACGTGCTGGTACAAAAATGATAATAAAAATACATATAAGGATAGCAGAGATTTCGCAGGTCGGCATTTTAATAAAAGGTACTCTTATAATGGACAGTATCAACCGAGAGCGAATTTTAATCCTAGATTTGTTAACCCAAACCAGCAGTGGCATTTTCAATCTTATGCACCCACAGGTGGTTACTATGGATATTCTCCATATCCCCCACCCCCACCAAATTACTTCCCTCAGCATGTGCCATATAGGAATAGTCAACCTCAGAGTCATGCCAGTTATTATCCAAATGAGGATAAAAATGAGAATTTAAAAGAGAATGCTCAAAAGTATCCAAAAAAGTATAATAAAAAGGTTAAAACTGATGATCAAAGGGACAAGTAAGGCATATGAATTGGTATTAAAAATAAATCAAAATACATAATTAATCGAATTTCAAAATTTAAAAATTTTCAAAATTTAAAAATAAATTTTTCTCTTTTAGGTAAAAAAAATTGAAACAAAATTAATAACTTGCCTTTTTAAAATTCAAAATAATAATAAGAAAGGATAGGAACATGGGAACGCCAATTTGTCTCAGGGTTACAATATTGAGCAAATGTGCAGGGCGCACCCGAAAACATACTTATAAAATTATGTAATGTGCTTCACAAAACTTCACTGGAGCAGTGAAATATTTATCTCCAGGCAAAAGTTATATATATTTTTTTTTCTTCGAATATGAATTAGAAAATATAAAATCTTAACAAAGCCAAATAACATTAAAACTTAATTAATTTAATAGTGAATAATGGAGTAATTTTCAAAAAAAAAAAAAAAAAAAAAGAGAATTTTTTCTGTCTTCTATAAGGGTAGCCTTTGCTAATAGCCTTACAATTTAGATGACAGAATTTCAGAATTACTCTTTAAAATGAGTAGGTGTAAGCGATTAGGTTCAGGGTAGTTAGAACAGCTTTATAACATACTCATATTTATTTTTTTCTTCTTCTTATATAAATATATGGTTGACAAGGAATAAATTATTAGTGCACTCTATATTAGGATAGCGGTCAGCTATAAGCCTAAATATAATAAAATATACAAAAAGTACTAAGATTTATTCCGGTAGTTCAATTACAACTTATATGCTAAAGTCTAGAATTTAGACAGCAGGGATAAGTTTTATGAACAAAAGTGTTATAAAAAATTTAAAAAAAGGATTTTGGTGTAGCACATTGGTTTTTAAAAAAACATATATATGTATAACAATGGACAAGGCAAGTTATTTCAATATGATTGCACACAAAATTATTGTAAAAAAATTACACAAATAAATAATTGAAGTAAAATTAAAATTTTCTCACCAAAGGCTTTCTGTATAGGGTGCAATTTTGGCCTACGGCTGGGTATGCACCAACACCAACAAAATTTTTGTAGAAAATTTATCAATTCATCAAGGTAAATCAAGGTCATCACTTAGGCATTAACTTCAGGATTCTTGGCTGAAAAAGGAATCGAAGAAAAAATTAAGTATGGTATAATTACTAGATGTTATGCTCAGAAACAATAAAATTAGTAATATTATATTGTAAAAAGCAGCATTTTGAGTTTTATTTAGGAAAACTTTTGATTTTTAGGTTTTACACATTTATGGAGTGTCTAGCTCAGTGTATAGTTCCTAGATTTAATAAAAAAAATAATAAATAAAAATATAAGTTGGTGTTGTTTTCACAATAAATAACAAAAGGTATAGCAATTAGGATTTACAGTTAAAATTTATGGAATTTTCAGCAAAATTAACATTAGACAAACATAGTTTATATTATATTTAACTTGATAAGCTAATTTACTTTTATTAACGGTATTCAATTAGAATTAAAGTAGGCTTAAATCCAAGTTAAATTAATTAATAACATTGTTGTAGTGTAAAATTTTATGTAAGACTATTATATTTTTATTGTATATATAAAAATATGCAAATTTAATAATTAATAAAATGTATTAGCAAAATTATTTAATATAAATATTAAATGACATCTTGCTGAAATCAGCTAGAAATTAGATTTTTTTTTTAAATAAAATATTTTATAAATTTGTGTTATTTTGGAATTTAAGCATTTTTTTTTCTCTTTACTTTCCCTTAGAATTAAATGCAATTCTAAATTTAACACATATAAATATACATAGGATTGATAAATTTGAGTGTGTGAGTTCATAAATTTTTTTTTATATAATTTGGCCAATTTAACATAAGAAAACAAAATAAATAAATAAATATATTTATATATATTGGCCTTATTTTTATTAAAATATGTAGTATGGCTTAATAAATTTATTTACTTAATTTTTTTTATAGTACGTACAGTAATTATTTTAAAAACTTGATCTATAAAAAAAATTGGATGTGGTTGTTTGTGAGTATACAAAGATTTTTTCTGCTGGCAGAAGTTCTTTGGTCCGGCCGGGTACTCATAGAGGGCTGCATACGATGTTACGTAGTAATTATCATTTGCTTTTGTTTTTTTTTTAAATTATACAAGTGTATTAAGTACATTTTTTTATAATTAAATAATAATTATTAATGTTTGATTAATAATAATAATTTATTATCTTTTATTTTTAAACATATCATTAAAGTTTAGACAGTAGAATTCACATACGGAATGTTAATGATAAATTAATTTTTGAATAAATAAATTTTTATTTCATTCAGTAAATAATTAAATATAAAAATTTAACAATCTTTTAAGATAGAATTGTTGGCTAAATAAATAATAATTTAAGACAAAAAAATTGTTCTCTTCTTCTTCAATGGTATTTTCTGACAACACTATTTAATAGTATTAAATGAAGGTGCATTTTTAAGGTCAGCGTAATGCATATTTTGCATTTTGAGAGGCCGTAGAAGTCATATTTCCGTGTTGTTTACATTTTAATAGTAAACAATATCATGAATCAAAATTTGTGTTTGTTAGAAAGGTCTAAAAATATACAATGTAATCAGTTAAAGAAAATTATATGCATTTTTTTTTTAATCCTGAAAGGCAATTTGGTTTAGATTTGAACCTGACAGCATAAAAAGCCACGCTCGCTTCAGTCGCAGTATGAGGCAGGAGAATTCAAATGCTAGAATCGCCATTTTCCCCTACAAAATAATAAAAAAAAAGCAGAAGGTTTACATTAGCTATGATACAAATACATACACTTTATGCATAGATTATGTTAAAAATTACATACAGGCATGCACAGTTAGTTAAGAAGAAAGTATATCAAGAAATTATACTAATTAATAAGGTAATTACAAGCATGAAATGGTTTTAAATACATACTTTGGGAAGTCGTAAAATTTTGTCACAGCACAAATCACCTCGCAGAAAGTGATTATTAGCTTGACCAACCCCTCGTTTCGAAAGGATCGGGGACGGTCAAAAAACTGGTTTTATTCTCCTCTCCTTCTTCTTCTTTTTTTTTTCTCGTATCGGGTAAAGTTGGAAAGCATTACGTAATAATATATTAAAGGAGATGAGATAGCTTGTATATGTTGACGTATCATGCATGTTAGAAGTAACAAATAAATAAATAAAATAATGTAACCAGTTTGTATACAATATTTTTCTGATTATAATTTGAATACATCAGATTAATTATGTGAAAATATAACATGTCATATTACAAGCATTGTATTTACTTTTATTCAGTATAAAATGTGTTTTAAATGAAACACTGTGTCATAAGGTTATATGTGAGGAAATAATATGTCAAATGTGTATGCCATTATTTTTCTTATAATTAGGTTTATTTCGGCATATTAGTTTCATACAAAATTATAGCTTTGAATGTATTTTGGGCACTTAAAACTGTAAAGTTACAAAATTATTAAACATGTGTGTGGTAAAGAAAAAAGGCTTCGAGAAAGACGTCAGATTTTCAGTACAGAGGTCTTCTATAAATGTGAATGTCAACAGACAACTATGCTATCATGTGTTGAACTTTCTGTTATGAAAAATAGAAGAACTTCTTATAAAATATACCAGAACCATTGATAATTGAACTTTACAGACTTAGTTCAAAAACTGTGTAGATACACAGTCATATGGACACGTACATTCTTTTATGCTTTACAAAAAAAAATAAAACCAGCAATCAGTTTTTATTTTTTTTTCTAACCACCGGGAGAGATGCTGGGCAACATATAACTATGATATGTTCCCGCACCATGTTGGTTAAATCAAAGTAAAATTGCGTAATTTGTTATTTCTGTTTGTATAAATATTTTTTATAAAATATAATTATGAGTGTAAAATTATAATGTTTATATATTTAAGTAAAATAAGAGTGTAAGTTCATACAAAAATTATTAAGTTGATTTTAAATATTAAATATATATTTTTAAAAATTGTTGTATTGTAAAATGAATGTATAATGTTGAATAGAGTTCGGATCTCAGACAACAACAATAGCCAGACGCCATGGTGTCGTTTTATGACAAGCCAATGGAAAGTGGTGTATAATTAGAAATCGTAAAATAATAAAAACGTTGGAATAAATTTATGGGCTCAATAAAAGTGTTGGGATAAATTTATGGCTTTTCAGACCACCCAAACTTTAAGGCAGATAATAATATTAAAGTATATGTAAGGGGCCATTTGCAGACTGTTAGCTAATAGGCCTATTGAAGAATAATGCAAAATCTTCTCACATCCAATAACAGTGGACTAGACAAAAATAGTTCCACCCACTGCAGGAGTTGGTGTGCAAGAAGAATAAGGTTTGAAAAAGAGAGTCTGAAAAAAGATGTAGAGGACGCAGGAGCTCTCCTGAAAGCCCGTGCAATGAATCCTGAAAGCCCTAGTAATGCCCAGGCGAGATGTACATATCGGAGTGAGCCTAAGCAAGCCTAATTGAGGATGTCTTCCTGATGTACATATCGGAGTGAGCCTAAGCAAGCCTAATTGAGGATGTCTTCCTGATGTACATATCGGAGTGAGCCTAAGCAAGCCAAATTGAGGATGTCTTCCTGATGTTAAAATAAAGAGGATTGTTCTACAGAGGTCCATAGCTATGCATCCTGCCAACCCGATGTTGCCGCCCTGATACGAAGCGAATTTCTGATGACATATGAATATGATCCTAAGCAACGCGACAACTCTGAATTTGATGAATAAAGGCCACCATCCCGTATATTAAAAAAAGGTACTACTTTAAACTTTTTCTTTTACCACTTAAAATCATATGAAAAATTATAAATATACTTTTCTGATATTTTATGGTAGAGAGTAATCTGAGATCCGACAAAACCGATAATTAAATAAAATTAAGGTAATTTAAAAATGAAAGAGAATTATTCTTTTAGCAAAAAGAAAAAAATATAATAATTAGAGTAAATGAAAACATTGTCTTTTTTTTAAAGATTAAATATACATAAAAAAATGAGAAGCAAACAAAAGTGTTGCTTTCTATTTTCTGAATTAATATTATGTTTTTCTGTATATAGTTGTGTTCAATGTAAATAAAATATTTAATCAAGTTTTAAAAAGTTTCTGTAATTATTTAATTGATAATGTTTAAGGTGTGTCAATTTATTTTTACAGTTTAAATTTTAGTTTAATTCATAAGTGGAAGAGTTCGTCTAAATAATTCACAACGCAAACTCTTAATTTTATTCGTAATTATTTAAATTTAATAATTGCATTTTGACGCGAATTATAATTTAATTTTATTAATGCTTCGCGTTGCTCTTCTACTAGAATTTAGGTAATTACGATCACTGATATTATTTGAATTTATCTAAGGTATATCAAATTATATACCAATTTGCTATGAGGTTGCTTGGATGATATGGACCAATTAACAATTTTGGATGCAAATTAAATAGAAAATAAACAGGTGTAACTATCTGTCCAGCACACACTAAGTCAAAAGTCAGTGAAAGTAATCAATGTAACACCTTATGTGATGTGGTGACAAATCAAAAAGTTTTCTTAACCCGTAAAATAACTCTAGAATTCCAAGAGCAAACATGGTGCTCAGTTTACACAAACAATAATATCAAACATGACATAAATTATCTATTTGAATATTTGGTAGATAAAAAAGAATTAATAGGTCATGATGCCATTATTCAAATGGATAAGAAGTCTAAACGCAAAAAGAAGCCTGTACAATTAAATCATTTCTTTTCTATTTCACTTAAAAATAATTCGGACACTACCATTCATCTCCTCAAACACACAAAAATGGGACATTTATTTGAGGTTGAGGAAATTCTTGAGTACCCCTCTAATAATTTGGACAAGCATCATAACTCAGAACAACACTTCCTAAATTTTATCCAGGCATCTAATGAAACATTAAAAAAGAGGAAAGAGGATTTGTCAGCTAGCAATTTCAATCTTACACATTTAAGTTCTAATGAAGCAAATACAATGACTAAATTATTACTTAATTATTACCCCGCCTTCTCAAAATCATTAAATACACTTGGACATACTGATAAGATTGTACCTGATTTGAAATTTATTAATGACTACCCTATAAAAACACTTCCATTCCCCCTTCCTCAATCTTTGCAAAAAGGTGCTTTAGAACAAATTAAAGATCTACTTAATGCCAAAATTATTGAACGCCACTGTTCCGAATGGGCTTGCCCCATGCTATTAGTCAAAAAGAAACCAGACGGAACTGGTAAACAAAAATTCCGTCTCGCGTTAGATGACCGAATGATCAATACTGTCATTCAAGACTCATCTTACCCTCTACCTAAAATTCAAACCATCATTTCAAATCTTTCTCAGTATCGATATTTTTCTTCTCTCGACTTTCATCAGGCATATCATCAAATTAATTTGCCAGCAAAATTCCAAAATCAGTTGACATTTACTACTATGTTTGGTTCTTTTAGATACAAGAGATTAGTGTTCGGGTTAAAAAACAGCGCTTCTATTTTCCAAGCTTTAATGGACTCTTTGCTTGATGAATTACAATTAGATGGTGTATATACATATCAGGATGATTTCATTGTAGGTGCAAACTCTTTTGATGAAATGTGTAATAAATTGAAAAAAATTATTTCTAAATTAACCAAATATAACCTGACCCTGTCGCCTAGCATATGTACTTTTCATAAATCTAGCATTGACTACTTGGGATTTCATGTAGAAAATCAGTCTGTTTCCCCAATTCAGTCAAATATCATAAAAATAACATATTTTCCCACACCCACAACTAAACGTCAACTAAAAAGACTCATTGGTGTTATAACGTTTTATAAGTCTCTAATTCCATCATTTTCTGAGCTAGTACAGCCACTGATAAACCTAACTACTCCAAAAGTTAAATTTAAATGGACAGTTAAACATCAAGAAATCATGGACACAATACAGAAAATTTTCTTTAATTCTCCCATGGTTAGAACGCTGATTGAAACAAGACATTTTATTTAAAGACAGATGCGTCAAATGTTGCTATTTCTGGTGTTTTATTACAAGAGCATGATCAACAACTTTTACCAGTAGCATATTTTTCTAAATCTCTTAAGGCGTCAGAAAAAAAATACCCTGCACTTAAATTAGAACTCATGGCAATTTATAAATCTGTTACCGCTTTCAAATATTATTTATATAACAGACAATTTGTAATCCTTTCTGACAGTAAACCATTAGAAAAATATAACAAGACTACTAATCCAGCTGATACTATCTCTCGTTGGCTCATGGAGCTTTCAGAGTACTCATACACTTTTAAACATATCCCTGGTAAAAAAAAATGTTCTTGCTGACTATTTATCTCGCTGTACTTTTGAAAACAATCAACAAACTCTTGTTACCAATCCTGAACTTATCCATGACCCTCCACCATTACCTATTGTTGACTATGATACACCAGACAGTAATAATTCATGTTCAAGTGCCACTAAGAAATATGTAAACTATCTTGTATCTGGTAAACAAACAAATCCAGATCCTTTATTGGAAATTTCAAATGAAACTTTCTGCACTGAACAAAAAAATGACACCACTTTGTCCACTGTTTACAAGGATATTCTAAAGAACGGACCTTCTCAAAAATATCCTAATTACTTCATACACCCTGATTCGAAAGTTTTAATGTTAAAGAAAGAAGACAATCTTAGTAACACTTTTTCATATCACATTGTTGTTCCTAACTCTCTTAAAAGCAAAGTTTTAACAATCTCTCATTTATCTCACTTTGGTTTTAATAAAACCTATGAGTTCCTATCATCAAGATACTTTTGGAAAGGCATGTATGTTGACACTTTAAACTTTGTAGCTTCATGTGTCAAATGTCTTCAATGTAAACATCATCAAACCCCTCCTGCACCCTTACAACCCACCTACACGCCCAGATACCCTGGCCATACTATTAGTACAGATCTCGTTGGACCTTTTTCTAATGGTAAACATATTTTAATTATTACAGATCACTTTTCAAGACATGTTGAACTTTTTCCACTTAATGATACATCTGCAGCTAAAGTCGTTAAATGTTTATTCTTTTATATAACCACCTTTGGGAGACCTTCTGTTGTCTTATCAGACTTAGGACCCCAATATACATCTCAAATATACAACATTTTTAATGATACTCTAGGTATTAAGGTACTTCACAGCTCTGTTTCGAGGCCACAAAGTAATGCTCTTTCGGAGAGGATCTATAAATCAATCAAATACTCTGTTAATATACTCTTGCAAGAAGGTCACTCATTTGAAAATGCAATATTTATGCACAAGTCGCTCTATAATGGTTCAAAACATTCAACT
Source organism: Maratus speciosus (assembly GCA_963932465.1). Lineage (NCBI taxonomy): Eukaryota > Metazoa > Arthropoda > Arachnida > Araneae > Salticidae > Maratus > Maratus speciosus. The sequence goes on along the minus strand of OZ010786.1, from coordinate 648,562,010 downwards.
ACCTTATTCCCTCCTAATCTTCTGCACTTTGGACGTGAACTTTCATTAATTTTTGACACTTTTGATCAGAATAGCAATCAACCTTTTCTAGATAAACATATTGAAATACATAAACTACTTGAAGATTTACACAAAGTATATGACAAGGCTTACAATAACAATAAAACAGCACAGGATAAAAGATATAAACATTACGGTCAAAAAGCTAAATTAAGAACCATTTATCTCAAAGATATTGTGTACTTAAAATCTGTTGATAAATTCAAACCTAAATACACTGGACCATACATTGTAACTTTCAAACATTCACCTGTGTCATTCTCGATAAAGAAGTTGTATGCTGCTGATAATACAGCATTTCGTGTACACATTGATAGGTTACTTCTTGCACCACCTCGATATGGACATTTATTCGATGCTACAAGTCACTAATAACGCCCGTATTCACCAACGCGGGTTAACTCCCGAGTTAGTGTTAAATGCTGGGTTATCTCAAAATCGGTATTCACCAAGCTAAATTCGCGAGTTAACACTGGTTTTAACCCCATGTTTTTAATCCTCCAATATCGGAGAGTTAACTCTCGGATTGCCTGTGAACGTGGGTTAGCGCATGCGTAGTAACATATAAACAAACGAAATGGATGCCGATGCTGCTTAAAATTTTATAATCTCATCCTATCACAATGATTAAAACGGAAAAATAACAAATTTTAGGTGTGTTCAGGCATATTCTGTGCTCGGTGGATTCACTATCTTTATTGATTCAACTTATATTTCATGTTCGAGTAATATCAAACGTTGATTTGTTTATCTTTAATAAATATACGAATCGACGAAAGTCACTGAGAATAAAACCGTTTTTTTTTAGGTATTCGAATTTCATTCGGGAGGGGTGGGAGGTAAATGTTCTCAATAAATGCTCTCATGTTATTGAAAAATGCAATTTTGTCTTTTTTTACTACTTGTTAATTTTTATGTTAAAATAGTATTTCATTTAAGTACCCTGTCAGTTGTTTTAATTGTTGTTTATTTATTGCAGTAATGAAGGGTTTTTTTTAAGTCAGTATTGCATTATGATTATTTTTATTTAATTTATGCGAGATCTTGCTAACACTGAAATCTTGTCAAAAGTATCTGAGACATGTTGTGTTTGTGTTAGCAAATTTATGAGATAATATACTTTAAACAAACATAATTGTTGTCTAGATGTGTTTAAAAAAATTTCGGTTTTGAAATAGGAAAATTCAAAATTATTTACTGTGTTTGAATAAATTTGGTTTAGTGAGTCAACTTTCTTGAACAGTATTTTCTCAAAATATAAATATGTCGATAAATGTAAAAGTGGATAGATTTTAGATGTACATTATAATAATATAAGAATGTATAATAATAAAATAACAAAAACTTATTTAACAAATGAAATATGTTTAAAAGTATTTATTCTATGTTTTAACACTCATAATAATTCAGATTTAATTATTTTTGCACAATTTTGCTGTCTATTTGATGTAGATAAAAAAAAATTGATTTTAAAAAAGTAGCATATTGTTTATATAGTTAGGAATCTCCCCAGCGCTGGCATCTGAAGTGGTTGTTCTAGGAGGATAAAATAGAATGCTCGTTGGGTCTCATCACTACAAAGCTAGATATCCAATAATATGCAATACGGGAATCTCTATTTTTTATAAAATGAGAGGTGGGGGGGGGGGGGGTAGGGGTGTAGAGGAAAGGTTCAAAATAGAATGATGGAATATTTTACATCCGCAATAGTTTTGCATTGTAACTGATAATACGTAGGACAATCTATAGTTAAAAATATATTAGTAATGTTCTCTTCATTCTTTGCAAGATATATTTATGAAGTAGGAAATAAAACATATGACTATATTCTCAAACAAGATTGCTGCATCTAGTGATTTTTTCTATTTTGTTTGCTTTTCATGGGAGCAAAGTGCTTATACATGCATAATAATGACCAGAGGGGGGGGGGGGGATTTCTAGACAATCTTACCAGCCAGAAAAATGCAACATACAGTTGAAAATTGTTCTGACAAAGTTTATGCAACTGCAAACATAGTTGATTACTATTACTACAATACATTTTCATAATTTTTTTCCCTATAAAATGAATATATACAAGAGAGGAAAGTTTAATATAGAATAGAACTTAGTATACCATGTTTACATTGCAGTAATTTGAAAAGTTTCAAAATATAGCTAACTAGTGAAAAAAGTTTTTGGCGTTACCTCTATACTTTGCAGTTTTTGAAGACTATTTAAAAATTCACTCGCCAGTGGCAAGTAAAATGATGTTTTCTCCCATCTGTGATAATGACTGCAACATTATTGGGTTCAAAGTATTTCTGAGTTTCTTCAAGCTTGCTGTATCCAGACTTTTAAATGTTTGTTTTCAGGGTAGCGAATTGCTCATACAAGTGTTATAATGATTTTGGCATTTCCAAATTTCGTATGATTTTGTATATTTCAACTTCTCAATTACCAGTTTCTTACTGTTATATAATATATTTTATACACCCTTATTAAATTTCTCATACACAGGGATGGGGGAAATACACCATTTTACTCGCCACTGGCGAGTGAATTTTCTAGCAGAGCGAGTGAATTTTTAGGTAGTCTTCGAAAACTGGAAACTATAGAAATATGCTGATAAATTTTATTTCTTTTTTACTAGTTAGCTATACTTTGCAACTTTCCAAATTACTGTGATATAAACAAGTTATATTCTATATTAAATTTTCCTTTCTTGTATATATTTCTTAATTGTATGGAAAAAAAAATTAAAACATTGTAGTAATAGTAAGCAACTATTTTTGCAGTTGCGTAAATTTTGTCATGACATTTTTCAACTGTACTTTGCATTTTGCTGGCTGGTAAAATAAATCGTTGGCTGGTAAGATTTTCTAGAAATTCTCCACCCCTGCTCATTCAAGTTATTTATAATGACTAGCAGTGGAGATCACATACTACATCAATAACAATGTTAATAAAACATTCTTGATTTTAGAAAAAACTTTATAGTTATTTATAATTTAGAAATTTAATACTGTTAAACCTCAATATTTCTAACATTAAAGGAATCAAAACAAATTTAAACTATTAAGATTTAACGGAACAACAATTGTTGTGAAACCTTTTTAAGAATGACTAAAGTTGATGTACCTTTACCTTGGAAACTACTGAAATAATTATAATATTTTATATAATATACATATAATAATTATATAATTATATATACATATTACATATACATACATACATATATTAATATACATATAATAATTATATAATATATATAATTAGCTATGCTTTGATCAGATTTTTTTTAATTAATTCTTTTTTAGTAATGTTAATTTTTTAAATACCTAGAAAATATTTTGTTTTCAAAATTGCATTTTTTTTCTTGAAAGACAATCAATTTATAAGTTTTTCTACTGCCAAAACTATAAAATAAATTACTGAAATCACTTCAGCAGTTCCTGAAAAAAAAAGGGTACTTTCAATAGGATTTCGCTTAGTGTTGTTGTCCTTTTAATTTAAAATAAATTTTAGAGTATTGATACAAACAAAATTGTTCTTGAAATAGATTCTAATAAAAATACAGTACACTCCCTCAAATCCGCACAGCTTGGGACCAGAGATTGTGCGGATTTTAGAATTTTGCAGATTTCTGGTCATTGATTTGTTTACATTTTTGAAACATTAATTTGATTGGTAGTTAAGCAAATTAATTATAATGTATGCTTACAATAAAGTGAAACATTAAAATAAGTAAAATATTAAAATAATTTATTAGTTTAAAAGTAAGTAATTATTAAAATAATTATGTAAAATATTAAATTATTACGAATGAAATCGATTCAATTCGATTCCAAAAGTCCTATGCTGCTGTCTAGTGGTAGCAAGGAGAACAGTGTTAATACTATTATCAGTATATATAGCTTATTGTGCTGACTGCAACTTTTTTCATTGTTATTTAGAGTCTTGAATGCATTTCTTATACTGCTTTGTATGTTTAGAAATAAATTTGTCTATAATTTAAAAAAAAAAAATCCGTGAACAATAATTTTAAAATAACGTTCCGGTTCGTGGATTTTTCTATTTCGAACCCTGGAATTTTTTATATAGATATGCTAATTTATATCGTAATCAAAAGTATTGTAAATTTATTTAGTAATATAATAAATCAGCTGTAATAGCCAAAAGAGAATGATTAACAAAAAATTTAGTAAAAAAAACATTGCGGTAGTCGCTGATTTCGGCGCCAACTTGAATTTTGTTCCTGCAACTTAAGTGTAAATTTCATTGTCTACATCTGAAAAAATACGCGGATTTTTGGCATTTGCGGATTTTAGGGTCGTGTATTTAAGGGAGTCTACTGTATTGAATAGGATCACTGTTCACCAAAGCACGCATGATATGTGCAATGCCTTAGTATGAGACAATTTATCAGTTATTCCTAATAATGCACTAGTGATAAATTAAAAAAGAACTAACTTAATTTCTTGCACCATGTAGCAGGATTGCTGCGGAGCTGCTAAAAATAAAAACTTAAACATCATTTGATAAAAATATAAATGTATTAAAAAGGAAAAAACGGTACTTTTCGGTTAGCCGGGCACCAGTGTTATATATACATACATATATATACATATATTGTACATACAGTTGAACCTCTATTTAACGAAGTTGCTAAATCCCGGAAAAAAGTTCGTTACATGGAAAATTCGTTAAATAGATATTCACCGTTTAAAATAGTTTAAACTACATAAAACAGATTTTAAATTCATAAATTCTAAATATTTTTACTAAAAGTAATTAATCACATTTTTTTTAATAAATTATATCGATTTGTTTTATTTATTTTACCCACCAATATCCATCATCAATTCATTTTTTCTATGTGTTTAAAACCTTGAAATCTGCAAAGAAAACAAAACATTGTCCGGGAATTGTATTTTCTGTTTAAAGTAAATAGTTTTACATTAAAATTAACGAATTTTAATGACATTATCGTATTTATTATTATTATAACAAATAATTTTAACCATACATTAACATATGCGTCCTTTAATTTAATTTCTGAAAAACTCTGTTAATTTTGCCTGAGTTTTTTATTTAAAAAAGTGCTGTCTGTCATAATACGTCTCGCATCTTTGCAATGCAACAAAAACCCCTTCATGCTATTTTCTTTTAACTACAGTCCACGTTGGATTATTTCAAATGATTTTAGCATTTCATCAAACGAAGTTTTGTTAATTCCTACATAATGAACATTTCCATCATCATCATATTCGTCTTCATCGCAATTCATTGCTGTATTCTTTTTATTTTTCACACTGTCGAAAATAGCCAATTTGGATAGTGTTTCGGAGGTCTCAGTTTCAGATTTAAGTGAAATACAATCATCAATCAGCACATCAATGTTAATTTCTTCTTTTTTTCTCACTGTATCCACATGTTTTTAAGTTAAGGGATTATCATCTTCGTCCTCCGTACTTACCGAATTCTCGCTGCTGACAAAGAAGGCGCCTGGTAAAACCAGTTAAAGGCCATTGAACATCATAAAATGTGTTTAAAGAAAGAATAAGTTTGAAATGTCCAAAAATATTTTGAGAAATGGGGAGAAAAAGAATTTTGATCAGGAGAAAAAGTTCGTTAAATAGAGAATGCACTTTGCTATTTGGAGGTTATTTTACGAAGAAATTCGCAAAATATTCTTGGTTCCAAGGAAAAGTTCGCAAAATAGAGGTTCGTTAAATAGAGGTCTGACTGTATACACACATATATATACATATGTATATAAATATGTATATTTAACACTGGTGCGAAAAAACTAACACGAAAAAACTAAACCCATATTAAAACATACTTACTCTATGACAGAAAATTACTATGACTTCTGCAACAGATTTCAATATCATAAAAATCTTATTGCATGTTTTTGGTCTCCATACTCAGGAATAACGTAATGCATAATTTTTTTTAGTGATTTTAAACATATGTTTGGGGGCAAAAGGTCAAAGCATAGATTTCAGCGAAGAGGGAGGGGATAATTTAGATTATTGGTTATTTATTTTACAAAATAATAAATAGAGCAAAACTTGTTAATATGATTAAAGATTTTAAACTTTATATGCTCTGTCAGGCAAAAAAATTTGGACAAAGGAGGGATTAGAGAGGGGGGGGGGGCAGTCACGACTTCTTTCTTATTGAAGAAAATTTCTAATGAATAATTTATTTTTAAAATGTCGACTTATATCAACAGTTCTAAATTTTTTTCTTAACTGTTAGTATATGTTGACATTTAAAAAATAAATTATTCATTAGAATTTTTTTCAATCAGAAAGGAGTTGTGACCGTCCCTCACTAATCCCTCCTTTTTCCATTTTTTTTTTTTTTTTGCCTGACAGAGCATATAAAGTTTAAAATCTTTAATCATATTAACATGTTTTCCTGTATTTATTATTTTGTAATTACAATAAATAAATAACCAATAATCTAAATTACCCCCCACCCCCTCACAAAATTACTCTGTAAAACTGACTCTGATTCAAAATTGATCTTTTCTGACTCATTCACAAAGTCACTTTTAATCACAGATGCAGGATATTTGGAAGTTGCTCTTCAGTATTGTCATAAAAAGACCAGAGGTCGTATGCCATAGGCAAAGGATGTATGTTATAGTTTTACTTGAGAAACAGGGGATGCACAGAGTTTCTTCGAAAATAAAATTCAGAATGTATATGCCATATACTCTCCACTACATGCCTGGTTCTCTTATTCAGAAAGTGTGTAACTGATTAACATTTTCTGTTTTTCGATAAAGGCAAAAGTCATCATAAGACAAAAATCAAGCAGTAATCTATTTATTGAAAAATGAAAAATTATATTCATTTTCCAATCACTGAAATCATCGTGCCAATTGTATGCTTATATACATTGTAAAAATAAGTCAGAAAAATTTTGCATTGTTGAGCCTGGGAATATTTTATTTTTTTAAAGCCGCTTTAAATACCAATCAAAAACAAATTCTTTTTATTTTTCTTTGTTGGTCATTCTGCAAAAAAATCTTACTTTTTGAGTGTAAAAACTTTAATAAAAAAAATGTCAAACAATTTTTTTTTAAATATAAATAAGTCATCTTTCATTACTTTTAAGATTTATACAGGATATTATACAGTCTTCTGATTACTTAATTTATTTTCAAAAGATTAGCTAATGTTTTGTTTTATAATGCCATACTTAACCTTTTGTGGTCTATTAAGTTTATACATCCCCAGTAGCAGAAAGTTCAAAATGGGAGACGGCCATCACAGATTTTCTTTAATCTTTTGCAGATTCTTTTTCCACAGAACTTTTATTTTGCTTTACACTATGTTTAGCTTTTTATTACTTAATACAAAAACTTAAGATTATTATTAATAAAAATAAATAAAATGCATAAAGATGTTACAGGTAAGTGATTGTTTAATTAATGCTTCAATTGTAAAATATTTTACCTGCAGATTACTTTCTGCCCCTAAATTATCTGTCGCAGACACTTGGAGAATTTTCATACATTGGCACATAGGTGTCATGCTGATTGGAATTAATGTTCGTTAAACGAACAGTAATACATAATATGCAAGATTTTGAAAGAAAAACAAAATTTATTAATTTTTTTTAAACTTTAGATATATGTAGCACAATAATGTTTCAATTTTATATAAAAATTATATTTTATAGTTTTCCATCATGTTATACATAAATGTAACACATAGCAAGTGTTTCAAAGAGGTCTCCAATCAGCAGCCCTTAATTTTTTTATTTGAACATACAGAATAATCTTTACTCTTTACATCTTATCTTTTTTAAGCTACTTTCAATTTCACAGTACACTTCTTTCGATAATTTTCTTTTTGCAATTTTAGAGTATTATTTAAAAAATATTTTAAGAAGTGAAAATGCGTAATTATACTTAAACACAATTTGTCAAATATTTTAGAATTCTTTGTATCTTCGAAGCTTGTCAACATGAAATTTAAATCGATTCTAACAAAATTTCATTACAGCCAGCGCCTCTAGGCTTTGGCACAGTCTAGAGGCACTTTTGTATGTATGAGGCAGCTCGTAACAGTAGTTGTACAATACTCTTTCTTTTCTTTTCATGTGTAGAAACTACAAAGGGATGCTATTGAATAAAAATGTCTATGATGTCATACAACACCCTGATTACATACAACAAACACATTTTTGTGGCCACATTCATTGTAATTGGATTTGTCTGTATAATAAAATGCGTATATATATCTGATATCAGAAAAAATATTCTTTATTATAAATTACCAGTATAAATAAATAAGGGAAAAAAAATCTACAATTTTACACACCTTCCTGCTTAGGTAAAGTCATTCTAATGATCAAAATTTAATTCATTTACAACAAATTTATCCTTTTTTCCTCGACACATATGACATGGATACAAGTAGAAAAAAAAATTATAGATGAGACTACACTTGAAACTTGATGTGCCTGTAGTTCGCAGGCTTTGTGCGCTTTCAGTGATTCTTTTGTAAAATTGGACCAAAATATCATTTCTCAATTAATTGTCAAGCTGAAAGTTCAGAGAAATGCTGGTTGTTCATATACAAGTATTTCTGAAAATAGAAAATATAGGCATGAAATAGGCTAAACTAAAAAATTGTTACTAGCTGAACCAGGCCCATGATAATATTCTTAAAATAAATTTTACATTTATATGATTTTATATCTGCTGCACTCGTGCTGCTCAAATGATTATCAAACAGCTGCCAGATAAAAAACACTTGAAAAATTAAAATTTTTAATTAATGTATATTCGTTAATTGTGGTTGAATTTCAAAGAGAATTAGATATTTGGATTTGTCGTCAAAAAATATACATAGGTGTGTTAATTTCAAATCGATAAAGGCAATATTAAAAAATATATAGTGTCCCTTGAAAATTCCTGTTGTTCTTTGAAAGGTGGCAACCTAGTGAACTACAAACTCTAATAAACCCTTCCCCTCTTTTTGAAGAAATTGAGAAAGAATTTTCTTTGCAGCCTGTGAGTTTTTAATTTTTATCCCAGCTAATTATTAGAAATTAAATATTCTTAGTCTCAGGTGCATTAGGAAAGGTCTTAGACTATCTTCACAAAAATTTTCAGCCTTGTATGTGCCATAGATTCCGCTAGCAGTCGCAGACACACAGAGTGAAACTTTCTTTTATTAGTATAGATAATCCCGTGCAGGGCAATCTTTCAATATATCAACATAATAACCACTACAGAAGGTTAACAATGAAGGAATATTAATCTTACTATTTATATTATTATTATTATCGGGGTACTTAAAATAATTAAGAACAAAAAAAATTTTTATCAGGGGAGGCTGTCCCCCCTGAACACCCTGTTTAAGGTAAATTTTTAAATACAGTAATACTTCGGCTAACAAAAATAATTCATTCAGGAATTGCATGTGTTAACCAAATTGTTCACTAACCGAAACTGTTTTTCCATTCAATTAAAATGCAGTGCTGCTACATTATGTTAATTTGTGCATAAAAAGAAAAAAAAAAGTAAGACAAATCAGTGTTTCTTACCCAAGTCTGAAAAACAGAGAAAACAATGATCACTAGCCAAGGTATTACTGTACATGAACATAATAAAGAAAGAAAAAAGTAATATTGCACAAGAGATTCAGGGGAATTTTGCACCCTCCCCGAGAATATATTTAGCTCCTTTTCCTTTTAGTGTGTTAATTATTTAGTCTTTTGAAGAAAAAAATTTATACTCATATTTTAAATCGTTAAAGATAACAAAAATTCCGAAATAAATTTTAACCCTTTGAGGAGCAGGGAAATTTTGTTTAAAAAATGATGAAATAACTGAATGACACCAGATTTTATGAACAAATTTCTTAGAAAATACAAATCTGCTTTTTCACACTTTCATTGTCAAAGCAAAATTTTATTAAAATATTCTTGGTGTAGATTGTCAGTTTTGCAATTAAAATTAGGTGATCACGCTGCGTTATCACTGCCCTTCAAAGGGTTAAAAGCAAAGGAGGGGCAAAAGATCCCACCCCTGCCAGTGACCATGATACTTGAGCATAAAATATGGTCAGTCATTGGCAATTTTTCACAAATCAAAGAAAAGTTTGCTGTCCAATCTGAATTTTCAGCAAAAATATACTATATTTAGGAAGATATGGAAAAATGCTAAACTAAGAATTTTTTGTTATAACTGCATATACAACAATTTTTAAACATATCAACATAAAAAGCGATATAACAGTTTAACAGTGAGGGAATATTAATCTTTCCTTTTTTGGTGGGGAGGGAGCACTAAAAATAATAAGGAACTATTTTATTATTATGGGAAGTTGCCCCCTTAAACACTCATTTGTGATTATGTTTAATTACAATGATACGTCATCTAACAAAATAATTCGTTCTGGAATCATATTTGTTAGCCAAAATGCCCATCAACCGAACATTTTGTCAGACATTTCAACATTTGATTATAGACAGACAGAAAATCTCATCCAATCAAAACGCTGCATTGTTAGTTCATGTATAAAAAAAAATAAAATTGTAAGCCAAATCAAAACTTCTTAATTAAATAAAAAAGTTGGGAAACAATAATTATTATTTGAGGTATCATTCTACATTAACATAAAAAAAAGAATGTTGTACAAGAGATCTTGCAAGGCAAAATGCCTCCCCCCCTTTTTTCCCCCTCTCTTGAGGTTTAATTATTTCAAGGCTTTTGGGAAGAATAAATATACTGTGAAATCTGCACACATAGGAACCAAAAGTTTTGTGGATTGTAGATCATCCTTTTGTTTTCATTTTATTTTTTCAAGTCGGATTAAATTAGGAACAACAATTACAATAGAAAAGAAAAACATAATGCAACATTAGTTTAATATATTTAATAATTAATTTAAATAATAATTAAATTATGTACAAGTTTTATCGATTATTCATTATTTTAAAAATTGACACAACACAATGGTAATTTTGATGTGTTGTCAATATTTTTTTTTTTTTTTTTTTTTTTTTTTTGTAGTCTATGAACAGTCATTAGTTCATACTCCAAGATAAAATTTTGTTACTCAAGGAAATTTAAATATTTATATCAATTTATATTTAAATATTTGTGTATTGGAAAACTGATAAATGGAAAAAATATACCAAATTTAACTTTATGGGTTTAACTGTTAATTATAATTACATTGTTTACATTCCAACATACAATGCGGATAATAGACATCTGTGGATTGTACATTAGTGGATTTCACAGAGTTGTCTGTAATCATTTTTTAAATCAACAGAGATGAGAAAAGTTTAATAAATAAAATTTTTAAATCCATGGAGGGACAGAACTGCACCACCCCCCCTTCCTTTGCAGATGACATGATAGTTGGTAAGCATAAAATTTGGCAACACAATGTCAATTTTTCATGAATCAGGTGAAAGGTTCCGGTTCCGGTCGAATTAGAATTTTAACAAAACTTATTCTACCTCATGAAAGATAAAACATTAAAAAGCTTCAAAACTAAAATGAAAAATTCTGAAATAAAAATATATTTGCATAAAAATACTGCACAATCTTACTATAGGATAAATCAATTGAAATTTATTCAAGTTGAAAGAAAACATACAAAAATAATGTTATTGATTACCTTAGTAATTGGCATCGTACAAGTTCATGATTAATCGCTGATACACCTTTACAGATAAGAGGGAGTAGTTAAGTATCTGTCGTGGTCTGTTGTCATATCTAATGTCAGGGCAATGCGCACACCATCCAATCGCGACAACAACATTGGTGTTGTCAACCACACTCATTATCAGCAGTATTTGAAAGAATATTGTCTATGTGTACGATTCAAAACAACAAATACACAGAAAGCAATACCCATTCAACGAATAAAAATCTCCAGTTGAAAAACTGCCTCTGAAAAGAAAATACGCAATATTTTTATAAAAGTTTATACATATAAATATCAACATCAAAATAATAATTTATCATTTTTCTCTAAAGTAAAAATTTCATAAAGGACTATTTTTGATAACTCAAAAAATGTTAAGATATCAATGCATGAATCAAAAATATTTTCCTTCTGAATCGTAAAAATAGTTTTAAAATCACACTTAAAAACTGAAGTGGCCTCTTTATTTTTTTCGATTACATTTGAAGGAGAATTGCATTATTGCTGTCACAAATCTTGAAAATAATCAGGTTAATTGTAACCAAGCTCATACTTTGGGGGGGAGGTAATAAAAATTAAACAGCAGAACCTTGTATCGCTAAAAAACTAAATTATCGCTAAAAAACTAAATTGTTTTTGTTATTATTCCCTCTTTTTGGGGGGGAAGGGGGGGGGAGGGTGGTCTTGAAAAAGGACTAAATTGCTTCTTAATATTTATCAGAATAAAACCCTCTCTAAAATGCAGTAGAATATTTTCATACCTGAATAAAATACACTTTTTCAAGAAATTCTTTGGCTCAACTATCAATAAACTGATTCAAAGTTATTGTTTTCCTAAATTAAAATGGGTGAGCATACATATAGTCAGTCACTATTTCTTTATTTCATAATTTTATAGGAATTTGATTCATCAATGTTAGGGATAACAATACATATTAAGATTTTTTTTCTTTTAACGTGAATAATCCAAAGTAATATTCAATAAAGTTTAATCACTTATTGAGAAAAATATATATACAGAAGAATAACAGTAATACTTATAAATTTGTAAATGCTTATTATTTATAGCCTGAAAAAAACTTTAAAATAGAGAATCCCAACAAAAATAATACACGCCGATGCTGCAATGTGTTTGAATTTTATGTTGGGTAACTGAAACTTGTTTGAAAATAATAATAAGTACATAAAAAAGATCGGGAAAACATCTATAATAACTGTAAACTGAGGACATCGTAATCATTATACAACTTGTGATGAAATAATCAAAAAGCAAATAAAAATGTATAATTACTTACTTTAAACCATATGTATGTATATCGACGATCAACAACCAAAATCAATAACACATAACTCTTGTTTACATTTCTGCGCTACGTACCCTCTTTTCGACCAATCAGAACGCTTGTTACAAATTCGTTGGGTTAACACTCGGGTCGGCTAATCCGAGGTTGGTGAATACGAAATTTTTTAACCCAGAGTTAAAGCGGGGTTAACTCTGACCCGGGAGTTTCGTGATCCGAGGTTTAAACCAGTTTTGGTGAATACGGGCGTTAAACAATCACAACTTCCCTAATATTTATCAACCACATACGTATAATTTAAGAAGCAGAAAATAATGTACTTTTGTTTACATTTTTTTTCTTCTTATGACATGTATTGTGAAGCTAAGTGTGCAACCAAAGGCCTAGGTTGTATGTATGTTGATTACAACAGATCTTTGACAACATTATGGCTGGCCCATGACTGTATGCTTCGAAGATCTCTTGTGAACAGTATTTTGAATCACTTTACACTCTTTTCATTTTACTTTACATTTTTATCTTATTTACGTACACTTAATTATTATTTATATTTTTAACATTTATTTTACATTTGTTCTTTTATAGTTACATTTCAGTTAACAGTGATAACTAACGCATTTAATAATTGCAGTTATTTAAAAACAAAAAAAATTATTTTTTTCACAGGTAACTTGATAACATTTTTCTTTAAGTCAACCAGTTAGTTACCTTCTAATTATATGACTTGTGCATTATTTAACCTGAGTATGACTATTTTATGTCTCTCTTCACTCTAGGATTGTCTACCCCTTTTGGATTTGATATATATGTCACATATATCTATTTTTTTTAATTTTTAATTCTCCCTTTCGAATGTTTTGTTCCCGTTCAAAATTATTGCCCTTAGGGTCCAAAACTTCATTGTGTTGAGAGACAACCCTTTTGAATTGGTGTTCCAATTCACAAAAAAATCAAATTTTGCTTGTAAACCGACGTGTGCTCCTTTTGAGGACCGCTAGTGTCTTCGGAGGAGCAGGGACTCATATAAGCGGGCGCTGTATGAGTCTCAAAATTCCCTCTTTCTCCAAAAACCATCTAAGGCCGAGGCCCTAAGCCGACGCCATAATACTTGTGGTCTAAACAAGATTCAGGGTGACACCTTTTTCATGGGCGTGCTTCAGGCACCTCTTTTTTTTGTCATCCTATGCTGCGTGCATAAACATTACATTTTTTAAATCATGTTTAATTTCTTGTAAATCATATTACAATTGCCTATTAGTTTACAAATACACATTTCACTTATTATTATTTACTCTTTACTTCTAGTGTTGCATTTGTGTTTTGATATTATAGTTTTTTTTATTGTTAGTACTTGTGTTTTTCATAAAATGATCCGAATCAGGATCAGTATTTTGATGATGTGCAGCCAATGGTTTAGTTACATGCTGTTTAATTGTTTGCTGTCAGAGTCGACTCAGTTAAAAAAATATATACCATGGTACGTAACTTTGAAGAAAATTTTACTTAAGGTGGATATCCATTAAAACCAATTAGAAAATATTAATTCATAAAATCTCTTAGGACTGTTGAACTATTGATGAAAGAGATTTTTTTTGTGTTCATGACAGCAACTTGTATAAAAAAAAACTTTTCTGTTTTGAAAATATATTTTATATGTGTAACTATTTTTTTCTTGCTGTTTTGCCCATGCACACGGGTCAACAAAAGTTTTTTTTTTTTTTTTTTTTTTTTTTTTGCGGTGTCCCAGGTGATATATATAACGACTATCTCGTTATATATGTTTGCGTTCCATTCCCCCCCCCCCAGCAGTTTCAATTAAATTCTGTTTAATAACTTATTTATTTTAGTGCACTATAGTCAAACAGTGCAGCCCCTAAATTGAATTCAACATTTAAAAACTAAAGCGATTGTATTAATGGCCCTGCACATTTAAATTAAATTATTCTAGTTACTCATCTCTTTAATAAAATAAAAATCAGTGATTCAACCTTCATTTTTACTTTGTGAGTTTCTCACACATACGATTTAACCTCCCTCATAGCATGCATGGTCACAGTGACGTCATTGTGACGTCACTGTAAGTCACTGTGGTCACATCACATCTGTGACCAAAATGCCACCACTCAGTGATGTCACTTTGTGACTGAGATGTGAACTTCTTAGGAAACTTTAAAAAATTACAAAAGCTCATCAAAACATGTTATTTACTGCAAAACCGGCAATTAAAAAAATTTTTGTGACGTCACTGTCATGTCATTGCATGTAACATACGTCACGTCACATATGTGGCGAAAAATCCTCCATATTGTAAACTCACAGTGTGACAAAAATATGAATTTAGGAAAGCTTTAAAAATGAAGAGACATATTTTAAACAGGCCGTCTTAATGCATTTTGGAGCTTGGATCGGATTGATTTTGTAGTATACTTTATTATAATAAATAAATTCACTTTTATACTTTCTATAATAATTTCCTTTTCTGTTAATGTTTAACTTGTTTAAGTCACTATTTAAAAATAAATGTTGCTATTTGTTTCTGACTTTTTTTAACAAATTTAACATTTTCTGAATATATAATAAAATATACAAAATATATCCAAAACGCATGACATATTTATTCATATTTTAATTTTTTCCCCAGAAATTCCTTTAAAAAATAGTTATTGTCCACGCTGATTTATTCTACAGGAAATTAATACAGAAAAAAATAAAAGATTATAAAGAAAAAAAAACTTTTTTTGCCCGATAATCTTTTTTTTTTTTTTAGGAACATATTTGGTATTTATTACATGTGATACAAACTTTTTCTTCATTGTCCATTAAATTGGTTTTATATACACTAGAAATTTCAATAATGTTTTATTTTATATACTCTAATTATGACTAATACAATTTTTATAATTTACAAAAAAGAGA
This sequence comes from Maratus speciosus, assembly GCA_963932465.1. Lineage (NCBI taxonomy): Eukaryota > Metazoa > Arthropoda > Arachnida > Araneae > Salticidae > Maratus > Maratus speciosus. Next base: position 648,546,055 of record OZ010786.1, on the reverse strand, counting down.
CAGTCCATTTTTACTTGAATTGATTTCAAATTGATTGAAAGCTAAAATGAAATGCACACACACACACAAAAAAAATAAAAGAAATCAAACAGAACATTTTAATTAGCCACACTTTTATAAATGTATTACGCATTTAACTTGCAAATCTACAATAACAAATAAAACCATCTGCCCGCGAATTTTGTTTTCTGCAGACGATAACAAGAGGAAACAGTGTATTTATTCTTTTGAATATTGGCAGCAGCTGGAAACAGTAGCTCTTTTATGAATGTGTGTAGTTGGCACTGGTTTTTTAAATTCTACAAAAGTTATACAGGAACGCGGTCAAGAAATATTTTACATAAAAATCAGTCCGAAAAAGTACAATGTGTAGTGACCGGTTAATCTCAGCTGGTCAATGTCATTGTGTCTAGTATTCGGATATAATTCTTCGACTTTCGACTTTAAGAACTTTCGCTTTTTGGATTACCATAATGCAATTATAGAAGACGATGTCAACAAGAAATGGGTAACAAAAAATGATTTTTTTCTGCTTTCTTTTATTATGATTTGAGTTAATTTCACATAAAAAACATGTTATAAAGTAATAGATGCCATTAATTTAACTTTTATCTATTCAATAAAGTTTAATAAATTTAATTTTTATTTTGAATAGTTGAAAGAAAAAATAGTAATGTCAACGATTTTAATCAGATGGTTAAAACCATTAATTTAAATTGCAGTTTAATCGTATTTATTTTCCTTTTTAAAATTATCTGGTTAAAATCACATTTTCGTAAATTAAAAAATATATATAATCAATAATTCACACATTAATAAACATTTAAAGCTAATTAAATTACTGAATAAAAAACCTTTTATAGAATAAAAGTGTTTGCAAACTTAAATTTTTAATTTTGTGTTAAGTAATGTTCTGAAATAATTTGCATTGCATGTTTTTATATAATAAAAAATGGATATCTGCTCAGCGATACGGAATCTTCCACATCAAAATTTTATTTATCTTTTGAGCAGTTTCACATCGTTATTGCTAAAAGCAACTTCTTAAATTTTATAATATTAAAAAGGCTGGTGATGCCCACAAAAATATTTTTTTAAGGTACATTCGTATTCTTTACTAGTTTGTGTTAGAAAATTGACAGTATTATGAGAAGTATGGTAATTTTCTGTTTATTGCAAATATATAAAAAAGATACCTTTTAGCCAATAATTTTTTATACTTAATTTTGGTTTTTTATATGCTTAAAAGGATTTATTCTAACATCCTAGTAATTTCAACTTTAAATAGTGCTTAAATTAGTTCTTTGATTGAAATCAATATAAAATTTACTTGCATAACATTTTATGATGTAGTATATGACAAAAGTTTAGTCATATGACATATATATGTGACATGGGTATAAGGCAAATATGAAGCATATCACATAATAAAACACATGAATATTATACAGGATAGATGTGAAAGTAATGGATACCCTTCCAGTAATTGACACCCTTGAATGTTTTTGGTTTCTAAAAAAATAACCAATAAAAATTTAGCTTTTATTATTTTTTTCATAACTCCATCCTGCATGTTTTATAAACTGGGTTATTGATGCTATACTCTTAATCAAAGCAATCAGGAAGCAGAAAATAATGTTTCGAAGTTCTACTGTTTTTCAGTGAAAATCTTAAGGAACCTGTTAAAAGCTTAATTCACTTAATAATTTTATATATTTTTTATTTTCTTACAAAACTTCTATGTTTTTGTTTTGGTAGTAATAGAAAACTTTGAAACGTTTAATTACTGAATGTACAGTATGGACATCCCATGTGGACATTGCTAAAAATGCAATTTAATAATGTTCATAGTAGATAAAAATGTTTTGACAAAACTGAAAACCTAAGTAATCAAATTTAATAATTTATATTGCACTTACCAGAATGTAATAACACAAATTTTATATAACTTTGCTAAAAAATATTTTATAATCTGGTAATAAATAAAACAAATTAGGAATCAGAGAATATTGTTTAAGGACATAGGGGAAAGAAGTGCTCAATTTCTACCCATTAAAAAAAAAGTTACAGAAGTTGTTAAAAATATACTTATTATTTCCTGTCTTAAACGTTTTTCATTCTTCTCTGACCAAAAAAAAACATAAATAAATAAATAAATAAATAAAAATCCCATATTAGTAATTAAATTTATACTTATAGTAGTAAATGGAACTAGTAAATCTGCGGATCAGTGGCCTCAAACATCAGTTCTGAACTTTTATTTTGAAATTATTTTATTTAATATTTAAAACATTCAACCTGCAGTATTATTTCTTTCATATATGTAATATTAATTACTGAAAGTAATATATCAAGTAGTTCCGGGGTGTTTCACTGTTAAAAATAGTGGTAAATATACGAATTTATGCACTAATATTCCAAAACGTATTTTTTTTTCATATTTTTTTGAATTACCTTCCTAAATCCACCACTGTCTCTAAAATTTGACAACTGTAATTCCCTGTCATTTATTATTTTAAACCATCTATCTAAAATAATTAAAATATTGATTTTGTAATAATCACAATAATTGATTTAAACAGTGAATAATTATCACATATATTTTATTAATTAATGATAACTTAATTGTTAAATTTATTTGAAAATAACTATTTTGTTTCATTAGTTAGTATGCTTTCGATAAATTCTGATTCTAAATACAGTCATAAAAACAATTATATGTACTATATTTTCTGGAGTGTCCATGACTGGAATTGTGGGTATTTTGATATATTTCTGTTATTTACAATAAAATTTTGACTAATATTGGGAAATGAGACTATGAGAATAGTTAAATATTATTGATATATTAATATAATACTGGAAAAACTGGAATATAAAAATTAAGGTATTAATTATAGTTTTAAAGAAATTCCTTAAGGATGTCCATTACTCATCTACCTTATATGACATATTAAACATATATAAGACCTACACATAATATATATATATATATATATATATATACGTATATAAGTTAAACTATGACTTTGGCTAAATCGCAACTGAAACCTTGGCGTAATCGTACATGCACAGACCACTATAATAAGGAAGTACCAAAGCGTAATGGCAGAAGTAGTTGCATCGTCTTCATTTATACTCAAGATTTTCAACTAAAATCTGTATGTTGGAAAAATTGCGCAAATAATACACGTAGTTTTATCAAAAGATATTTCTATATTAACTTTAACAGGATGATTCTAATTGGTAAATTAATCAACAAAGATTTAATATCTCTAACTGAGTGAAAAAGTGTTCAAGTCAGGATTCCAACCAGAGACCTTTGACGTATGCTGCCAATGCTCTGCTAACTGAGCCATTCCGGACAAATTTCCTCCAGAGAACTATTATTATGTACTTATATGAGTAGTATGTGTTATTCATACGGGTAGTATGTAAAATAATTAAAGTATTATTATATAAGGTTGTGTAATAATAATAAGTACATATTCATATTCACTGGGTGAATTGTGTGCGTTAGCTTTATCCAGAATAGCTCAGTTGACAGTTGATAGAACATTGGCAGCTTACGCCATTGGGCCCTCGTTCGAATCCTGACCTGGACACTTTTTCACTCAACTGGAAAAATTACAATAAAATTATTAATAAAACAAAGATAATTTTGCTTGAACATCAGCGTTATTGGTCAGAAATATTGACAAGCTGTACAGTTTTACATATGTGCATCTTTGGGTGTTAACGTGAGTAAAAGCTTTTAAAGAGAGTGCAAAAATACTTAATGGCAAAAAAGTTTGCAATAACCTTCTACAAAATGAGAGAAACAAAAAAGTTTTTTTTTTTTTTTACTTTTCGCCTTGCCCACCACAGCAACAGAAAATAGTCACTGTGTGTATGTTATAAATACAATTAAAGCTGTGGTGTTTTTAGCATGTGTGTGTGAGGGGAATGCATAAATATTTTTCAAAGGCAACATTCATCAAATATTGAAAACAATATAATCTGTTACAGTTGTAAGGCAAGTGAGGGAAATTAAATTTTTAACTTTAATTTAGAAGAAAGTCTGTATATTGTATATGACTACATGTTATACAGTATGATACATGTTATACAGTATTTATTCATAAATTGTGAGTATACGATTTTAGGATTCCAAACCAATTCTAACAGAAAGATCGCGTGCAGTAATAATAATTTCAAACGATCCTGTTCTTTTAAATTGTTAGAAAATCTTCAAAAGAAGTTAAATCGAAACAGAATCATCCAGTGTTAATGAGAATTTCGTCACAAATGGCACATATATTTCACAAATTGGTCACAATGCGACTTCAAAGCAATGTCGCTTTCGTCACAAGTTCGTCACAGAGTTATAGCCAAAATAGTCACAAAGGACACATTTTTCACAAATTTGTCACATCGTGACTTCACAAAGTGGTCACAATGGGACGTCACAAACGAGCTCTAAAACGGCCATAACGACTTCACATTGTAGTCACCATGACTTCACATCGACGTCACGTGACGTCACATCGACGGTCACAAAGTCACAGTGTGACTTCTCAGCGACGTCGCTGCGACGTCACCATGCCTTACGGGCTTGTAGAAAAACGTTAATGCTGACTGTTGGAAACAAAAGCTTTTTAACTTCGGGCATTTCCTTATTTGGGCATGAATATAACTCATCATTTAAAATCACTTAACATGCAATCTATTCATTAGAATTATCTTCGGAATACACTTTAACATTCACACGCTTTTGTTCAGATGTATGTCAATTCTGCATTTTTGTGGTAAAGCACGGGGTTTATTTTTGTTATAAGAACTGGTCTAGAAAAATACATTCTCATGCCCTTTTCGCCTAACGAATTCGGTCTGTTACTATGCCTTATCCAGATACATTTTCTTATTTTTTTTACATTTAACCGCAGCTGTATCAATGTACAGATTAGACTGCGCCTATCATGATTCAAGAATGTTAGCAGCCCACAATCTGGCGTCCCTACACAATTAATATATGGTAGAAGACTACCGTATGTATTTGGCGAATCCATACCAGCTAATGTTCTTCTCCGCCTCTTGTGCATGGCGCAAAATATTTGTAGATTGGCGATATTGTAGTCCGCCAAGCAAGAAAGTTGTAACTGTATATTCAGGCCACTCTTGCGCTGTATCTAGCCTCGTGATGTCGTTTTAACAAGAGACTCTTATTGCTTCCCGCTTGTACCTCTCCCTTCTGCTTTCATCATGAAATAAACAAAGTCTTCGTTTACCTAATTGGAGTTTTTTTTTTTTTTGAACTGATTATTGCATCACCTTCCAAGTTCAATCACGGCTGAAAGTTAAGAAATCTCTAGTACAGGGGGGGGGGGGGAGTCTAATAATAGTACACAACTTAAATACTTGCTTTGCAATCGCACTCATAGGTTGGTCGTAGCTCAGTTGGTATGGTGTTTGCCGGCTGATTCGCGGGCCCGGGTTCGATACCTGAATGCGCTGCATTTGTTTTTCTCATTTTTTGTTTTATAAATATACTTGTAAGTATAAGTAATAATCTCATTGTCAATTAAAATTTATAATATTGTATATCAATTATAATTTTAACCTATTTAATTTTTTACTTTTAACTAAATAGTTGTATAAAACATCATAAAACTGTTAATTTTTTAAAAATCATTTTTAAAATGTATTTCATATACTCTTTATCGATGTAATGATATTGAGCAATTGTGTCAATTCGTGATTTTAAAGAAACATCATTTATGCATTACTTTAACAAAGGAAGTCAATGCGATAATACTATTATTCTGTTTTTAAAGTAACAAGCATAATTATATTAAAAATTAGCATCAGAATTAAATTACAACCAATTTTTTGCATATTAAAGATTTTTAAATTTATAATACATATGCTTGCGCTTTCAATTATTTTGCTTTCACCTTTATCTTTTTTCTGCATTTATTTTTATTTTATTTGAATATTCTTTTATGTTATTATAACTAGATGGCAGCACAACAGATTTTGACAAGATTTTGGAATTTTTATCATTCAATAATAGATCCAATTTCTTTTTAAACCTCTTTAAAGGATGAGAAATAATAGTTCAAAATTAAAAAATGATAAATATAAGTTTGTTAACATTATAATTAATGTATGATATTAAAATTTGTAATTGAAATTATTAAATTATAATTACAAGTATATTTGTAAAACAAAAAATGAGAAAAACAAATGCAGCGCGTTCGGGTACCGAACCCCAGCCAGCGAACGTCGTACCAACTGAGCTACGACCAACCTATCATTGTGGTTGCAATGTAAGTATTTAAGTTGTGTACTATTATTAGACCACCCCGGTTTCTCAGGAACTAAGAAGCGTTGGATAAAATCCGTTGAACCTGACACTAAGGGGTCTCTACCCTACAAAATATATTAAAATAATCAAAATCTGTGATTAACAAGGTTGGCCCTCTCCTTGTTAGATAAAAAACAATAGAATATAGCATGAAAATATAGTTTGTTGACACTTGCAGCGGTCTAAGTTCTACTCTATCTTTCAGTGTCTCATCCCCCTCTTGTTTCCAAATTTACTATCTGCTATCCACTGATATACTTTCATTCCTCGCACCACAAAAACTCGGGTAATGTTTTTACACATTTATTTATAGGAAATTTACACATCATTAACATACATTTCAATATTTATACAATTTCCTCTTAAGTTTTAGCAAGACATGAAATGCCTGAATTTTAAAAGCAAGCCTTCCAACCAAAAAAAATATATATTAGAGCAATTTCATTGCCCTATTTTAATTTAGGAGCGTGAAATCTATAAAAATCAGCCATTATTTTTGTAGAGAGAATATTGGTGCAGACCAGTGTTATCAAGGGGCTCTGATACCCTGACCCTGAAACCTTTCACTTTGAGAAAGTTCACGTAATATCAATTTTATTACATTTTGCTTAAAATAAATTCCGACATCTGAAGTATATTCTTACAAAATGCCATAAAAATACAATAATTAAAAATTTTTGAAAGTTGTTACTTAATCCACCCATTTCCCTTAGAATGATTCAAAATTGTTATTTATTTATTTTTTTAAGTTACTGAATTTTTACACATGTCATAATGGCATTTTATTTATTTTGTCTTAAACTATCTTTTTGAAAACCTGATCTTTACATAGAACACGCTTCTAAGGAAAGTACCCAACAAAAGTGAATTCAGAATGTCCAAAATCATAGATGTGTGGTATTGAAATGCTCGTCATTATCTTAAAATTAAAATTTCTACTTTTACCATAAAATTTCCATTTTTGCTTTATTGAATCATTTCCTTTCATAAAACCATCTGATAATGTCTCAGTAAGATTCTGTAAAATCTTCAAATAAAAAAAATAGTTCAGTCGATACGGAATCCCCTTAAATTAAGCAAATCAATTTGCTAAAAAATGTCTTTAATTAATTTTTTTTTAAATGAAGCATCAAATTATGCGATAATTATCATGATTAATTTTCCACTATCTAATTCAAGATTTAACTAATCCTATATAATTCAAAATACTCATAGTTTAATGACATTGTTCTGCATTTTAATTTATATAACTTTGAATTATAGTTATTTCAAACATTATTATTTTTCGAATGGGCTAATAGGTTACTTTTATCACATCATGGGTAGCTTCTTAAAAAGGTTATTTTTATTACTAGGGGCTCTGCCCCCTATGAGCTACGCTCGTCAACCCCCGTTCAGACACCGCAGACTCTAAAAGCATGCTAATTTGATTGGCTTTAAAAAGATTTCGGAAGAGTGAATTATAATTTAAAAAACAGTGGCGATCTCTCTATAAACGGATTTCTATTCATTTCTCTTTGATTGGGAAATTTTAAGGCTAAACCAGCTGCGGTACTATACTACTTGATTATTCCATCGACCAATTTTGCCTAATTATATAAATCGCTAAACCACTCGCCAAATTATACAAATTGACATATTTTTTATTTTAAATAATGAAAGAACAAATAAATTAGTATAACATTAATAAAAATAAAAATAAAACATCGAAATAAAAATAACTTGATGACGTAGGCACGTGTAACTTGCTTAAAGTCAAGTTAATGTGACATTTACAATCAACCATTATTGGCATTTAATCTTATAGTTTGGCGATAGATTTTTGGTCGACGGGATAACTAAGTAGTACCAAAGATACAATCGCTGTTTTCGTCTTTGATTAAGTAAAATCAGTTAAACATTTCAAAATAAGCTAATAAAAAAGGAATTAAGTAAACAGAGTCTTTGTCTCCCAGTATTTTTTAACAAAGCAAAAAGAAAGTTCTTTTAAATAAGACATTTTAAATTAATCGTTTTTAATCTGACATAATTTTGACCAAACTATTCTTTCTCTTTTTAATATTCACGTGAAAATACTTTTGTTAGAAATGAAATATTATTTGCGCTGTCCTAACAAAAATAGTTGAAAAGATCCTCTCAAAATATCAAATAAATGTCTAGTGCATTTCTAAATTTAAACTGTTTTGCAATGTTATTTTGTGTTCAATTTATGTAATAACTGTACTGTGACTTAATTTCTCCCATTTAAGACTTCTAACGCATGTTAACGAATTTATTATTTTGCAATATACTTTCTCTTTTAAAATTCATGTGTAAATATAGTTTTTATGATGTAATCTTTAATAAGTTCCTGCTTTTTATACATAATTATTTAATTCTAATTCCAAATGTTTTTTTCTGTTTATAATAGTCACGCATAAATTTTTAATTTGAAGCAAACAATATTGTTTGCGCTGTTTATACAGTTGGCAACGTTTAAATTAATACCGTTTTCTAAAATATGTAAAAAATATCTCTCGAAATGCTGAAAATTTGAATTTAAAATAGAAATAAAACCTTAAAAAATGAGTCAACTTAAAATAAAAGAAGTACAGTCGGCACACCGAGAAATTCAAACGTATAAAATGATCTGAAAATGGTTAAATTCCCATGTATAGTTTTCGCTGTTATAAAACTTTTTTAGTGGAACGATTTTGTCCAACTTTAGCATTAAATATCTCTTAAAATAATTTTTCGATTTGAAAACTGTCAGCATCAGACTGTTTATCAATTTCTGTAATACAATTTCTGTATTTAACATTTCTGTATAATACCACCGGTTTTCATATTTTTGAATGCAATATTTTTCTTAATATTAACGAAGAAAGACCTCCGGTCACAAAAAATTCAAAACCGGTGGCGTTGACAGCGGTAGTTACTTTTCGGTAGTTACTTTTTTTAGAGTAGAGAGATTATTACAGTAGACTCCCTTAAATCCGCGACCCTAAAATCCACGAACGCCTAAAATCCGCATATTTTTTCAGATGTAAACAATGAAATTTACAGTTAAGTTGCAAGAACAAAATTTAAAATGGCGCCGAAATCAGCGACTACCGCAATGATTTTTTTTACTAAATTTTTTGTTAATCATTCTCTTTTGGCTATTACAGCTGATTTATTACTAAATAAATTTACATTACTTTTAATTTTGATATAAATTAGCATATCTATAACAAAAATTCCAGGGTTCGAAATGGAAAATCCACGAACCAGAAAGCTATTTTAAAATTACTGTTCACGGATTTTTTTTTTTAAATTATAGATAAATTTATTTCTAAACATACAAAGCAGTATAACAAAAGCATCCAAGACTCTATAAATAACAATGAAAAAAGTTACAGTGAGGCCAATAAGTTATATATACTGATAATAGAGTTAACACTGTTCTTCTTGCTACTACTAGATGGCAGCATAGGGCATTTGGAATCAAATTGAATCGATTTCATTCCTAATAATTTAATATTTTTCTAAATATTTTACATAATTATTTACTTTTAAACTAATAAATTATTTTAATATTTTACTTTTTTGAATGTTTCACTTTATTGTAAGCATTCATTATAATTTCCCTTGCTTAACTACCAATCAAATTAATGTCTCAAAAATGTAAACAAATCAAAGACCAGAAATCCGCAAAATTCTAAAGTCCGCACAAGCTCTGGTCCCAAGCTGTGCGGATTTGAGGGAGTCTACTGTATAATTTCTTAAGTAGAGACAAGGTTAATGTATTACACAAAATTTATTTAATTTGCATAAATTTCTGTAGTATGGTTTAATAATTTTATTTCTTACAAAAGTTAGAATAATTAAAATGTAAATACATCAAAAGGATACTTTGTGGTTAAGGGACACTTTATCTAAACATTATGAGATGTCTGTGCTTATGCCTGTTTACGGAATAGGCCCATGAAGCCCACTGCTTACCCACTGAGATACAAAAGGGCCCCCAATTTTACTTTTCAAAACTAATTTTTAGAAAAAAAAAAAAAAAAAACTCAACCATTGTAAAAAATGCATTTTTTTTTCTTTTGAAACTTTTTTGTTCTTACTATGCGGCAATTTGTAAATCACAAAAGATATTTTGAAGTTCAAATATCCTCAGCTGTAGTTCCATATTTGTCATTTACAAAATAAATTGGTTATTTACAATTAAAAATACCATAAAATACTTTTTCATAGTATGTATATATAAATAGTTTTAGTTTAATATTAAAAGTGTTATTTACTCTAAACTTTGATGGAAAAATTTCAAATTATTTAAGCATACGAAAAAGGGATTTAGTAAATAAAAAAGCAATTTGTAGAGTAATAGGGATCCCCCTGTGTGACGTCGGGCTTCTCCTTCCTCCAAGTGTTAAGCGAGCCCTGTCTGTGCTTCTTCCTTTGAATGTATAATCGAAATGTTCATTTAATCGTTCATCGAATTGTGGCGTATCTCTGTTTTATGAAATGGCGCTATAAAGTTTGCTCTGTTGTGACCCTCTGAATATGATGGATTTTAATTAGCCTTTATTTAAAATATTCTTTATCTGGTTAAAGGTATTGTATATAAATATTTCAGCGTATAATTTACTGTAATCATTTCAAATGTTGCTGTTTAACCTTTGGGGTAAGTCGCTCTTAGGCCTAATTATTCAAAACTAAGATCTTACCACATTTATTTTAATCTCTTTTAAAGTTGAACATTTTTTCCCCGCCTTAAGTAAAATTTTACGAAGGGGGGGGGGGGGGGATCGCCTAAGCTATCTCTCGAATTCAACACTGATAATTCACATGAAATATGTTCAGTGAGTTTAAAGGATTTTTCAAATTTTTACCAAAAAGGGGGTCAACTTTGAGATTGTTTCAGATACCTTTGTCTTTTGAAACAATTTCTTTCTTTCTTTTTTTGGTACTTTTCGGTTAGCCGGGCGCCAGTATTATATATACATACATATATGCATATATATACACATATATTTACATGTATATATGTACATACACACACATATACAGATACATACATATGTATACATATATATGTAAATATATGTGTATATATATGCATATATGTATGTATATATAATACTGGCGCCCGGCTAACCGAAATGTACCCTTTTTTTTAAGGGATAGAATATAGTTTTATTGACAACTATTCTTGACTTTGTATATTAAAGTTATCGTTTGACTGTATTTTTATTTAGGTTATAAAAAGAAATTGTGATTAAAGATTCAGATTTTTTTATTTAAGTTGTAATTTTATCATTTTCTTTACCTGTGTGGAGATATTGAATTGCTAATTATAATTATAGTTTTCCAAAACAAGCCTCCAATTAGATTGTACTATTAACCCCTTCAAGCGTGGTGGTTCATTTTTGGACTACCTATACTTGAGGAACGAGCAATTTGATAGTATTGAATATACTGCGATCCTTATACTTCCGCGACAAGAAGAAGTGCGTTGACTATTTTAATAAAATCTCACTCGATATCTGTTTTTTTTTTCCAAAATTTTAATGCAAAAACGATTCACTGACTAAATGAAACTGATTTAAGTTAAAATTTGTCACTATTATGATATGTATATATTAAATTTATATAAAAATGTATTTATTCGCTTTGGCGAAATCTTGGCGCTAATGAACATGTGTTGTACAGAGATTGCAAACCTATTAGAGATAACGTCTCCCGCATCTCCCCAATTTCCGGTGAGTTAAGAGATAATTAGTCTAAGTTTGCAGTTTTTTGATCTGCAGTATATATTTTTTATTTTTGAAAATTTTTAAAATACAGAAACAATTTTTGTGGATTTGAACGTATCGGAAAATTTTACCCCAAATGGATACCAAGCATGACAATAAAATATTTAAAACAATAAAAAATGCAAAATAAAAAGAATAGAAGGGTGTTTGTTTATAATGCTGAGGTTGTAAATAAAAAAGTTGAAGAAAGCTATTGCGCTCGAATATGAATTTTTCTACCAGCAAATTCAAGTTATTTGTAACAGAAACATAGGCATATACAAGGGGGGGGGAGAGGGGAGGGCTCTAAATCTTTCAAAAAAGTAAGAACTGTTAAAAACATTACTGTTTAATACTTTTTTGTTTTTTATTTTCCTCTTTTCTCTTTAAATCCTGATAGAAATTTATTTCTGAATATTAAATATTATTTAATTGTTAAATACCTGAGTTAGTTTTAATTTTCATATATTTTAAAAATTGTCTTGCACAGGACTTTTTATGGTTATAGGCAACACCAGAAAAAAATTGCATAATCATGCTAATGTAGTATAGAAGTTTTGACATGAATATGAGATTGGATTACAAATAAAGGGAAAATATTGATAATAAAAATAAGCTTAAAAGTTTATTTTACTTATTTTTATAGTGTATATTCATGCATGCAATAATTTGTTTTCCTTCTTACATTCAAAAATTTTAAATACAGTTGAACCTCGTTATCCTGACACTCTGATGACCAGAAAAAAGTGTCATCATAAGCGGAGTGTCACGGTAACCGCTGTCGGAGAAAAATATGTGTATAAAAAGCTGGATTTTTAATTAATATAAGACAATTTTAAATTCATAACTGTTCTTTCAGTTTTAACCCCTTGAAGGTCAAGCAATTACGTTTGTGTAATGCAGAATTCCCACCGGAAATTTTGAAAAATTTTATTTCAAAATAAGTAAAAGCAATTTTACAACTTTTTTCCACCAAAGTTAGAAAAGTAAAATTTCATAAAATTTTTCTGGTGCAGATCTTCATTAATCGTGGGTGTGATAAAATATATCCCACCGCCCCTCAACGGGTTAAGCAATAAAACATTATTATTTAACAAAATAAACGTGAAAACAAAATTGAAAAGAATAAAAATCAGATTTATGACTACTTGTTTATTTATTGTTACATGAAATATTGATGAATTAAGGCTTGCTTATCCCTAAATGTGCTTCTTACTAGAGATGCAACGAATATTTGGCCGAAGCCGAATATTCGGCCCATTCGGATTGTCTGCCGAATATTCGGCTTCGGCTGAATATCAAGTTCATTATTTGGCCTTGGCCGAATAATACTGTAATAAATGTTTTTATATTTACACAGTATAACTTTTTAATTTGACAATTTATATTCCTCATATATAATGAAAATTTTATTTGAAATTAACTAACACTTTTTTTTCCCCATTAACTTTCATACTCCGAATGGGTTTTATCTACCCATTTTTATATAAGAGGCTAATTTAGGAATCATCTTAAAAATTTTTTATGCTGTATCAGTAAGTACAAAAAGTATCTGTAATAAGCTAACATAATCTGTTAAATTTAAAATTAATCTATTCAAAATTGTTTTAATACAGCTGTACAAGCTAATTCAATTTTTTTTTTATCATAATGGGAAGTTTAACATTTAACCCATGTTACATAAAAAAATATCTTTCAATAATATTTTGATTTATACCTATAACGAACATAAATATATGATTGATTATATATAGATGTCTTATATGTATAAGATATTTAAGTCGTATATGTTGCTGTTGCAATACTTAAAGGCTTTTTTTTTTTTTTTTTTTTTTTTTTTTTTTTTTTTTTAAGTAAAATACGCTTAAAAGTGAAATATAATTTAAGTGATTTTTTTATGTCTGTTACTATTTCTTATTAAATAATGAAAGAAATGTAAATACTAAATTCTTTTAATTAGTATGCATTTACGTTTTAGATATTTTTTTCAAGAATAGCATTGTAATGCCTTAAAAAACAGTTAATGTTTTCAATAAGTGTAGATTGTGATGTAGAAATAATAATTCAGCATTCTCAGGTGATAGTCTATTTCTTTTTTTTTCCGTAAATGTTACCTGTTTCTGAAAATAATCTCTCACTATATACGGTATTTCCTGGTGCAGAAAGGTACTTTTGGGCTAATTGTGAAAGGTTTGGAAAGTCTTCGGAATTTTTCGCCCACCACTCCAAAGGACACTGTTGTTTTTCTAGTAGTGGCTGGGAAAGAAAATTACTAATTTCTTTTACTTCTTCACATTGAGGGGCACTTTCTATAGAGGTTTCACTGCTGACAGCAAAGAAAAAAAAATAATAATAAAGATAAATAAAAATTTTGTTAATTGTGAGCTTTATAAAGTCTACAATGATTTCTTTCCACCATTTTAGAGGATATTCCTTTCACCTTTTCTATCAGTGGTTTTTCTTAAGATATTAAGATTTCTTATTTTTTATTTCATCTGAAAGCTGAAACTTATGTTTCCTAGTACTTTTAAAATTTTGTCATTATTTTAAAATGTAACAACAACACACATAATATCTATTAAAATGTAACTAAACAGTACTCAATGAGGAACTTTTGCTAAGAATTTTTTGGGGGGTTTGAATTATATTATTGAGGCAATTTTTAGGCCGAACATAGCCGAATATTTTTTCAGAGTAAAATAATGCTTTAAAAAATTAAAAATTTGTATATAAATAATTTTTTAAAAGAAAACAATACATTTTAATTGTGAAATATACAAGAATTGTGCATATAGTGCATACTATATTTTGTTTTTAGGCAAAAATAAGTTCATTATTCGGCGGCCGAATAGGCCGAATATTCGGCTGTAACTTGGCCGAATATTCGGTATTCGGTTATTCGGCAAAACCACTATTCGTTGCATCACTACTTCTTACAATTCTTCTTTCAATATTATACAATGTATTGTAATAAATATTCGTTGTTTCAGAAGTGGATATTAGATAATTTCTGATCTTTTCAATGCAATGCAGTGCTTCCGTTTTAGTTGGATTAAAAACGCCGTGTGACCACAAGAAAGCGCCGAATGAAAGAGAACAAGAAGACCTCGAGTAGACTGATACGTCTATCTGGAACTTAAATGATTTCATTCATAGTGTGTGGGTTTATTTATTCAAATAAAGGATTGAAGTAAAATTTCTCATTTATCTCAATGGGTATTTTAGGCGCTTTTGTAAAAAATATATCTAAGACGTTTCTTACCGCTTAATTTTCGTGCTTATAAAAGATGGATTATGAAAAATGGACAATTTTCGTAAACCTTTGGGATATAGGGAGTTGCAAATTATTCAATGACATAAAACCTTGAGTTTACATTAAAATTATATACAGAAAATCGGGACTTTGAAAAATTGACGTGAGAAGCAGAGTGACGTGAAAAACCGGGTGTCGGGATAACGAGGTACAACTGTATATCTTAAAGGGGGTTTCAGGCAATATTAGAAAAAAATTGCATAATTATGCTAATATAGTACAGAATTTTAGGATGAATATGGGATTGAATTACAAATAAAGGGAAAATATGTTGCTTGTTTACGTATGCTGATGCGATAACTTTGTATCATATTGTGGATAATTCAGAATATTCCAGTGATTTTCATTTTTGGCTGATTAAAGCTAAAAGTTTTTAAAATTTTGTTTTAATAGTTTGTTTTCTCATCTTAATTTAAAATATGAAAAGACTTTATATAAAATACAAATGTGAATTCATGTGGTTCTTCAAAATTGCACATTAAGCAATGCTAGATCCCTGTTACGTGTTACAGTAGACTTCCTCAAATCCGCACAACTTGGGACCAGAGGTTGTGCGGATTTTAGAATTTCGCGGATTTCTGGTCATTGATTTGTTTACATTTTTGAAACATTAATTTGATTGATAGTTAAGCAAGGGAAATTATAATGAATGCTTACAATAAAGTGAAACATTAAAATAAGCAAAATATTAAAATAATTTATTAGTTTAAACGTAAGTAATTATTAAAATAATTAGAAAAATATTAAATTACTACTGACGAAATCGATTCAATTCGATTTCTAAAGTCCTATGCTGCCATCTATCGGTAAAGCGATCGTAAGATCGATATGTCATCATATAGATATGCTAATTTATATCAAAATCAAAAGTAATGTAAATTTATTTAGTAATAAATCAACTGTAATAACCAAAAGAGAATGATTAACAAAAAATTTAGTAAAAAAAACATTGCGGTAGCCGCTGATTTCGACGCCATCTTGGATTTTGTTCCTGCAACTTAACTGTAAATTTCATTGTTTACATCTGAAAAAAATACGCGGATTTTAGGCGTTCGCGGATTTTAGGGTCGCGGATTTAAGGGAGTCTACTGTACATACATATAACTTTAAACCTGATTAGAAACACATTTGTATTAGTTCTAAAAAACATTTCTCAACAAAAAAATTATGACTCCCGTACAAAATAATAAAATTATAGGTGATGTTAAACTGCAACAATAAGTTTATTTTTTTCCTTTCAATTTATTTTAATTCTGAAGATTACTGTCAAAGGTGAAATGTTCTTGGAAAATATTGTATGTTATTCTAATTTAAGAAATGTGCCTTGGTGATAAATTACAAATAACCAATTGTATTTAATATTTCAAAGAATGACGAAAAAAAAAAATCTTTGAAATAAGGTTTTTGCAAACGCAATTCAAAATTAATTTTGTGTCGCCAAAATGAGTGCTACATCGCCCGATGTTGCAACCATATTAAGCCAGGGGATGTAAATAGGCAGATCAGGCTTTCACCTTACTATCTTTTTGGTCCTTCCCCAAGTATAATTTTAATCCCTAAATGGAACATTGACCCCATAATTTTGGTTTGAAATTTTTCGTTTTATTAATTACGTGATGAAAAGCTTTTTCATTTTTTCAAATAAATTTGTTTTTAAATTCCGGTGTCAATCATTCATTTCAGTATTTTACTTTATAGAAGTGCCTTGCCCTTGAAAGGGTTAAGTAGGACAATTTGTATTTTTTAGTTTTATTAATCACCTTATATTTGGCAGAGGTCTGTCCAGACTTTTCTCATAGTGAGTTGTTTTTGCGAAATTAAAAATATATATATATTTGTTTTATGAAAACTCTAGTCATAATTTTGTGAATTCGAAATAATCATTTATCTTCCAAATCCCTTTTTAATATTTTTAACAAGAAATTTTATGTAATAAGTTGTTTGCTGACTTCAGCTATATTATGACTGGTCAGATTTTGATTAAAAATATCAAATTTGTGTAAGGTTCAGTTTGGTAATGAAAATCTTTTTGAAGCATCCTATTTTAAAGTAAAAAGTTTTGTGAAGAGATTCCAATATTAAAGGATTTGTGTAGGGTCTTTTTAAGGATCCAGATTTTTCCTAAACAGATCTCTTATTAGTAATTATTGAAAATATAAATATTGCAAATAATACTTTTATTTGCTGTATATGAGTCGGAAAGTAAAAACTTTATTTCAATTGCTACTGAAGTAGTTCTTGGTATGCATAACTCATTTATTTTGGTTATTTTCCTTATACATTCTTTCATAATAGCTGTTAGCAAATTTTATTATTTCCTTCTGCTTTATCTCTAATTTGTTCTTATATGTTTACTTATAAGGCTAAAATTAAAAAGAATCCTTTAGAAACCTACAGATTTTTTTTTAAATTCTTGATGTGCTTATTTTTTTAAAAAGAGATAATAATTCCATAACTCAAAGAACGTCATGTCAATGTTAATTGTAATAATAGTATTTTTCCATTATACCAACACCATGTAGAAATGTATGTTAATATGCCATTTATTTCAACCCTGACTGTGCAAAGTACTTTTGGTACTATTCCTGTATAGAGGCCTTTGCGTTTTTTAAAAGCTTGGCACAATGCATGCTTCAGAGTTTGTTGCCAAATGATATAAAGAGGTATGGCTACAAAAGCAAACATTATGAACTTTTAAGTTTGTTTATACAGTAGTATCTCTTAAATCTGCAACTTCACTAAAATCCTGCACATCAGTAAGAAAGTAAACAATGAAACTTTCAGTTAAAATGTAGGGGAAAAATTAAAGATTTTTTAATTTTTATATCATTTTGTGCACATTTTAATGTGTAATTCTTTTTAATATGACTTAATTCATGCTTTTTCATGAAGGAAGCATAAATTTATATCTGGAAGTATTCAAGGATTGCAGTGATATCAGTGACGGTCTTGATCAATTTTTACCAAATACATTTATGTATGAATCCAGATTTTGGTCATTAAGTTTCTTTAAACATGAAATAAAACTTTATTATTTTTCGATTTTAATATGAATATTTAGTGTATTTTCATGAGGCAAATTTCATTCCATAATTCAAGAAACATTTATCTCATATTAGTTATGCATATTTAGTTATGCATTATTACAATTCTAGCTCTGTGATCCGACATTCAAGTAACCGGAAAAAATCCTCATTTATTTTTCTCTTGCCATAAATAGTTGAAAAATTTTTACTACTATTTTAGGAAGTTTACTAGCATTTTTAATTATTTCAACAATTGATATATTATAAAACAAATCCATGTGTATTTTCATAACAGTGAATATTATAAAATAGAAATATAGCATAAAGAACTGTCTACAGATCAGCATCACAGAATAGTTGCACATTGCATCATAGTCTGCGATAGCTGCCATGCTGGCTGTTTTTCCCCTTGAATTAGAGAAGGAGGGCAGGAACAAGAGAACGAGAGAAGAGTTGATTGATTCTTCTGCTCCAAATCAAATGTGCAGTAACTGCTGAGAAATTATTTATCCTAAACAATTTTTTTTTTGTTGTTTTACTTACCAAGAATAAGAAATCTTAATTTTTAAAGAATTTTTTAACAAAGATCTTTATGCTATATTATATTTACTCAAGAATATTTTACAAATTATAACTGAATGTGTTTGGATCATCTACACTTAATTGGAAATTAGAAAAAACCCCAGGGTATGTTTCATTCTTTTATTTTTGTGTTAGATTTTGATCAGCTATAAACTTTTTCTCCCCAGCTGGCTGCTGATTACTGAGATTGTATCGAAGTTTCGCGTTGTTAAATTAACGGGGGGGTGTCTTTTTCAACACTCTAAACGGCACACAGATGTAATAAAAATATTATCCTATGATTAAAAAAAAATGAATGAATCGATACTACCTCTTTTCCTTACTTATTAAAAAAAATAAGCAGGGATTGAATTTCAGGGCGGGATTCGCAGCCAAAATTTTGAAATTCCGCCCAAAAGAATACCGTGGGCGGGAGGCTCCCGTCCAAAAAAATTCACCTTTTTCAGGAAAATTTTGCATTTTGAAACTACGATCAACTCCTGCGAACGCTTTGCGAAAATCGTGATATTTTCGCGCGACAGATTGACACATTTTGCAAGTTTTTACCGCCAAAGATCGTTGAAATTCTCGATTTTTTGCCGCGACTGACAAACAATTTTTTTTCCCGAGATCGGTTGAAAAGTTTAGCCATGCCGGCAACCGTTTGGCGAGTCCAGAGGTGATTCTGTTCCGAATTTTCCAAAAATATAAGGCAATCGGTTCCAAAAATTATGAAAAATCTGTCATCAATTCGGGCATAAAAAATATCTCAAATTTCGACAAATGATTGCCGAAAAAATCAATTTCGTCAGTTGTTCGCAGAACAAAATCGCCAATTTCGTCGCAAAGGATCGCGGAAAAACTCAGGGGTGATTCTGAGTGAAAAAAAAATTTCTGAAATTCACAGCAGTTTTCTGAAAAGTTACGACAGAGGAGAGGGTGGGAATCCACGACCGCATTAACAATGCGTTTTTTCCGCTGTCTTTTGACGAAATTCGCGGTTTTTTCGCTATCTTTTGACGAAATTTGCGGTTTTTTTTCGCGGTCTTTTGGTGAAATTTGCAGTTTTCTCGCGATTTATAGACGAAATTTGCGATTTTCTCGAGATCTGTTGACGAAATTTCCGGTCTTCTCGCGATCTTTTGACGAAATTTGCGGTCTTCTCGCGATCTGTTGACGACATTTACGGTCTTCTCGCGATCTTTTGGTGAAATTTGCAGTTTTCTGGCGATCTTTTGACGAAATTTGCGGTTTTCACGCGATCTTTTGACGAAATTTGCAGTCTTCTCGAGATCTTTTGACGAAATTTGCGGTTTTCTCGCGATCTGTTGACGAAATTTGCGATTTTCCCGCAATTCTTTGACGAAATTTATGTTATCTCGCGATCCTTTGACGAAATTGGCGGTTTTCCGCAAGCGATTGACAAAATTAATTTTTTTCGGCGACCATTTGTCGAAATTCACAATATTTTTTATGTCTAACTTTTAGGATTGATGATCGATTTTTTTTAATTTTCGGAAACGAATGCCTTAAATTTTCGGAACAGAGTCACCCCTAGAAAAACTCTAATTTCGCCAAAGGGTCGCAAATAAAATGTGAATTGCGCAAAGGAATCGAGAATAAAACGCAAAATTCGTCAAAGGATCACAGAAAAGCGTGAATTTCGGCAAACGATCGCGGGAAAATGCGAAATTCATCAAAGGATCGCGAAAAACGCATATTTCGGCAAAGGATCGAGGAAAAAACGAAAATTGAGACAAAAGATCGCGGGAAAAGCGTAAATTTCGTCAAAGGATCGCAGAAAAACGCGAATTTCGTCAAAGGATCGCAAAAAAGCAAAATTCATCAAATGATGGCGGAAAAAACTAGAATTTCGTTAAAGGGTTATGAAATAAACGCAAATTTAGTTAAAGGGCCACTGAAAAAATTTCACGAATTTCATCAAAGTATCGCAAAAAAAACGCAAAGTTTATCAAAGAATCGAAAAAAACAGTAAATTTCTTCAAAGGATCGCAGAAAAAAAACACGAATTTCATCAAAAGATCGCGAGAAAAAACACAATTTTTGTCAAAAAAGCGCGAATTTCGTCAAAGGGCTGCAGAAAA
This sequence comes from Maratus speciosus, assembly GCA_963932465.1. Taxonomy (NCBI): domain Eukaryota; kingdom Metazoa; phylum Arthropoda; class Arachnida; order Araneae; family Salticidae; genus Maratus; species Maratus speciosus. The sequence continues at coordinate 648,524,945 of OZ010786.1, read as the reverse complement.
TATGGAAATTTCTTCAAAGGGCCGCGGAAAAGCGCAACAATCTCATTAGAAAAAACAGCACACAAATATCTATGTTTATTATTATAGGTATAGTTTTTAATCTGAAATTATATACGGAACTAACTTTTGAAAAATTGGGTTTAGCCCAAGCCCAACTTGCAGGAATCTACACTCAGCCTGAAATCAACCCGAACCAAAAACAGTTTACTCGACCTGCAACAAAAATAATTAGTGCTGGGAGAGGATTTTCCAACCCTTTCAGAAAATTTGCTGTGAATTTCAGAATTATTATTATTATTTTTTTAAAATTTAGAATCATCCTCTAATTTCACAGATACTTTTTGTGACAGACGGACTAAATTCACAGTTTTATCCCGTGACATTTGGTTGAAAGTTGGAAAATGGACTGTATAAAAGATTGACTTTCTTCCTTTTTTAAATAAAAAACATTTTGCATAATTATTCTTAGTTGTTTATTTAAATTGTTTCAATGGTATTTTGTTATGTCTGTATTAATGTAATTCTTTAAATATATTGGTGGGATATATTATATCCCAACTAATTTTAATGCATATTCGTACCAGAAACTTTTAATTAAATTTTATTTTTTAAACTTTGGTGGAAAAAAGTCAAAAAATTGCTTTTCCTCTTTTTAAAGTAATTGTTTTTTTAAATTCCGATGTGGATTCAACATTTCACAAACACAATTGCTTGCCCCTCAAAGGATTAAAGATTTTTTCTCACTCCCAAATAGCTCAACTCCCCTCCATTTAGAAATGTTGGTAGGGAGACTCCCCTCCTAGGAAAAATTGAATTTCAAGCTCCCTGATTCTTTGTTACTAATTGTCCAATTGCGTTCAAATTCTCAGTGAATTGAAATAATGCTAAATTAGGCCATTTACTGAATTTGTCTTAAAATACAATAAGTTTTCAGAAAATTAGAGCCCCCCCCCCCCTTCTCTCCCCCCCAAAAAACAGAGCACGCTATCTGAATAACTAAAAAAAATGCTGACGACTGTGTAGTTTTTTTTTTTTATAATCGAAGAAGTCGGGCATTATCAGCTTGCATCTGATAATGCTCTTAAGTCTTAACTATGCAGAAAGGATTCATTGTTATGGTGGGGTTGTTGCGCCTGTTCTTGGCCTGCATGAGGCAAGTATAATTGGGGCAATAGAAGTTAATCTTCCAAGCATCCACATGCTTCTTCCAAAAAAAGAGGAAAAGAAACAAAACATAAAAAAATACAGATCACAAAGTTGATGTATTAAGAAAAAGACAGGGCTCATTTTTCTGCTTTAAAAAGAGCAGGGCACAGCAACCTTTAAAAAAAATCTAATAGGAATACTAGTTGGTTAGTTGAATTCATTAGTTTTGTTATTTCCCATATTGAGGTTTACTGTATTAGTACATGAAGTAAGAGCATAATCTGTTATTCATATTAGTTCTAAATTAAATTCTGTATGAAATGTCTAATGTGATGTAATGTTATAAAAGATTAATAAATAAATTTAGGTATTACATCCTAACACAATATATTGTTTACTTTTATTTTTAATTCGGCAAGAATAACTTTATAAAATACAAATTTAATAATAATAAAATATTTGATCGATTTCCTGATGACCAGAAAATAGCCAAAACATCATTTTCCTGTTTCACTGTTACATCGATGCCCCCCCCCCCCTTCATTCTTCCTTCATAATAGATTTTGTAGTGCTCAAATATCCAGACTTTTCAAGTATCCAGCAATCGGCTTTTCTCACACACGAAAGATAGTTGAGCTTTTACTGCATATGTTTACTTGATCATCACTTTTAATTTTTTTATTAATTCTTATTGTTTTGCTTTATTATTTTACTCAATTGTTTTAATATTTCACTATATCCTAAGCATTCATTATAATTTTGGATGCATTGTTATATTACAATTCCTGTTTAGAAAAAGTAAACAAATCAGTGATCAGAAATTTGCTAAATTCTAAAGTCTGCACAACTTGCAGTCCCTAGCTATGCTGATTTGAGGGAGTCTACTGCATATGCATATACAGAGTGATTCAAAACTTATCGTTCAAATTTCATGGGGGGGGGGGTAGGGAATACATCAGGAAACCAGTTTTAGATAGGAAAGTATGTATGCATGCATATGTAGAGGGCGCTGTATGTACCCAACCTTTCATTGCGTCCCAATCATTGTTTTGGCTTACCTAAAGCTAGTATTATTTCTTCTTCTATTTCCATTTCTCACTTGGACTTCCACAAAGCCTTTACACCGTTAAAAACTCCAAAAATCTCATTAATGACCTATATTGAACGCCATTATTATCTGACGTTTGAAAACTTCTCGTTTAATTTTGCTCTTTCCGAAGGCACTGAATGAAAGTCATTAACGAGATTTTTGGAGTTTTTAAAGATGTAAGAAACTTTGTGGAAGTCCAAATGAGAAATGGAAATAGGAGAAGAAATAATACTAGCTTTAGGAAAGTCAAAGCATTGATTGGGACGCACTGGAAAGTTAGGTATGCACAACACTCTCTACATGAGCATGCGGACATTTGCAGACATACTTTCCTATGTAAAATCTGTTTCCTGACGTATTCCCTACCCTCCCATGAAATTTGAACAATAAGTTTTGAATCACCCTGTATATTCAGTTTATTTATTAATTTCAATACTGGATATAGGAATACATTTTTGGATTTTTTTTCTAGAATATGCTTTCCTTGTTTACAGCTCCTGAAAGTGCATTTATATAATTCACTTTAACCATAACTACCTACTCTTAAGCTTCTTTCTTACCACTAAAATTTAATAGTACATTTTACTTTATTTAATCGCCGAAATATGAGAATAAATAAAGCAAAAAACTTTATAAAATTTTAGTGGTAGCAGAAAAGTGTAAAAATTGACTTTTATACTTCAGCAGAAAAACATTTCTCCCATCTTTTTGCATTTCTTGCCACTTAGATTAAAACTTTAATAAAGATATTTTGTAATTAGTAGAGATAGAATTTAATTTAAATTTTTATTTTTTTAAAGGATTTCAAATTTTAAAAGGAGCAAAAGGGGACTTTTAATTTTAAAAAGGGGCTCAGCTTTATCATTTCATATTAGGGATTGACCGAATACCGAATAGTCGATTCGGTATTCGGTGGTTCGACATGTAAACCGAATATTCGGCTTCGGCCGAATACTTTTAAGTATTCGGCCGAATAATTGTGGATAAGTATTTTCTTTAGAAGTAAAAATTCTCTTTTACTTAGAAGTAGAATAGGCTAAACAATGAGTTCTAATATTGTGTGAATGAGTTCATAGTTCAGCTGCACAACAAAAAACAAGTCAAAAGCCATTTTTAATTTAAAAAAAAAACTTTTTCCTTTCTAAAATAGTCTACATAGAGGTGAAATCAAAACAACTGTCTACATTAGAGAAAAAAAAGTAAGGAAGATGGGCATCTTTCCCTTATCATTTAATTTTAATTATTTCTACATTAGTTTCCTTAATTTAAATTTATTTAATGTGTATTTTCTTTAATATACACATCAAATAAGTATATCAGAAATCATCTCTGTATATCTAAGGTGTATATTATGTATATAAAGAAAATACACACATCAAATAAATATATCCCTATGCCTAAGCTATAGCTTTTATAATCATTAAATTAAAATCGCTCAAATTTGTTATTTTCATCATCACAATGTTAAAATATTAATCAAAATATAAATATGTATCAGTAATTTGACAGAAAATATAGTTAAATGTACATATGTACACCTTTTGTATTTGAAAACATTCCTATTCAATATGTTTATAGTTAGACAATCAGTAAATCAGCTTTGACAGCATTGTTTCTTTTTATTTGAATGAACTTTTGTTTTCTGACAATTCTTATCCTTAATAATAGCCTGTATAGTTTAATATTTTCATAGGTTATTTTAGGTATTGACTAGTGATAAAATAATAAAAAATAAGTGATGGGTTAATGAATTTGTGAGTGGAAAGAAATTATTTTTTTTTTTTTGTGTAATTACATTTAAGAATAAAAATGTAACTGAATTAAATTATTATGAATTTAATGTTAATTAAAGTTTATTAAAAAAGCTAATATATGCAAAAATGTGTATTAAAACTTTTTAAGTATTCGGTTGCCGAATACCGAGTATTCGGTGTATACTTTGACCGAAGCTTCGGTATTCAGTATTCGGCAAAATTGCTGCTTCGGTCAATCCCTATTTCATATATACATTTTATTATTTATATGTTATTGTTATTGTTTTATATGTGCAATTTACTTCTGATTGCATATAAAAATTGATAAATGGCTTCTTTATATTAAATAAATTTTAGAAATATTGAAAATATTGTTTGTGTATATGAAACTGTGAATAGATATCCAGAATATAAGTTGCCATATTTCCTTATCTATTTTCGCCTCTGTACTGGAATTTCAAAGCAAACTGTATCAAATATTATGATTTGTTATTTATTGAAAGTGAATATTTTTTTTCTAATTAATATTGTTTAATTGTAACCTCACAAAACATCTAAATTAGTTTTTGTTTTTTTATTTAGAAATATTTATTATTAAGTCATAAGTTACATTTATTACTGATGCAAGATGGATTTTACCATTTGCAACTATCCAATAAAGAAGAAATTGCAATAAACTTTGGCTTTGATTTGAAACTCTATTTTTTAAATTTTTTGCAAAGCCTGATTAACTTCATTTGGGGCATGGTTTATATATCTTATCCCCCCCGCCACCTCCATTCTGAAAATAATCTCAAGTTACAAAATTAATGCATTACAACTATAACATACTATAATTATAACCAGTTTAAATTTTACAGTATATACCCTTTTGCCCTTTAGGCTCACAAAGTTTTAATTTTTAAAACCCTTTGCATTTTATGAAAAAAAAATTTTATTCAAATTTTTTTAATAGCAGATAATCCCCTTCTTCCACCACCAAGAACACAAAATTTCAAATCTTTTAAATTCCATTTTGAAGAGTATTTTCTGCCATAATTGTTATTTTATAACAGCAATAAATAAATACTGAATCATCCAAATCCCTCTTCTCCAGAAAAAAAAAGCTGAGAAATTCTAGTTATGGGGGAAAACAAAAATTTACATGTAATTCCTTACATTTTAAAGCCTCCCTGTTACTGCTAAAACTATACTTATCAGTTTATTCAACCATTTAAATTGTACTTATCTTACATACCTTATCGTAAAAAAGGGAGTTGCCATTAAAAAATTTTGAAATTATTTTAATGTAACCATAACAGTGAGAGCTCTATTGTTTTAAATCATCATGATCTCGAGCGCATACCTTCAAATAACTAAATATGAGATTTCCTTTCAATTGGAGGAGCGGTTAAGTCGTTAGGAGTACATTTATCGGGGAAGTTTTTTATGACCACCCTGTATTTTGCATGTGTAAATAAGAAACAATTATTTGATGTGTAAATGAAATTGGTAAAAAGCAGTAATTTAAACGAAATGAATGCAATATCTATAACCTACAGGAACATTACTTAGCAATATATCTCCTGTGTATGGGTATTATAAAATTACCAATATTTTAAATAGTATGTGGTATACAAAAAATTTAATCTTCATACAACAAAAATGGTCCATATTTCACACTAATATAAACAGGCAAGATTGATGTTAAATAAGAATAATGCAAGAAACACTACTGTATCATCTGTATGACATTAAATGCGCCAATTGGCTTTGGGTCCTAATAGAGAAGTTTCTCCTAAAAACATCACAAAAGGACTTTTACATTTTAAAGAATCTTAATAAATTATATATTTTAAATTTTTCAATACTTTTTATGTCTTTTTAATATTTTAAAAACTTTTTTTTTTACTGTATGGGTCTAACAATATTTTAATTAATTTTTAGATAATGAAAAATTAATGTAGTAAAATAGGCTAATTTGAAAATGCAAGATATTTAAAAATGCAAGATACTTAAAAATATTTCCATTTTTGACATATCGACTTTGCATGTGTTCACAGACCCTTTCATTGTGTTGCACTTTGTTTTTATTTTCGGGTGGAGGAGTGGGCATCAATGTTTTCACTCAATTCCATCACATTTTTGTCATTGGGAGTGAGCCATGATTATGGAACATTCACTCCTTTGATTTATCACTCTATATAAACACTATTGTTGGTTTGTTTGCTCCTTGTATATAACGACAATTTTTCACTGATTTACTCAAAACTTGATATACATGCGTTTTACAGCAAAAGTAAAATTATGTCAACTTAAAAAAATTCAGGCCACTCTTTTCGCCTTTTGTTTTTACACCATCTATCATTACATAAATCTAGTTTTTCTTTTCTAGTGCATTTATTTTTTTTTCCTGTTGCCACAAAGGGAAACTTGCATAAGGGCAATATTTTCATAAGTCAATAAAAGAATTTCAGACTTGTACGCTATATTTTCATATTTGGGACCAATGTCAATATGAGAAGATAATGTGAATTTTACGTACTATTTAAAAATAATTAAAATAAATATAATTAAAAGAATTTTCTAGAAGTGCATTAAAATGAGGTAGTATTTTTATTTAAATGTATTTGGTGTTAAAACGTCAAGATTTCATTTTAAATAAAAATATTCAGTGAAAAATAAAAAATAACTTTCTAAAAGTATGTCACTTTCTGTCAAATGCTTTCAGTTTGACGCCAACTGACTTTAAACAAATGCTTGCAATGTTTTATTTCCTATTTTGTTTGTATGTTACAGCTATACCTTATACAAAAGTGTTCTAATACTTTATATGCAGTGTTAATAATTTCTATGATTTACATTAAATCAAGAGATATATTTTCTCTTTTCAAACAAAATGTCACGTTTAAGAGCACCTAGGACACACACACATGACACATTTAATCACATGATTTTTATTTAATCATTTTAGATTTAAATGTGATGAAGAAAAATGTAAATTTCCAATTAAAAAAATATACATAGTCTCCATTTGACTTTCAAAAAATTTATTGAATATCTATAAAGAGAGAATAGTGTTCGCTTAAGTAAATAATAATATAATAAATAAGAACTTCGATTCCTAAATTTACAAAGGTGAATTGTTTCTCTGGTGAAAATGACTTTATATTCTAAAGCACTTTCATTTGTAAAATTGATTTTATGATGTAACTTTCAAGGAATTTAAATTCCGCCTCAGCTAATATTTAAACCTACAAATTAAAACAGATATTGAATTTACATAATCATGTTAATAAGAGTTTTAAATGCTTTTATATGTAGCTACTTCTCAATCTTCCCTCTACTACGTGCGATACATAAATTTCCATATGCCTTTATCATATTATTAACACCTTAATTATCGCGATTTTCATTTTATGTGCAATTTGCATATGAATGTATCAAGCGCGATGAGTAAGGGGTTAAAATTCACCTTTTTTTTCTTTGTGTGTTTTTTTAATATAAAAATGAAAGGTTTTACTAAATTAAGCCACATTCAGGTAAAACATAATTATTGCACTGAAATAAGATTAACTTGAGCAATAATATTATTTTAATTGAATGTTTGTCAACTATCGTCACAGAATGGTTGAAAAATGACTTTGATATCAAAAGCATTGGCTGATTTTCTCAAAAGTGTAGCCAGTTCTTTCGAAAAGGGCATGTAACATATTCACTATGTGGGAGTTAAATCACAAGTATAGTTTAGGCATTCATAATGGCATCTTCATAAAAGCACGAAAAACAGACTATGGTGACCTGATAACAGTAACACCAACATAGATGAATACACGTACATATGGAATATATTTAAAAATAGTGAAAATGGATTCATGGAACCTCAAAATGTAAAAATGCATAAAATTTCCATAATCACATTTTTATCACGAATATAATAATTTCCTTACACAATATGTGTCCAAAAAATAATAAAGTTTTATCATCACTGGAGGTCAGCTTTCAGTTATAGCACAAAATTAGCACTCGCCACTCGTCGAATAACACTTAAAACGTGGCTATTAACTTTATTGTCCTCACTCGCAAAACTTAATGGGCAATACTCGCCAAACGCGATCGTTGAAAGATGTATCGATACCAGGGAGGAAAGGGGGGAAAATTCGTTCGGAATTTATGGCATCCAGATCGGCGATTCTCCCGAATTCTTTTCCGAAAATTTAAAAAAAATCGGATATATCAGTCCGAAAATTCGGACATAAAAAATATCGCTAATTTCGACATGGCTGCCGAAAAAAATCGATTTCGTCAATCGTTCGCAGAAAAAATCATCAATTTCGTCAAAGAATCGCTGGGAAAAAGCCGAGTTTCGTCAAAGAATCTCGTTAGAAAACGCGAATTTCGTCAAGGATCACATAAAAAAAGTGAGTGTCGTCAAAGAATCGCGAAAAAAATCAAATTTCGTGAAAGAATCGCTAAAATAACAAAATTCTTCCAAGGATTGCAAAAAAAAGGAAATTTTCTCGAAGGATCGAGAAAAAAAAAAAAACGCAATTTACGTCACGGAAAATACGCAAATGTCGCCAAACGATTGCGGAAAAGATGCACATTTCGTCAAAAAACTTGAAAAAACGTAAATTTCTTTAAAGAATAACGAAAAAAGTACAAATCGCAAAAAACCCGCAGATTTCGTCAAAACATCTCGGAAATAGTGCAAATTTCATCAAAGAATTGCGAAAAATATATAAAATTCTTCAAAAAATAACGGCAAACGCAAATTTCGTAAAGAATCGCGAAAACATATATAAAATTCTTCAAAAAGATCGAGAAAAAAAGTAAATTTATTCGAAAGATCTTGAAATAAACGCAAATCTCGTCAAAAGATCATGAAAAACAACGTAAATTTTGTCGAAAAAACGCGAATTTCATTAAATGATCGCGGAAAAACTCAAATTTTGAGAAAAAAATCGATAAAAAAACATAAAATTCTTCCAAGGATAGCAAAAAAATGCAAATTTTGTCGAAGGATCGCGAAAAAAAACGCAATTTTCGTGAAATGATCGCGGAAAAGACGCAAATTTCGTCAAAAAACGCAAATTTCTTTAAAGCATGTCGAAAAAATACAAATTTCGTCAAAAGAACGCGAAAAAAACGCAGATTTCGTCAAAAGATCGCTTCAAAAAAAGCAAATTATGGCAAAGAATCGCGTAAAAAACGCTAATTTCGCCAAAAAATCACGGAAAAATGCAAATTTCGTCAAAGAATCGCGATTAAAAATATAAAATTCTTCAAAGGATCGCGAGAGAAATGCAAATTTTGTCGAAATATCCAAAATAAAACGCAAATTTCGTCAAAAGATCATGAAAAAAGCAAATTTTATCAAAAGATAGCCGAAAAACGCAAATTTCTTCAAAGAATGGCGAAAAAACCCACATATTTCGTCGATCGCGAAAAAAACGCGAATTTCGTTAAATGGTCACGAAATGAACGCGAATTTCGTTAAATGATCACGGAACAAACGCGAATTTCGTCAAAAGGCCGCAGAGAAAACGCATAGCTAGTGCCGGAAGGGAATTCACCCCTTTCCTCCCTGAGCCGTAACCTTTCAGAAAATTTGCAGTGAATTTAAGAATTTTTTTTAAACTAAGAATCACCCCCTTGGAAAGTAGATAACTAGTCCTTATTAGTTCAAAGGTCATGAACCTCTCTCTTCTGGAGGGGGGGGGGGGGGGGTTAATTGCACTTTCGGCCATCCATAACCGTTATTTGATTTATTAGAGAAACTACCTAAACAGTCTAAAATGTTAAACATGTTGTTAATTAAAATGTTAAATTCAATTAAATGAATATGATACTGCTGCAGCAATAAAAATTTGATGGGAAGACTGTTAGGTCACGAAGACCTAATGTGATTGATAAACATTAGTGTCAAAAATAGCACTTTTTGTACTTCTTTATTTCGTTGCAATTAATAGTAAAAATAAAACATTCAATATTTTATTAAAATAATTCTTAAAATATATTTTAATTTTCTTGTCTCTTTTATACATTACATTAAGTATGTCTAAATATCTTTAAATATGGTTTACTGAAGTAATTTCTTGGTTATATTTTTCTGTTAGATGTAATGCCAGTTTTTAGGTGCGTTCGTAATTACATAAATACGTAGCACCTATGGTCATCGTTCGGTCCGTCTGTCCGCATATAACAGAGCAAAAACTACCCAACCGAATGGTCTGAAATTTTAAATATATATTTGTTGCAAAATTTTGTGGAGTCATTTCAAATTTTATGAAAATCGGATGACGGATGTATAGTTTAATGAGAGAGACAGTCAAAAGTTTTTCGTTACGTATTACGGCTAATGGGAAAAAGTAATTTAAAGTACATTTTAATGATGTTACAGCCTTTCGAACAGAATTAAATTGATATGCACTTATGAAGTGCACTAAAATATACATTCAGTACAATATGCGGTGCAAAAAATATTTATAAAACTAGTTATAGTACGAACATACCTCATTTGCCACGTTTGACGTGCAATTTCCAACTTGTTTTTTCAGTTGTGTGTAATCCTATTGAATGGCAAGAAAACGATATTAGTATGCAATGTTAATAGTTAGAAAAAACACAATTTTATATGAAGTCTTCGTAACTTTATTACTGGCCAGTGATTTAAAAAAAAAACTTGCCAGTGAAAAAAGTCAGTGTACTGGCCAGTGGCCACTGGGTAAAAATGTTAATTTTGACCTGTACTTTCAGTAAGTCGTCAACTCACCCTAAGCAAATAGTAATATTTTACGAGGTGGAGTCAACAAATTCCCGGAATGGTCGCCATACTTTCACGCAGGTGTTTGTTGGAGGGGAAATATCTTTTTTGGAGGTTGGCAGAGCACTGATAAGGAAAACACACAGGCATTTGGAATTCATTTCCGGTACTGTCGGCGTTAGCTGCGGATCATTTCTGACAAAGCGAATTTTTTATTTGTCGGATTTTGAAATGTCGTCTTTAGAATAGCGTGCAAACATCAAATTCTGCGCTTTTCGAGAAATCACCTTCTGAGAAGCTTGAGATGCTGAAAAAAGAATACGGAAACGATGCCATGAAAAAACGGCTATGTACGAGTGGCATACACTCTAAATAAAAAGGAGTGATTATTCACTCCGGAGGAGTGAATAGTCACTCTATCGCAGAGTCAAAATATGCCTAACCTCTTTAGAGTGACTATTCACTCTGAGCAAAAGTGAAATTTTTGACTCTCTGAAAGAGTGAATAGTCACTCCTGGAAAGTGAATATTCACTCTAAACAGGGGTGGATAATCACTTTTTCGGAGGAGTGACTATTCACTCTTGCTAAAGGAGTGCGGTTTTTCACCCCTGGTAGGAGTAAATATATACTCTTTCATAAAAGTGAATGTTCATTTTTTATGTAGTCGTTTTTTTTTGTTTTTTTTTTTTCGCTTCTATGGTCATTTTAAAAGAATCACATCTTTTACAGCATGCAATGAAAATAGATACAAGCGTAGTAAAGATTGGAATAAAATACTTTATTAGCAATATTTATTTAATTCATAGTTTGTAACACTAATTGAACTTTTAGGGAAAAATTCAGTTAAAGTTACATACGAATTTAAATTAGATTACTAATAGTAATAAACTAAAATATTTTATTCCAATCTTATCCTTTGTGTTTGCTTTTATTGCATGCCCTATAAAGATATTACTTTTAAAGTTTTATTAATAACTTTTTAATCAGCGGATGTTATATGTTTAGCAATGTTTGATTTGATTTTAATTTTTGTTTTAAATATAAAACCGTACTTTTTCTTTAAATTATTGCTATTTTTGCAAAGTCCTATTGTTCTAAAATATTTTTAATTTTTCCATTTAAAAAACAATACTTATAAACTCACATCTTTTTTAAATAAGTTCTAAGCATGATTTAAATATTAAGAATGTATATATATTTTTTATCCGCTGTCATTTGCTTTTGTTTTATTTAATATGAACATGGAGTCTAAAGTTAAACTTTTAAGTTCTCTGGAATATGTATATATTTTTCTTTTAAACATATTCCTTAACTTAATCATGATTTCTAATTTTCGTCCGTCATTGCTGAAAAATGAAATTAATACAATACTTATTAATGAAATGACGCGATAAGCCATGTTTAATTTAATTTTTTTATTTGCGTAGATATTGTATTTTGTGAATATGAGCAAAATAGATTTTATATGTTTTATAGGAAAAGATTGACCTCGGAAATAGAAACAAGTTGGAAATTGCTCGTCAAACGTGGCAAATGAGGTGCGTTCGTACTATAACTAATTTTATAAATATTTTTTGCACCGCATATTGTGTTGAATGTATATTTTGGTGAACTTTATAAATGCATATCAATTTCATTCTGTTCAAAAGACTGTAACATCATTAAAATGAACTTGAAATAATTTTTTCCCATTGACCTTAAAGTTAACGGAAAGCTTTTGACTCCCTGTAATTAAACTGTACATCCGATTTTCATAAAATTTGAAACGACTCGGCAAAATTTTGCAACAATTAAATAGGGTAGATGTGCCAGTAATGGACACTCTTAAGGAATTTCTTTTAAAATTATTTTTTTATTAATAGTTATAATTATTACATTCCAGTTTTTTCAATATTATATTAATCTATCAACAATATTTAACCATTCTTATAGTCTCATTTCCCAATGTGAATCGAAATTTAATTTTAAATAACAGAAATATACCAAAACACCCAAAAGCCCAGTAATGGACACCCCATAAAAAGTAATAAATATAATTGTTTTTATGACTGTATTTAGAACCAGAATTTAATGAAAACATACTAATGAAACAAAATGGTTATTTTCAAATAAATTTAACAATAAGGATACCAGTAATTAATAAAATATTTGTGATGATCATTTACTGTTTGCATCAATTATTGTAATTATCAGACGATCAATGTTTTAATTATTTTAGATGGATTGTTTAAAATACTAAATATCAGGCAATTACAGCTATTAAATTATTGAAACAGTAGGGGATTTAAAAGGTAATAATAATAAAAAAAAAGTTTTGGAATGTTAGTGATGTTTAGTTTTGTCTCGCTATTTTTAACAATTAATCTTCCAGAGACTACTTGATATGTCATTTATAATAATTAATATTGCAAATATGAAAGAAATGATATTGTGAGTTGAATATTTTAAATGCTAAGTAAAATAATTTCAAAATAAAACTGTAGAACTGATGTTTGAGGCCACTGATCTGCAGATTTACCAGTTTCATGAATATTGCCTATAAATTAAGGAATATTACTTTTTTTTCCTTCTTTTTTTTCAGATTAGAATAACCAAACATTTAACACAGAAAATAGATTTTTAATAGCTTCTGTAACTTAAATGTTTTTATTTAAAAGGAGAGGTATTAAGCCCTATGAGCCCGTCTTTGGCTGTGCTCTTAAACAATATTTTCTACTACCTAGCTAGTTTGATTGCCAGATTTTAAAATAGCAAATTATATATACATAAAAAAAGAATAAAATATTGAAATTTTATTAATCACATAAACTAACTTAAAAGCAGCTATTTAAAAAGTTTTGGTGGAAAATGACTAATTAACCATTCTAGTAATAGACACCCTCTCTTAAAACCTTAAAAATAAATGAAATTTCGTAAATGACCGTTAGTATATAAAAGTCTAAGTTTTCTATTGCTACTCAAACAAAAGCATTCAAATTTTGCAAGAAAATAAATAATATATAAATTAATTAAACGAAGCCAGCTCTTAGCCTCTTCATTAAGATTTTCACAGAAAAACAGCAAAACTTTGAAACATTATTTTCTACTTCCTAATTGGTTTGATTAAAAGTGTCAAAAATAACCCAGTTTTATAAAACATGCAAGGGGAAATTATAAAAAAATTAATTAAAGTTAAATATTTATTACTTATTTTTTTTATGAACCAAAAACATCAAAGGGTGACCATTACTGGCACATCTGCCCTATTTAAAATTTCAGACCATTCGGAAGGCTGTAACAACATTAAAATGCACTTGCAATAATTTTTCCCATTGGCCGTAATGTAACAGAAAAATTTGACTGTCCCTGTAATTAAACTATACATCCTATTTTCATAAAATTTGAAATGACGCGACAGAATTATACAACAATTATATATTTTAAATTTCAAACGATTCGGTTGGGTAGTTTTTGCGCTGTTATATGCGGGCAGACGGATAGACAGACGGACTGAACGACGACTATAGGTGCTACGTATTTATATAACTACGAACGCACCTAAAAAGCGATTTTTATTTTTTTTATATCATTAAATAGTTTAAACTTTTGTCTTTTCAACGATGTGTCACACATGTTTATATATATAAAAAATAAGTGTTGAAATTATTCATTCTTTCTAAGAGTACTTCACAGCTTAATGGCAATAAATCTTTAATCGACTTTTTCTCAAAACTTGGATTTTTCATGTTTATGTTCCTTTTTTAGGTGCGTTCGTAATTATATAAATACGTAGCCCCTATATTCGTCGTTTAGTCTGTCTGTCAGTGTTGATTTCAGGGGGTGGCCCGGGGGGTGGGGCATTTCCCCTCCGGAAGATTTGATATTTTGTGTTTTCAATGGTCAAAAAGTGCAATTCCCCCCTTGGAACTCTATAATGTCCCCCCCCCCCCCGCTCCGGAACCACAGAAATCCCTCCCGGAGATAAGGGTCTGAATTCAACACCCGCATATAACAGAGCAAAAACTACCCAACCGAATGTTCTGAAATTTTAAATATATAATTGTTGCAAACTTTTATCGAGTCATTTCACATTTCATAAAAATCGGATGTATAGTTTAATTACAGGGACAGTCAAAAGTTTTCCGTTACATTACGGCCAATGGGAATAAATTATTGCAAGTACATTTTAATGATGTTACAGCCTTCCGAATGATCTAAAATTTTAAATATATGTTTGTTGCAAAATTTTGTAGACTCATTTCAAATTTCAAGAAAATCGGATGCATAGTTTAATTACAAGGACAGTCAAAAGTTTTCCGTTACATGACGGCCAATGGGAAAAAAAAATATTTTAAGTGCATTTTAATGATGTTACAGCCTTTCAGAACAGAATGAAATGGATATGCACTTATGTATTGCACTAAAATATACATTCAGTACAATATGCGGTGCAAAAAATATTTCTAAAACTACTTATAGTACGAACGCACCTCATTTGCCACGCTTGGTGAGCAATTTCCAACTTGTTTCAATATCTATTAAACATAAGAACTCAGATTTTTTTTTAATACTTACACTATGTTATATTGTATACACAGGAATTTAATGATTTGTTGAGAATTATTTATTTTAGGCAGTGAAATCTTACCAAAAAGTGCTAATTTAAAAATGACTTTCAATAAATAATTAATAATTAATTTTGAATTTTACTAGGAACGAAAATGGTCTGTTAAAATACGTAAAACATGTTATTCAAACTACTCTAAAAAATCTAGACCTCTATCTTTCACCATTTCTGAGAAAAATGTACATAAATTTGGTGAATTTAACATGGCGGAGATACGGCTTTCCCGGTCCCCTTTAAACAATTACATTTCAATCCGCTACATGAAGAAATCTCACTATCACTTTAGAACGAAAATGGTCAGTTAAAAAACGTAAAGCATGTTATTCAAACTACTCTAAAAAATCTAGACCTCTATCTTTCACCATTTCTGAGAAAAAGGTACATAAAGTTGGTGAATTTAACATGGCGGAGATATGGCTTTCCCGGTCCCCTTAAAACAATTACATTTCAGATCGCTGCATGAAGAAATCTCACAATCACTTATGAATACTCCACGATCAATCTTTTGCTATACAAACATACAACTATTTAGCTCATAATCTGGACATCCCACATATCTACACGGATAAATGCTTAAAATGAAACAAGACTTACCTTCATTTTATGTATTCCAAAGAATAATTTTAATGATATCCTAATCTGTTAATCTTAAAATGGCGGACGAAAAAGTGATCATTTTTCTTATCTTTAAAGGGTGTCGTCGCCTTGCTGCTCTGATTGGTTAATAAGCAATGCACACGTAAGTTACTCTTCTTTCAGGAGTGAGACATCTCACTCCTTTCTAGAGAGTGGAAAACTCCACTCTTTAAGGAGTGTATTTTTATAAAACTTGCTCCAAAAAGAGTAAAAATGCCTGTCACTCTTTCAAAAAGTGAACTTTTCACTCCACCCAATTTTAGAGTGTAAGTATTTTCATGAAGGTCACACAAACATGAAAGGTGACTCTTGGACTGGGCGTCCCTCCTGTTCCTCCGCAGATGTAAATGTTGAACGTGTTCGAGGGCGTCGAGAGTGTATACGAGGGCATCATTCACTACGAATTTATAACCGAAGGCCAAACTGCCTATAAAGAACTTTACCTGGAGATCCTTAAACGACTACGAGATGCAATCAGAGGAAAACGACCTGAAAAATTGGCAACAAACAATTGGTTTGTTTTACACGACAATGCTCCACCTACGGCTAAAAATGAAATTGAAGGGACACCGTTTTATGGATTTAGATGAAGTGATCGAAAATGCGACGAAGCTACTGAAGGACGTCTCAAAAATGGATTCAAGGAGTGTTTTGAACAGTTATACAAATGCTGGAAGAAATGTGTGGATGCAGGCGGAAAGTACTTTGAAGGCCAGTAAGGTAAAATTATTGTCCTATTTTTTAGTAATCTGTAATTGACCTATTCCGGGAATTTTTTGACCCTGCCTCGTATTTCCTATTTCTTCTGCTAAAATGAAATTAAAGTTTATTCTATAAAGTAAAAGATGTATTGTAAACTATACGAAGTAAAATTTACCTAAATGCTATGTCATTTGGGGTTTTTTTTGTCTTTTTTAACCCGTTGTATCAAGAAAGTTGTGTATTTTCTGTTGCATGTGCTAAATAAACACTTTTCTTATTTATAAACTGGCAAAATTTACCATGATTGCATCAAATAATATATTATGTGTAATATATTTTGTGTGTTTTATGATTTATGTGTGCAAATGCATAGAGTTCCATTATTGTGACTGTCAAACTTTTAGAATTTTGCATATTTATCTATTTTATAAAAGCTTAACTTGAGCAAAGCCAGGTGGTTTTCCCAGGGCTTCATAAAAAGCACAAACTAGTGAGTTTATTAAAAATATTAATTTTTTTTAAGATTCTTTTTCAGGTAGGGAACAGGAAAGAAAAGAATCATTTTGTTACTGCAAATGTTACATTATAGTAACAAACAAATATTTATTGTTAAGTTATGAAGTAATAGATTTAAAAAATAATAATTCTCTTTTTAAAATATGATAAAAGAAAAGAAGGTTATAAAAGTTTCTCACCTTGGTTATCAACTAAGCCAGTATCACATACTATATTTACCAAGAGATCGGTTCCCTGTTAGTTTTGTACACCGGTGAGATTAACATTAGTAATGCTGAACGCCGCGTTTCGCGAATTCTGCGGCTATCTCCCGGCCCAATCGCCCCGCTTTTCGATGTCTTTGATTCAATAAAATTTCCTTTTAAATTTGTCTAGTTTCAATTTTCCGATTTCCTTTTCTTTTCAACCTGGCTTGCGCAACGCTTTTGGCTAAAGAGACGCAGGCAGGGAAGATGGACGGACACTCGAAACGCCGCACTCCGCAAATTCTGCGGCGGTCCCCAGCCCAACAGCCCCGCTTTTCGATGTTTTTGATTTTCTCCTGTTTTTATCGTTATCTTTCTTTTCTTTTCAACCTGGCTTCCTCAATAGTCTCGGATAAAGGGACGCAGGCAGGGACGTTGGACGGACACGCGGGACGAGGTGTTCCGTAAATTCTGCGGCGTTCTCTCAGCCCAACTGTCCGCCTTTCGATGTCTTTGATTTAATCTTCCTTTTAGATTTGTCCGGTTTCAATTTTCCGATTTTTTGTCTTTCTTTTTTTTTCAACATGACTTCTGCAAGAGTCTCGACTAACGGGACGCAGGGAGGCACGTTGGACGGACGCGCGGAATGCCGCGCTCCTTGAATTCTGCGACGGTAAAAGACAAAAATTTTTATTAAAATTAACAAAATATTTACGTTATCATGACTTCCTTAAATAATAATAGGCACACTATAATAATAATAGGCGCCTGTTATTTCATACAGTATTGGCAAAATACGATGTCAATAAAACCAGCTGGCAAAACATTGTGCTTGCTCTCTTTTTTTCCAAGATTTTTTTTCTCTGAACGCTTAAGCATTCAAGGAAAGTTGGTCTTAAACTTCCAAAGATGCATTGGGGGGGGGGGGGTGAAGGGTTGGGGGAGTGTTTTAACCAATAAGAATGTGACAGATACCAAACGCATGGGCTGATTATCTCAAATATGTGTACATTTCTTTTCATTGAAGCTAATAACATATTCACCAAATGGGAGCCTAATCACAAGTCTAGATTGGGAATCCATAGTGACATCATTATGAAAGCATCAGAAACAGACTCTGGGGACTTTAAAAGGCAAAGAAACACCAACACGGTTGCATACATACGCACGTATACCTGGAATAGATTTAAAAATAGTGAAAACGGACTCAGGAAACCTCAAAATGTAAAAATATATCAAAATTTCCATAATCGGTTCTTACATGATGACGATACTTTCAATAATAATATTTTATCATCAGTGGAAGTCAGCTTTTAGTTTGGCATAATCGACTCTTAAACACATGGTTGCAATGTTTTAGTTCCTATTTCTTTTGCTCCTCTGAAATTATTGTTTATATGTATAAAGTAATAATTTTACTGTGAAACAGTACCAAATAAAATTTACCTAAATACTATACCATTTGGTTGTATTTTTTACATTTTTTCCCATTTTGTCAGAAATTTTGTAAATTTTTCTGTTACGTGTGCTTAACAAACACTGTATTCTCAAATGAAAAGTCGGCGATTTTATTATAATTATGTCAAGATAACACCCTTTTTTCTTGATTGTCATTTTACAATTCATGTGTGCAAATGCATAGAGATTCATTATCATGATCATCGTATTTTTATACTATTGCATATTTATACATAGTATATCATATACATACTATCTTTTAACAAGAATTCGCAGATATTAATACATTTGTTAAAAGCGCAAACTAGTGAGTTTAATAAATAAAAAATCTTTTGTTCAGATTTTTTAAGATTTGCAAGGAGAAAAAAAAAATAAGCATTTTTATATTGCTACAAATGTCATATTATTGTAATAAAAAGTATTTATTGTTGAGTGATGTGAATATAGATTTAAAAATAATAATTTCTGCTAAGCTTCTTGTTTAAGATAGTGCAAAAGAAAAGATGAATTCCTTAGATGAGATTCCTTCCTCACAAAATTTTTTAAGATATTTATAAAGGGTTTCTACTCCTCATGGTAACCTAGGTTACCATAAGGAGTAGAGATCTGTATATGATATGTGAATCTAAAATGTGTTTTAGATTCACATTAGCTAGTAATCACTGCTTCTTGGCACGCTTCTTTCTTATGGAATTTTTTTTTTCTGAAAAATTAGTCTGAGATTGCGTTTGGGAAAATATGTATGATCCCTATTATGGACTCATTTAACCTCTGAGCATATGCGGGCTTTCCTGCATTTTCATAAAACCTCTTATAAAACTAATATTAATTAAAATTTTCATATAAATAGAAATAATTATAATAAGAAATAATAATAATAATAAATTCTTATAAATAGAATAAAAGAATCTGCCAATCTTAAGCATTAACAAACAAAAAATAACTCTGTTATGTGTGAGAAAGTAGCCACTTGAAATCCTTCTTTATACAGCGTCGCACCAGTGCCCAAGAGGTTCTGCTCTCGAAACTGGTAGACGGGAGGTGCTGGGTTCGAGCCCAATCGCGCCCGTCGGTCTAATCGTTCGGAGTTTTCGTGGTTTTCTTCGAACCTCGGATTTCCATGCGTAAATACGGGTTAGGTTCCCTTAGAAAGACCCCCACGGAGGGCACTCCCCCTCGGGCCCATATCCCTCGAGCAGAAAATCGGCCGTCAAAAATCAACCCGATCCTTCTTTATAGAGCATCTATGAATATGCTGTCGATGGAGCATATCAACATAACATATCCTCCTCAGACACTTCCTCTTGTGATGAAGATGAGTGCTCTTCATTGTCTGATCTAGCACTCGAATACAAACCACCTACAGAGTGCCTTCTGTGTGCAGTTTACTTGAAAACATTCTTCCAGAAGCTGCAGTGGCGAAGAGCCTAAACTAAATTAGTGGTTTGGATTTCATTTCTTAATGTACACAACTGCATATTTTGGTCAGTTTTACTGACAGAACTCAGTATAACTCCTGGATAATGTTGACTCAATCTACTGCATGAAAAACGTGTAATTTAAAATTGTTGCCACAGTCTATAAACCCCACAAGGATTCATATTTAACTATCTGGCGCTCTCTGTCTGATTTCGACCTTTCTAATGTCCGAAATTTACCCATGGTAATTCCTTTGTAATCCCTGAAATTCACTCTAATGGAATATTCCAGGTTCATTTTTCTCTGTGAGTGCTACTCCTCCATAAATTTTTATGTTTTTTCTACATGTTGACTGAATTGTTTCAAAAGAGAAATTGTTATTAGTGATTTTTTATTCCTTCAAAAATTTAGGAAATAACATTAGTGTTTATTATTGTGTTAAATTTATTTGACTTCACTTTTCTACAGTGATTTTAATTTCTTGTGAGAAGCTCATTTACTTCTAAATATGCTTTTGATTAGTTAAAAATATGATAGATTAACATAATTATATTTATTACAGTTGCATAAAGAAAGGTAATTACAGAAAAAAGTTCACTTTTATTCCCGTGATATCATTAGAGAAGACAAAATTATTTAAAATTTGAAATATGGAACAAAATAGTTCATTACAAGAACATTTTGAAAAAGAATATCCTAACATGCACAAAGGAAAATGCTTAGTTTGTGAGATATGCAATCAGAAATTCTCTAAAAAGATTAATTTAAGAAAACATCTGGTAATTCATACTGGTGAGAAATCTCTTGTTTGTGAGATGTGCAATAAGAAATTCTTAAAAATGAGCAATTTAAGAAAGCACCTGTTAATTCACACTGGTGAGAAACCTTTTGTGTGTGAGATATGCAACAAGGAATTCTCTCAAAAGAGTAGTCTCAGTAGCCATCTCTTAATTCACACTGGTGAGAAACCTTTTTTATGTAAAATATGCAACATGAAATTCTCTCGAAATGGTGATTTAAGAAAGCATCTGTTAATACATACTGGTGAAAAACCTTTTGTGTGTGAAATATGCAACAAGAAGTTTTCTCAAAAGAGTAGTTTACGCAAGCATCTTTTAATTCATACTGGTGAAAAACCTTTTGTGTGTGAGATATGCAACAAGAAATTCTCTTATAAGAGTAGTCTCAGTAGCCATGTCTTAATTCATACTGGAGAGAAACCTTTTGCATGTAAGATATGCAACAAGAAATTCTCTGAAAATAGTAATTTAAACAGCCATCTGTTAATTCATACTGGTGACAAACCTTTTGAGTGTGAGCTATGCAACAAAAAATTTTCCGTTAGGAAAACCTTGAAAAATCATCTGTTAATTCATACTGGTGAGAAATCTTTTGCATGTGAGATATGCAACAAGAAATTTTCTCAAAAGGGACATTTAAACACTCATCTGTTAATTCATACTGGTGAGAAACCTTTTGTGTGTGAAATATGCAACAAAAAATTCTCTGGAAAGGGTAATTTAAGCCGCCATCTGTTAATTCACACTGGTGAGAAACCTTTTGTATGTGAAATATGCCATAAGAATTTTTCTGAAAAGAGAACTTTAAGTAGCCATCTGTTAATGCATACTGATGCGAAACCTTTTGAGTGTGAAGTATGCAACAAGAAATTCTTACGAAAGGGTGATTTAAGCAAGCATCTGTTAATTCATACTGGTGAGAAAACTTGCATGTGAGATTTGCAACAAGAAATTTTCTCAAAAGGAAAATTTAAGCAGTCATCTGTTAATTCATACTGATGAGAAAACTTTTGCATGTGAAATATGTAACAAAAAATTCTCTCATAAATGTCATTTAAGCAACCATCTGCTAATTCACACTGGCGAGAAACCTTTTGATTGTGAAATATGCAACAAGAAGTTTTCTGAAAATAGGCATTTAAAGAGACACCTGTTAATTCATACTGATGAGAAACCTTTTGTGAGTGGGATATGAAACAAGAATTCTTTTCACAAGATTACTTTGAAAAATTGCCTATTGTTTCATACTGGTGAGAAATCTTTTATGTGTGATATATGCAACAATAAATTTTAACAAAGGGCTTAACTGCACTCTCATAATTTAAGGTAGCTTCGTTACTCCTTTTGTAGATGCCTTCATGTAAGCATGTCTTAAGAGAGTGTTTTCATGCCAAACATAAACAGTCATCAACATAAGAATGGCTTTGATTTTTTTTTTAATTTTATAATGTTCATTTATGTATCAATGTATTGATTATTAAAAAATTATTTTTATATTATCATCAGGATTTTATATAAAAAAAGCACTGATCATAATTTAATTACGATTACTGCATAATAGAGTATCATAATTTAATTATGATTATTTTTAATTGAGATCATAATTTGATCTCATTATTAAATGCATGTGGTTATGTTTTAAGTTCCTTATTTCTCTTATTTACCAGGATGAGAGCGCTCCGACCCAAACGACCGATTCGTAACACTAAATTTCAATAGTATTTCTCGCCGTATTCAATGACAGAAAACAATATATTTAATAAAGCGAAGAATACTTTTAAAATTTAATGGTAAAAATAAACCATTTGGGTCGGAGCGCTTTCATCCCTGTATTTAATGTAGCAACATTTATATTTAAGCAATTACGCTAATGTTTAAATGTTATAAGTAAGTTTATGCAATGTAATAATAGGTAGTCTATGCACTATTATTGAATTGGTTAAATTTTATATGCATCTCCTTTAAACATCCGTCCATTAGAATCCTTAGGAAAATTAAGAAGGAAAGAAAAATTTTGAACAAAATGTTGTATTTTTTTTTAAGTTTATAACTTTCTGTTTAATATGAATGAGAAAGAAGTAGAATTCATTACAAAAAATATTCTGTATTTCATATTTTTTATGCAATTTTATAAAGTTTGTATTAAAATCTGTATTGTTTAATAAAGAAGTTCTTTTTGTTCTTATAGATGAGACATTTCTATATGTTTATTGTCAGGGTTGGAAAAACTACATTTTTGTTGTAGCTAACTACAGTTACTTTATCACAACCGCAGTTAACTGCAACTACTTAAGGCTGTTCTTAACTGCTCTGCTCAACAAGCGCAAAACTTTTGACACATTTACAAATTCATTTTTTAACGGAAAGGTATAAAATTGGAAATCCTGGCCATGGAAGCGATTTGGAATTTAACTGTTTTTTTTTTCATTTTTGATCAACCAATTACCTACTGACTTATAAGCAATTTCGATCACGTGACAAACACGTTTTTCGACCTTTCTTGAGTGCTCTTTCTTCCTTCGTGCGGAAATTCGGTTCAAAATGCCCACTTTAACACTATTTTTGAAAGATCTATTGCGTTTGCAAAAAAATGGAAAAAGCAGCTCAATTACGTAGTTTCTAAACAACGACACCAGCTGGTTTCATGCATTTTCCAACAAAAATAAATTAAAACTTATGTTAAAAAGTTGTAGCTGATTTTTCAGATTTTATCAAAAATACAATTCTTATTCTAAATTAAAGGCAGGGAATCAATAGTAAACTGATTTCCACCTAGGGATGTAGAAGAGGGTATATGTTGGTATACACTGTATACATTCTGAATATTTTAAAGGAACTCCATACACCCTTAGCAGCTATAGCGTATAATCTCTAGTTCTATGTTTTTTAGGTCTACACTAGAGGTCTGCACGGGCCGGAATTTCCAGGCCCGGGCCCGGCCCGAAGGAAAGCTATTTTGGCCCGGCCCGGTGTAAAAATTGAAAGTTCGGCCCGAGCCCGGCCCGGCCCGTACAAAAATCAGTGAAAACAGACCCGGCCCGGCCCGACTAAATGTCTACAAAAAATTCCGTTTTTTCTCGACATACAATTAAGATTCTTTTAATGAATACTACATGCATATTTATGGGAACATTTTACAGTATATTTTAAATTACTATGTGTTCGCAAAATAGAAAACACACAATAGTAAACGTTAACACTTACTTACAGTGTTTTAGTCAACGTCTCTACAGACGTTTCAAAATTTAAATAAGGGTTCATTAAAAGATTATTGTAGTTTAGAATAAAGGGTTAAAAAACATGATAACTTTTGAAGCTTATAATAAAAGGTAGATTTGTGAAAATATTTCTGTCATTTTTAAGGCTTTTCTCAAATCCAAAGGAGCTACATTTTGATACATTTATGAATTCATTTCTTTTCGGAAACGCATGAGATTGGCAGGTATTCTTATTCAGAAACCATGTAAATGCCGTTTTTTTAGATAAAAGTAATATATCTTTCAGAAAATACTGCCAAAGTTAGCGTTTTGAATCGAATTTCCGGAAGCGATAGCACAGGAAAGGAGAAAACGTACAGTCACGTGACAAGAGTCTCTGTTATCTCTGTACGTAATTTATGAAAAATGGAAACGCTATTTGATCCCAATTGCCTTCAATACTCAGCCTGTCAATTTTATGCCTTTCTAGTTAAAAATGAGTCAGAAAATGTGTCTGAGAGTTTCGCATTGTTGAGCAGTAAATATGAGAACCACCTTAAGGTACATTTCCAAAGATACTGTTAACAGAAGTTCATTATCGCTATTAATACTTTTACAAAACATAATGCCTGTCCTACACATCCTGAGAACGATTAAGACCAGTTCCGTCCTGGCACAAGTCTGCCGAAAAAAATTAAACCCGGGATCAGGCATCATGTAACTGTACGATGCCGATCTCTACGATGGACATGTTACATTTCTGTATTGATGTTGTTAAACTCGCATCGCCTCGTAACGCACATTTATACTTCTCGAAAAAGTCATATTCATTGGAAATGACCTCCTATTTTATCTGCTCCTCTCAAATTCTTATATCGGGCCGATAGGCCCGATTAATTTTTTTTATCGGCCGGGCCCGGCCCTTCAGGCCCGTTCATTTTTTTTGCCGGCCCGGCCCGGCCCGTTGAAAAAATTGTCCTAATTCTGCCGGCCCGGCCCGTTTGAAAATTCTCCTCCATTCCGCCGGGCCGGGTACGGGCCTCGGGCCAAGCCCGGGCCCGTGCAGACCTCTAGACTACACTACTGCTCGCTTCTCCCTGTTATATCGTTTTTACTGGAATACAGTTTAATAAGTGTAAGTAGACTCCCTCAAATGGTTGTGTGGATTTTAGAATTTTGCGAATTTCTGGTCATTGCTTTGTTTACCTTTTTAAAAAACTAATTTGAATGTAATAATGCAATCAAAATTATAATAAATGCTTGCAATATGGTAAAATATTAAAATAATTAAGTAAAGTAATAAACTGAAATAATAAAAGTAAGACAATTAAAAAGAAGAAGAATTTATTAAAAGTAAAGGTCAAGTAAATAATTAATGTATCATTCAATATGCATAATAATGATGAGATACATTTTCCTTGAATTATTCAATAAAACTTTCCTCATAAAGGTACCCTATTAATTCACATCAAAGTCATGAAGTAGGGAAGTTTTATTTCAGGTTTGGCCGCTCTTAATAAACAAAAAAAATTTGATTAATACATAAATACATTTGGTAAAAAGATTGTGTTGACCAGTAATACCAGCAATGTCTTCATTTTTTTCAGAAATAAATTTATACTTATTTTAAGAAAAAGCATCAGTGCAGTCATATTATCGAGAATTGCATATTAAAATACATACCGAATGATATAAAAGTGAAAAATTCTATAATTTTGCCCCTACATCTGAACTGAAAGTTTCATTACTTACATCTGCGATGATATGCGGGTTTTAGGCATTTGGGGATTTAAGGGTATTGTATAACTAAAGGCATCAAAAGTTAAGAAAGATATAACATAGAAAAAATGCCTTTTGTCCAACTTTAAAATCTTAGTTTATAAACATATTACAAATACAAATTTATTGCGATATACCTAATGCACTATGTGGCCAACCGTGACCGGTCACTTGCGACTTTAGACGTTTTGTTAAATATCTGGAAAAACACATGAAGAATTAACCTGAAACTGCAGGTGTGTAAACAGTACAGTATAGGTCATATATTTCCGCGAAGATTTTTTCCCCTGAAACCCCATAGGGGACCGTCAACAAATTGAAAAAAACGAATATCTTTTGGATAACCCTGTAAAAACTAATGCAGCAAAATCGTTCAAACTCGAGATTAGTAATAAGTAGATTATTGTAATATACTGTATTCATTTTTATGAGGATAGCATGCATACTCGTAGAGAAATTAAGGTTTTTATAAAAACAGTCCCAAATTTCGCCGAGTCCTTATAATTTGCAGAGTTCTTAATATAAAAAAAAAGTTCTTTTCAGAAAATATGACAAAAAACATTATACATAATACCCAGCATTCAGAATTAAAAAATAATTAAAATTGGATGAAAAATGAGAAGGTTTACTAAAGAATGTTTCACTGCGCATGCGCAAATGCAATCAAACTATAATGTGAATAATGTATTAGCTAAATATATAGAGCAACTTTTGTGAAAGTCTCAAAATCATAGCTTGAAAATTCTAAAAATTATCGTCGATAGAATAAGCTCGAAATCCGTCGTTCCCAAAAGAAAGCAAAAAAAAAATGAGGGGTTGTATCCAAATATAGTAGTACGTGCAATATTATGTACGCTAACTTGGCACTAATCAACAAATATTTGATACAACCCCTCATACTTTTGCTTCTTTTTGGGAAGAACGGATTTCAAGCTTATTCTATCGACGATAACTTTCAGAATTTTCAAGCTCTGATTTTGAGACCTTCACAAACGTTGCTCTATATACATAGCTAATGCATTATGCACATTATATTTTAATTGCATTCGCGCATGCGCAGTGAAACATGTTTTAGTAAACTTGCTCATTTTTCATCCAATTTTTATTATTTTTCAATTCTGATTGCAGAGTGTTGTGTGCAATGTTGTTTGTCATATTTTCGGAAAAGAACTTTTTTTAAATTAAGAACTCAGCAAATTATAAGCAAAAAACTTGGCGAAATTTGGGACTGTTTTTTTATAAAAAATCTTAATTTCTCTACGAGTATACATGCTGTCCTCATAAAAATGAACATAGTATATTACAATAAGCCACCTACTAATAATCTTGAGTTTGATCGCTTTAGCTACATTAGATTTTAAAGGGTTATCCAAAAGATATTCGTTCTTTTTCAATTTGTTGACGGTCCCCTATGGGGTTTCCGGAAAAAATCTTCGCGGAAATATATGACCTATACTATACTGTTTACACAGCTGCATTTTCAAGTTAATTCCTCATATATGTTTCTAGATATTTAACAAAACGTCTAAAATCGTAAGTGACCGGTCACCTTTGGCCATATAGTGTACAACCAATAAAAGTTACATAAAACTATCTGGAGTTACTCCACTTTCTGAACGCATTACCTAATACCGTGTGTTAAAATAAATAATAATTTAAGAATAAATAAAAATTTAGATCATAATTTTCGAAAAAAAAAACTTTGGAGACTTGAAATTATTAAAAAAAAATTAATGTGCATGCAAACATGCACACATGCATGTGGTATCTGTGAAAGAGATGTTTCTCGTTGCGGGAGTCTTCTTCCCTAAAAACTTGAGATAGTGATAAGTAAATGGAAATATCATTTGAATTACTTAAATGAGATTTTTAGATTTTCCGTAGTGGAGTACGAATGCGCGAACAACACAATAAACTCAGATACAGAAGATTCAAGCTAATACTTGTAGCGTAATAAGGAAACTTTTAATGAAAATTTGAAGAGACACATAAGTGCCTTGGGAGTGACCCCCCTTACACACAATCAAAACTTAATCTTTACATTCTGAGAAGCAGGCAAAGAGTGATCAGTTTCACATTTTCATTCGTAAGGTTTTGGCGATATATAAATATTGGGTAAGACACAGATCTTGCCAAGGGGTGACCGTTACATTGGAATACATGGGGTAGTTTAAATTTAGAAGAAAAGCCTAATAGGCGATAATTAGCCAAGCGTTAGTCCGTGAGAAAGTAAGAAATAATCCGAAAGCTGTCAATAGCATTGGAATGAGTGCGGTAACTTGAAAGGCGACTTAAGTTTAAAAGTACATCTGGATATTATTATCTAACCGCTGGTTTAACCAAAGTTTTGACTATCTCTTAGTAAAGGATCGAATTAAAAATCTGACAGAGAGAAATTTTATAGGCAAATGCAACGCGAAAAGAATGACTCTTTCGAAATGAAATGGCTGTGAATAATATTCTTCTTTTTATTTGATAAAAGAGCAGAGAGAGAGTTTTCTGGGAACGTTAAAGTAATGTGAAAAGGAAAGTAGATTAATTTAAAACTTAGATATACAAAAAGAAATAGAAAGAGGATTTTTATATTGATAGTTAATATTAAATTTTAACTATCTAGGGAACATATTAATTACCTATAAAGAATAATATATGTGATATCAAACGATATCACATATTTCCCCCCAAAAACCGCCCAGCCTTGAATGCCCAGAGATGGGGAAGGGAAAAGAGAGAAAAAAAAATCTTTGTCTTCTCCAAAGAAACAATAAAAACTTTACATGAAACAATACAAAACAATATCTTGAAATTGCAAATATCTATATATATGTGATTATATATATGTCATGACTTAAATAATCTTCATAATGTCCTTTTTATAAAGGCTCAGTAGAAGTTCAAAAAGGTTCACGTGAACTAGTCTTATAGACTATGTTTTAATAAACAGTATTATTTACTGTACTTGTGCACATATTAATTCAACAACAGGATTCTTTTTTTTTTTTACCTGTTTTGTATTTTGTGACGTCACATTAAAAGTAAGGTACCATTATCAATAAATTTGCAAATATTTGTTAGAAACTGCTTGTCAAGACCAGTATTGAGAAGCTTTAAAAGAAGCTCTATAATTCTTCTCAAAATCTTGATCCATTTCAGATCATAAAAATAAGTGGACAAAAAAATAAACACAACATATAACTAATTAACATACAGTATGTAAAATAGCTAAATAATATTTATAAAAATATGAATAAGCGATATAGATGGGCACAGAAATGTAATTGGGGCACCCCTTCAGGAATGTTTCTCAGCACAAATGAAGTGTGTGGCCATAGGACCATAATTTTAAATTGAACCCAATTTCTGAGTGCAGTGATTAGAAAAACAAAAGAGATGATTTGATTACAAAACAAAAGAACTGTATCTAATATCAAAATATAATGAAACATTCAAAAAAAATTTATTTTTATTTTTTGTAAGTAGTAGTCTCTATCTACAAATAGCAACTGCAGATATCTCATGCAGTGAGCCCGTTTATTTATCAAAGTTTTAACTTATTAATATGTCAAGATGACATTGTGTTACTGAGGATCTGTACTGTGGATAAAGATGAGGAAATTCCTAACAATTTACTGCAACTGAACAGCATTTGTGATATAAAGTAACTGTTTTTTTTAAACACATCGTCTGGCTTGTATAATTTAAAAGTGGTGTGTATCGAAAAAAAAAACACATTAAAAGTATTATTTGAGAAAAGAAAATGTATTATGTGATTGTACAAAAAGCATATGACAAAAGAGAAAAGCAACTGCTACAAAAGTATAGAGTTGTCTTAAATATCAGTGAAGGATTAAAATTATGTAACTGTAAAAAAAAGTCAATTTGCAATTAGGCAAAGTGATGATGACATTACTGTGTCATGGTATCCAGAACCAAGAAATTAAACGATAATTTAATAACTGGTAACTTTTAAAATGTGAGAAAGTTTAATGATGAAAACCTGGTGTAACATAAAACTAGAAAAGAAAAAAAAACATGAGCCTAAAATAAAAAAAAAATATGCATAGTATGTGAAGAGGTAGTTTCCTATATATTGAGAAATATTTGTTGTTAAACAAAGTGATGGTGACATCAGAATGTCATAACATAACAAAATATGAAAAAGCAAAAAAATTAAGTGTATGCAAAATGTAAAGTTTAATAAATGTTTATGTTGCAGTTATCGCCAAGTGAAAGTAGTCCTGGTATAGTGAGACATAAAAACAAACATACAAAAATAATTTTAATGTGCAAAGGTTCAAAAACTTGAAAAAAATGAATATTTCAATTCAGTATGCAATGTTTAAAAACAAACAAACATATATGCATGACTAAAAATGTGAGCAAATCTCAATGAACTAACGATGTATACGAGTATCGAAGCAATGTGTGTCAGTGAACAAAGGTAAAATTAAACAACATAGTTGCATGTGTAAATGAATATAGCAATCTAAGTATATCAATGAACAAAAGTGAAAAATTATTTCAAAGAAATAATGTGTAGGGGTACTTCACTGACTAGTGTAAAAGTAAAACAATGAACTAAAGTGTGTGTAAAAGAATGAAACTTGCTATGAACTCATGTGTCTAACAAAAATATTATTACAAAGAACTAAAGGGTCTACCAAAACAAAATTGGTATGAACTAATATGCAAAACAAATCACAAGAAAGAAAACAAACTATGAACTAATATGTGTAAGGAAAAATTCTATGAACTAAGTATTGTCATGAAAGAAACAAATAATAGTGCAATTGGTCCCTGAAGTACACAAAGAATTGACAATGCTATGAACTCGTGTAAAGTGTTTTTTCTATGAACTCAATGAACTATGAACTCAGTTGTGTAAACTATGAACTAACTAGACTATGAACTCAGTTGTATGAACTATGAACCCAAACTCATTGTGTACATATGGAACCAAGAGTATTGTATCACAAGCACAAAAATGCTTAGCTTAAAGTTAAAACAAAAAAAAAAAACAAAGAACTGTGCTTTTAAGTAAAGAAAAGCGAAAAGGACAAATGTGACCAGGAAAAGCTTCTTGTGTGATAAAAATGTAAACATTTGTACTCATCCTCTGAACTAAAACTATCTAAACAACTGTCTAAAGTTTTATACCGAATTTCCAAAAAATATGTAAAGAAATGTAAATGTTGTAAAAAGTGTATAGTGTTGCTGTGTACCCTTCTGATAAAAAAAATCTTTTACATGTGAAGAAAAAAAAACAAAAACGATCCACATCAGAGTATTTTCACACAAAAACAATATATTTTTAATCATCTGACCATTTGCGCGCCGAATAGTCCGATGAAAAAAAAATATATATAAAGCAGTACACAATTAATTTTAAAAAAAACAAACCTTTAACTTTAAAGTTAAATGTGAATTAAATTATCACTTATGCCATATGGTGAAGCAATAAGATGTACCTAAGTGTATAAAAAGTGAAATATTAAAAAAAAGTGATTTTTTTTAGAATCCTTCACAGTGCTGTATATATCGAGAGAAAAAAAAATTTACTGTATGTGTGTGAAGGGAGGGGAAAAGAAACCCCAAACTCATGAACTACCTGAAATGAAACACATGAACAAGTGTGTACGCAAGCATACACAACGTGTAAGTAAACACATTAACAAATTGTATTATTCCACATGAACTACCTGTAATAATGTCCCAATGAACTAACATTTTTATGTATTTGCTAACAAAATGTACGGAGAGTATGTGTGTAATAACCCAAAACACTAACATACGAGTGAGATTCAATTACATAATTAATGAGTTAATCACCAAAATGTAATGAATAAGGGTTAATAAAATCAATGAACTACGTGTAATGTGTGAATGAACTCTGGTTAAACTCTAAACCAGCCACAACGAACTATGTGTCAATGAACTACTTGTGAGAAAAAAAACAAAAAGAAATACTGTCGAATAGATCGTTAGCAAAGTACAATGTGTAAAAACAAATGAACAAAATATGCAAATCAACACATGAACTAGTGAAATGTATGTATACGAATGAACAAAATTGTATTCTAAATGAGCAAATTTTGTGTAACATAAACAAAAATCCAATACATGAAGTACTTGTGAAAAAAAAGTTGAAAAAAAAATATAAGAAATCCAAATCTTTCTTAAAAGTGTTCTTTTCAACAAAAATGATGTAAACCGGGGAAGTGAATATTATCTTTGAACCACAATGTAATTTTATTTTTAAAACGGGCATGCATGGGCGACTACTGCTATTAATAATGGTTCTAGAACAATTCTGAATACTTTACAACAAAAAAAAAATTCTCACTACCAAAAAAAATCAAAATTAATCAAAAATTATTATTTGTCACACACTTCTCTTTCTTTTACCCAATGTATTCGTGAAATTTAAATATAAAACGAAATGGGGAAAAGTTATATTTTCGAAAAGAAAAAAAAATATGGGTAACCAAAAATTGTCGCAATATTATATGACACAACATTTGAATTTAATAACATAAAATGCATAAAATATAAACCCATCACATTTTCAAAAAAAAAACTTGAAATAATACTATAAGCACAAAATAAAAATTATGATAACATATGAAAGCATAAAATATATCTAGATTGCTTTAATTATTAAACTTTTCCTTGTTTTTAAAGCAATGGGAAACGAACATCTATCTATATTTAAAAAGACTTACCTTTGATAAAAATAAAAAAAAATGTTAAACACATATAGTCAAATTAAAATATTCTGCACAAGAACCAAATAATTGATGGCACACGAATAAAAACACAATACTGAAATTTAAATATAAATTTCCATTTGTTTAGTTTTCATAAATGTAACCCTGCATAGATAAAACATAACTCTTGTAATGAAAACTTACTTGTCATTCAAAGCTAATTAAATATACTGAAGGTGTTATTAGCATAGTTTAAACAAGTGACATCCATGCAGGGAAAAAAATGTATGTAAAAAAAAAGTAACCAATTTTCACAACTTCCCTCCTGATATACTAACTTTGGGGTAAAAAGAAAACAAATTACTAAAATACAGTAATTCCCTCATAAGTAAAATAATCAATTATAACTCCAATAATGTTGTGAACCACATTAAAATAAAATAAAGTACTAACATACAATACATTAACTTCAAAAACTTTCTCAACTAAAGAAAATCTATTCGTTTTTAAAATTTGTTTTATATGTGACTGAATCCACAAACTATATCATGGATATTGTTTGGCATTATTTATCTATTGCCTTTTTTTATTTCACTGTATTTTCTTTTTCCTTTTTTTTTTCATACTGACAATTTAGCTCAAAAATGTGAAGTCTTAATGTACATGTAATGCACAGAAATGTCGTAAAACTAGACATTTAAAAAAAAAAATCACATCACGGGAGCGACAACTGTATTTTCGAACTTGTTGAGACATATTTCACAAATAAATTTTGAACACCGATGACTAATCAACCGTGTAGAAATTATTCACTGAAATCACACCACGCATCTTAATCACAATCCCGCTTCACACTTTTTTTGCAAGTACACGAGTACTTCTTTGAGATCTTGAATACTCAAAAACAGATTCACACACATCGCGCGCACAGGCACTATTCGAAAACTGACACTTTATTTTTCTCAAGTAGAAGATGAAAATCCTCCGATCAGGCGAAAATGACACACGAGTCGAAAATTCTTTAATCATCGCTTTCCATATCTAAAGCGAACTCCGCTTCCTTATATCCTTATCAGGCGAGCGCAGGAGAAAACGAAACAATATAGCATCTGGAAACAACAAACATATTTTTCGACTTCACAAGTTGACAGCGGCGACCAGCGTATTTGAATGCCCGTAGCTCACGTAGCACACCGTCGGCGATGAAACGGTCGACACACAGGGCTCACAGACCCGGATGAATGTTTCCATGTAATTGTTTCTATAAGTGTTTCCATATAATTGAGTAATCCAAAGAGCGAAGATTCGTAATTTTTTTTAATACACCAATGCTGAATAAAAGCGAGGGTCACTCCCAGCTACAAGTTTAAAAAATCTTCTTCCTTCGGCACCAAAGTTTGTGAAAGAGATGTTTCTCGTTGCGGGAGTCTTCTTCCCTAAAAACTTGAGATATTGATAAGTAAATGGAAATATCATTTGAATAACTTAAATGAGATTTTTAGATTTTCCGTAGTGGAGTACGAATGCGCGAACAACACAATAAACTCAGATCCAGAAGATTCAAGCTAATACTTGTAGCGTAATAAGGAAACTTTTAATGAAAATTTGAAGAGACGCATAAGTGCCTTGGGAGTGACCCCCCTTACACACAATCAAAACTTAATCTTTAAATTCTGAGAAGCAGGCAAAGAGTGATCAGTTTCACATTTTCATTCGTAAGGTTTTGGCGATATATAGATATTGGGTAAGACACAGATCTTGCCAAGGGGTGACCGTTACATTGGAATACATGGGGTAGTTTAAATTTAGAAGAAAAGCCTAATAGGCGATAATTAGCCAAGCGTTAGTCCTTGAAAAAGTAAGAAAGAATCCGAAAGCTGTCAATAGCATTGGAATGAGTGCGGTAACTTGAAAGGCGACTTAAGTTTAAAAGTACATCTGGATATTATTATCTAACCGCTGGTTTAACCAAAGTTTTGACTATCTCTTAGTAAAGGATCGAATTAAAAATCTGACAGAGAGAAATTTTATAGGCAGATTCAACGCGAAAAGAATGACTCTTTCGAAATGAAATGGCTGTGAATAATATTCTTTTTTTTATTTTATTTACTTAGATAAAAGAGCAGAGAGAGAGTTTTCTGGGAACGTTAAAGTAATGTGAAAAGGAAAGTAGATTAATTTAAAACTTAGATATACAAAAAGAAATAGAAAGAGGATTTTTATATTGATAGTTAATATTAAATTTTAACTATCTAGGGAACATATTAATTACCTATAAAGAATAATATATGTGATATCAAACGATATCACTGTATCATTGTAAAAATAGCTAAAGCGAATTCAGGGTACATCAAAATATAAAAATATTTCTGTAAACAGATTTCTAGAATGCTTTATTCACACTGTATGTGTACGGAAAATAAATGTGCCACTGGTTATTTTTTCAGTAACCGCAAAACAGAGCTACATATATGTGAACGAGCGATATAATGCTGGACTACTCTTGAATATATGTAGAAATTTAATGCACATTTATTTTAACGAATAAGTGTACACTGTGGTCGGTGTCTAGAAGTAAAGTCCAGGCCGATTCTTGATGGAATCTGAAACTTTAATGCTCTTGATTATGTGGGTGAAGTATTTACAGATAGGGTATTTACATTTAGATTAAACATGATAACTATAACTGGCCGGCGACATTCCGCCTTGACCCGGTATTAGGTCGAACAGCGACGTTTCAACACGTCTGCTCTCACGAGCAACCAACAGTCAACTCTATTTTTTCACAATAGTTTGTGTCAGTTCAGCAGTTTTTTCCGTTGATTCAGAGGTCGGGGTGGATCATCCCGAGCCTCATCTAAGAATGTGCTAGGCTTTGCAGTGCAGAGTACAAACTCTGTCACCACAATTCGGCCTACCACACAGGGCTGGGTCCTCCCAGTCAGCCATCTACCTTATATGCCAGACTGGTACTGGACTACTTTTTCCAGAACGTATAATATACACACACAAAAAAATTCACAAACAATATATAAAACAAAATAATAGTAAAATCAACCACTAAATACTGCTTTTTAAAAGTTTTCAGTCCTTGACCAATATTTTTAGAGTTAGAAAAATAATAAAGTTTTTCTGCTTGTCACTTAGAAGCAGTTCTTTGCACAGTTTATTCATAATAGTAAAAAAAAAAGATATCAATAATACACAGTTTAAAAATATATATATAAAAAACACAAAAATCACTTAAAGCTCAAATATTTCGTTTTAGACAGTAGAAGTCCAAGGCTTCATGTGATCTGCAGCCGTCGAGGTCGTATTTGGACCCTCATGGTGTCCAACTTTGCTTACGTTATAGCGATCGTTTCTTTTTACTGCAGTAATCTCATAGGGACCAAGAAACTTAGGCTTTAGTTTAGTACCTGTCCCAAACTGTGTTTTTTCAAAGGCCACCAAATCACCGAGTTTATATGTATTGGCCTTTTTTCGCTTTTTGTTATACGTTTTCATGTTTTCCTGTTGCATTTTTAGTATATTTTGCTTAGCTATTTCTCTATTCGAATTTCTTTGCGATATGAACGAATTTAATTCCTCATCCTCTAACAGTGTTTTGATTTGCAGGTCAGTTTTCTGCCGCAGTTTCTTTCCTGTCAGTAATTCAAAAGGTGTAAATTTTGTACTCCTCGATACGGTACTATTCATGGTACGTTGCACGGGCGCGACAAATTTGTACCATTTAGTGGGGTCTTCTACACTAAGTTTTGCTAAAATTGGGATAAGAATTCTGTGCATTCGCTCTATTTGACCGTTTCCTCTAGGTATCCCTCTTGTTATGGGAATATACTCTATGTTCTCTTCCTTACAATATTCCTCAAAATCAGCAGAGGTAAATGCTGGTCCTTTTTCGGTAATGATTCGCGATGGATTTCCGAAAATATCATGTTGTCTGGGCAATTTATCGATGACTTCTTTAGCGGCTGTAGTTTTAACGGGGTATAGCCAAACAAATTTAGTAAATGCGTCCACAACAGTAAAAATATGATTATAATTTTTATTTGTAGAAGGCATGGGACCAATGTGATCGATATGATAGGTCTCGAGGGGCATATTTTGTTTGGGGATCGGGTTTAACAGACCTTCTCCTTTTCCTTGCTTTTTATTGCAAAGTATACACTCTATGCAGTTGGCAATGACACTTTCAATTTGCTTTCTTAATTGGGATATAAAATAATTTTCTTTTAAAATAATTTCAGTTTTAGCCACTGCGTAATGACCTTTGTTATGGACATCGCGTATTATTTCCTTTTGCATATTGGTAGGAATCATCAGAAGTTCTCTATCAT
This sequence comes from Maratus speciosus, assembly GCA_963932465.1. NCBI lineage: Eukaryota > Metazoa > Arthropoda > Arachnida > Araneae > Salticidae > Maratus > Maratus speciosus. The sequence continues at coordinate 648,487,864 of OZ010786.1, read as the reverse complement.
TTTCATATTTGTATACGATGTCGTTTCTTATAAAATATTCTGAACTTTCATTTTTTTCAATTAACTTTTTTATCGCTTGTATGTGTTCGTCTTCTTGTTGTGCATTCTTTATTTTTAAAGTTAATTCATCTTGCGATCGGGTAACTATTAGAACTGTGTTTCTACTCAATGAGTCTACATGTTTCATTTGGGACCCTGATCGGTGGGCAATTTCGTAATCAAATTCCTGTAAGAATAGAGCCCATCTGGCTACTTTTGGCGTAATGTCTTTATGTCTTTTTTGTCCATTGTCTTTTGAAACGCGGAACAATCTGTCACAATTTTAAATTTCGTGCCTAATAAGTAATTTCGGAATTTTTTAACCGATTCTATTACCGCGAGTGTTTCCAATTCGTAACTCGAGTATTTTGCTTGAGTAGGTGTAGTTTTACGGCTCATGTAATGAATAGGATGTAAGATTTTGTTTTCATCTTCTTGTAGTAGTACACTACCAAAACCTATGGCGCTTGCATCAGTGTGCAATTCTAGTCTAGCGCCTCGTCGAAATGTATGCAATACTGGGGAGTTAACTAATTTTTCTTTAAGAGTCTCAAAAGCTTGTTTTTCGAGGATTCCAAATTTAAATGTATTTCCCGCTTTTAATAAATCACTTAAAGTTCTCGCTATAGTTGCATAATGTGGGATGTATTTTCTGAAATAAGAAGTTAAACCCAGAAAACTGTGTAACTGTTTAAGGGTGCGGGGTTCAGAAAAATTCTTTACTGCCAAAGTTTTGGCTTCCGAGGGCCTAGTAGTTCCGTTTTCGATAATATAGCCTAAAAATTCAATTTTCCGTTTAAGGAATTGGCATTTTGCAAAATTAAATTCAAGTCCGTAATCCGATGCAACTTCTAGGACGCGTTTCAGTTTTAAAAGCGCTTCTTCCTCAGTCTTCGCAAGTACTATGACATCGTCTAAGTAAATTAATATTACCTTTTCTTTAATTAACTGTTTAAAAACAGCTTGAATATATCTCTGAAAATTCTGCGGGCCAATCGATAATCCGAATGGAAGCTTTAAATATTCGTACTGGGAGTTATGCGTGACAAATGCTGTATATTTCCTACTCTCCTCTGCTACGTCTATATGAAAAAACCATTTTTTAAATCTAATGTAGTGAAAACCTTCGCTTCCTCAATGTTATCTAAAACGTCCTCTATTCTTGGCAAAGGAAAATTATCTCTAATTATTTTTTTATTGAGGGGTCTATAGTCAACACACATTCTCCAGGAATTATCTTTCTTTTTCGCTAACACAATAGGCAATGCATAATTAGAATTACTCTCCGTTATAATTCCCATTTCCAACCATTCTTGTATTTGTTTGTCTACAAATTCCTGTTCTGGCTATGCTAACCTTCGCGGTAGTTGCGCAATCGGAATATCATCAGTTAATACTATATTTACTTTTAACTCTGTATCCTTAACCTTGTTTGGTTTATAATTAGTGATCAACTCCGTTAACTCTTTCTTAATAGTGTTGTTTGTAATATGGTTTAGCTCAACTTCCTGAAAATTAATAGAATTAGCTGTCTCAGCTAAATAAATATCTGTGGTTTTCGCTGAGTCTAACTGTGGAACAGAACACTGTTCACTTTCCAACAAACAATTTTTATCAGAGCTTAATTGCATGTTTATTTTTTCACTAAAGTTGCAAGCTGTTTCATTTCGACTAGTTTGCTCCTTTCTCACCAATTCAGCTGTCGCAATCGTTTTTCCTATCGTGGGATTGTTTTGCTTCTCTGACCACAACATCGCATGAAATCTGGGTGTGACATAGATGACGCGTCTGGTTTTTGTCATGATTGTTTCTTGCGGGAAAGCAGTTACGTAATTCACCCTAACTTCCTTCAATTTTCGTTTCCCTGTAATTTGCAATCCTTTTTCCGACATATTGAAATTTACCTGTTTCAAAAAGTTATTTCCTAAAATTATAGAATGGCTCAAATTTTTTACGACGTATAAATCTGCATTCACTGTGTAACCATCTATTTCAATTTTTACGGTCGTAAATCCTATGGGTGTAATTTGACTACCACCAATACCTGATAAAACCAAATCATTTTCATGCAATTTAGGGCATCCCAGGGCTGTATAAGTATCGTTGCTACACATATTGACGTCACTTCCTGTATCGATTAAAGCATCCATATTTTTTCCTAAAATCCCCACGCTTTTTATTATTTTATCAACCGGATTTGAGTTATTGCTTACGGCAGCATTTGCATTTTTAGGAGAATTATTTGTACACTGGTCAGACCTGTGGCCAGGAATTTTACACCTCCAGCAGACCGGACTTTCTTTTTTTCGGAGGCAATCCCTAAAACGGTGGGAAAGGTCATTGCAATTGAAACAACGGATTTTTGTATTTAAATTCTTTTGGGGGGTAGGTGTGTAGTTTTTCTCATATGGTACGCGACTAATGTCATTTCGATGGAACGCTCTATTATTTTCACTACTTTGACGTTTTCTAAATTCCGTGTTTGAGGGCTTAATTTCAGTTTTCCGTAAGTTAATTCTGGCGGTTTCAAAATCATCCAATTTATTGGTCAAATCTTCTACACTCGTAATTTTTGACAATTCGTCACAAAAGTGTTCCTTCATTTCTAGGGACAATTTTCGCCTAATCTGGTCAATGATTAAAATATTTTTTAACTCTTCGAACGTTGATATATGTAATCCCAATAACCATTCATTCAGAAAATTTGCGATTTCAAATGAGAAATCTTTCCATGACGCTGAATTTTGTTTTCTATGTAAAAAGAATTTTTGCCTGAACTGTTCTGGTGTAAGTTTGAAACGTCTTAAAAGTATTTTCTTTACACAGTCGTAATCACTGGATAGTTCTTCACTTTCACGATTTACTAAACTAACAATATCGAGCGGTAACAGTGCCAACAGATATGTAACCCATTCATCTTTTTCTATCCCATTCATCTTCTTTTAAGACGCTTTGCTTGCCGTTCGAAAAGGGTTAAGTAAATGCTAATTTCTTCCTCATTATTATATCTATTTAGTAATTTTAGAACATCGGAACCCTTTCCGGCGATTGTAGATATTGGATTATTCAATTGGGTATTTTGTGTGTTTTCCAATTGTAATTTTCTTAACTCAAAATCGCGATTTTCGATTTCTTTTTGTTGCAACAATTTTTCACTTTCTTCTCTCTCGCTCACGATTCCCGCTAGCAAATTCTTTACTAAATCCTCATTATACCCTTCGGATTTTAAAATTAAATCAGTCAGTTGACTTTTATTAGCACCATCTGGAGGACTTAAACCTAACTCGATTACCGCAGTAACCAGATCGATCTTTTTAGACCTTATTAAGTGTGCCATAATTATATCTAACCAATTAACACATAAAATAAAACATTTCAATATAAATCAATAATATATAAGCACCCGATAAATCAAATATATCTATATATATAATAATATTAACAGTTTTCTAAAACAGACTTACTTTGTACCTGATATTTCCACCAAAAAAAAAATAAATATATGTATTTTATTCACAATATAACAATACAAAAAAAATAATTATTTAACACCTGTTTTATAAAAACTTGCTTCCCTCTAAATATTCTCACATCATATATATTTCTTTCTTTTCACATAAAAAAGATAACAAGATAAAAAAATTATATCTTTAATACTTTTTCTTTCAAAGAAGCAAAAAAAAACATGTATTTCTTAGGAAGCAAAAAAAAACCCACCTTCCTATATTTCCTCTTCGCAGACACGTCTAAGCAAGTGCCTTATTTCTTTTATTAAAAAAAAGTGCAGAACAAAAAAAATCCACTTCTGCATAAATTACTAAATATTCTTTTTCTTCTGGCGTACACAACAGAAACTTACTGTACATTTTTTATTAACACAATTCAAGCACTTATGGGGAAAAATAAAAAAAAAACACTTCCCCATTTTATCACAAGAAAAGAAAAAAAAAGAAAATCTTTCGTCATATAAGACGGGAAAAAACTTTCACCGCTCACTATTTAGGTCAGCGTATATTTTCTTCTCGAATACTAGAAACGACCTATTAAAACTTTATCAGATGCATTTTCACAAATGATTCATCTCACAGGAACAGATCTTTTCAAAAAGACGAACACGTAGTTGAAACTTCAACGCGCACAGATAGAAACACTCTTTTTATCTTTCCTCCTGCATGAGAATTTTCCTTTTTCCAGTAATTCACGGAACATTCGATGAAAGCAACTTTTTTCCTTTCCTTTTCAGAGCATCGTTCAACTTAAGGACATCAGAATTTCTTTAGACACCAGAAAATTTTTCGTACACGTTAAATCCGCACATCCACACTTTGCATGTAAATATCTCGGTCGACAGTCCCCAATCTGTAGAAATTTAATGCACATTTATTTTAACGAATAAGTGTACACTGTGGTCGGTGTCTAGAAGTAAAGTCCAGGCCGATTCTTGATGGAATCTGAAACTTTAATGCTCTTGATTATGTGGGTGAAGTATTTACAGATGGGATATTTACATTTAGATTAAACATGATAACTATAACTGGCCGGCGACATTCCGCCTTGACCCGGTATTAGGTCGAACAGCGACGTTTCAACACGTCTGCTCTCACGAGCAACCAACAGTCAACTCTATCTTTTCACAATAGTTTGTGTCAGTTCAGCAGTTTTTTCCGTTGACTCAGAGGTAGGTCGGGGTGGATCATCCCGAGCCTCATCTAAGAATGTGCTAGGCTTTGCAGTGCAGAGTTCAAACTCTGTCACCACATATATGATATATTATTTATGCGCTGCATAGATTTTATTTACCATTGTTGCACTAATTATTGCATTAGGATATAAAAATACCATTGATGTGTATTTATCAATTGATTTGTTTATCTAACTTTCAAATACACTCTTAGTTAATTGTAATGAGTACCGTTGAAAATTAATTGGGTTGTCTAATTTTAAAATCAAGAAAATTGCAGAAAAATAACTCTAAATGCAAACACTAAATAAATCTGTAAACAAAACAGTTCTAAAAATTAAGAAAACTAGTATTAAAACATGAATACATAATAACAATTAAGGAGTGAAAAATACTACATGAAATGATAAATTCTTATTGGGTTAGTGTTTGATTTCAGCAGCAAGTGTCAAGGAAAAATCTATGACTTCATACAATGTGTTACTATACACTGCATCTGAGGTTCAGAAATTATAGAGTAGAGAAAATTTTGTACAAAAGAAGCAAGTTACGGCCATGTGATGTAGATTGGCATTTTCTGCTGAAGTGTCGGTTTTACTACAAACTACTGATTTTTGCATCGCACTACGCGCTACACAACATTATTCAAAATGTAGCGCGCTACATTACAAAATACTGTAAAAAGTACCGATTACTGTAGTTTCGCTACTTCTGACCCCTGTTCATTGTTAATGAGAGATCTCTTAAATTCTTTAACTTTTTAAGTCAGCTATTTCAGTAATTTTTTTTCTCGGTTATTGAGTTTATATCACTTATTTTTTATAAATTCAATTCTCCGTATTTTAATGTAGTATTCAGAGCCCGATCTAGCTCAAGTTGGGCCCCCCTACCTCCCCATTCCCGGCGACACTTTAAAAAAAAAAAAGTAGGTTTATTTGATGAGTTGACAAAATTGTTTGGGTGAAAGTTTCAAGTTAATAAAAAATAACTTACAAGAATAATCAAGAAAATGAATTACCGTCCACTTTCTCAAATAAGCATTTATATAATTCACAAACATCTATGATCCACAGTTTATGTTGCAGAATAAATGAGGACGTCTTTTTCAAAACTCGCCTTATCCAAAATCATAAAAATTGTTTTTTCCCTTATGGCCGTATCAGAGGGAGAAGGATAAAGAACAAACATTTGAGCAAACTTTTTACAAAACACGTTCGCCCAGCAAGCTGCGTGCTCGGTCAACAGGTTCTTCAAAAATTTCGGGTAGGGTTATTATACGTTGTGCATTGTTTGGAGGGGTTACCTGATACGTTGCCATATCTTTGGCGTGTTTTCATCTTGACACTGTTCGACTATTTAAAACATTTGGCGCGACAACAGAAGCACCACGAGGTTGCGATTACACAATTGTTTACATTTATTTATGTTTTAGTTTATGAGATTAAATAGAAATGGTTAAGGCCGCAATAGTTTCAAACACTGACAAAAAAATGCTTTGCGCGTTAATTATTTTACTGTCAGCATCTTCAAAGAAAAAAGAAGTAAAAAGCAGAAAATTGTGGTCAAGACAATGGCTTTTAAAAAGAAAAAACTGGGATGTTATGAAAATCTGATGAGAGAGTTAGCATTACAGGTAAGGCTTTTACTTTTATTTTATTTTATTTTGTGCATTATTCTGTGAAAAATTAGATGACTTTTGAAGTGAGTTGAAATCGAATAGAGTTTTTCATTTTTCAAAAAGTGTAATATACCTTAAGTTAAAATCAACTACTGCTTCACATCTTTTCATGGGCTACTGGCTTAAAATGCCGACTTTTACAGTATTATTTAAAAGGTGTTTTGTCTTTACTGAAAAATGAGAAACGCAATTCAATTTCCCTAGCATTTGCATAAGAACAACTGCAAATATTTAAGAATAAATTCATAAATGTGACGAAAAGTACCATGTTTGGATCTGACAGCAGCCGTATGTTAAAATTTAGCACTTGACTAAATTGTGAAAATAAATTATTATTATGTAGCATGTTCTCATAAAGTAAGATTTTTTTTATTTAATTATAAAATTTCAAACACATCCAACTTGCTTCTGAATTTTAGAAATTTAATTCACAAGTAACTGTAATGAGCTGGCTCCTCCTGATCATAATCTTTTCATGATTATCCATTATAGAAAATTGACTTAAAATGCCAACTTTAATATCATTTTCTGATTTTTTTTTTTTTTACACAAGAAAATGAGAAGCTCTGTTGCAAAATTCTTGGCATTTGAATGTGACATGCAAATTTTATATTTATATGTATGTACCTGAAATTTTATTCATATGCAAATTTACGCATTTAATGAATGAAAATGAGTTTGTAAGTGTAAACAGTTTGGAATTGTTGATAAAATTAAGATATAAAAATGATTTGTCCCTCAGCCTTTTTAAAATTAAAGACACAACTCTTTTTAAATGTAGGGCTGGATCCTCTGTATTGTTTGGATGTGGATGGCAGCCAATTCCCTTAATTGTTTTAAGCCATCCGATTGTAAATCAACCTTCATAATAACTTATTCATTTTAGGAAAAGAATTTTGTATTTAGAGTCAATTGATTATTAAACTTGATAAATTAAGTTATAGAAATATACTATTAAAAGATCAAATTACTATTAAATGAACAGAGAATCATTTTTACATTTAATTTAGCATTAGATTCATCAATAAATCTTTATAAATAAAATATAAGTAATTAAATTTATAGCCTCGTTAAAAAAATTGCACTGAAAATGAAACTATTTTTATATATATATATATAAATGTGCAGGATAAAGAAGGCTGTCGACAATGGATTCGGATGGATACTGCAACATTCGAATATCTACTTGAGAAAGTAACGCCATTAATTATAAAACAAAATACAGTAATGCGAGAAGCTGGTGAAAGATTGGCATTGACACTTCGATATTTAGCCACAGGTAAGTAAATTGTTTATGATTTATTAAATAATGGAGTTTCATTAACTTCCCTATATTATAGATTTTCTTAACTCGAATGTTTTTGACATTTGTTTTTACAATAAAGTACACGGGTCGATCCAGGCAAAATTTGGGGCCCATTTAGGACCTCTTCACAAATATTCATTTAATGAAACTGCCCCCTTCACAAAATTCCTTATAATAAAACATCCCCCATCACAAAATTCTATTCCATTAAAACCATGCTCTTCATTATTTTTTTATTGCTGGGGTCAGTTCAGACTTTTCTCTCAGGGTCCTGTTTTTGTGAAATTGCGAGCATCATTTGCAATTTACATTTGAGAAAAATCGAGTCCCAATTTTGTGAATTTGAAATAACCGTTATATCCAGGTTCTTTTTTATATGTTTTTAAAAAGATATATATATGTAAAATATATATATATTTCCATATATATGTAAAACTGACAAGTGAGATTTCAGTTTTAAAGATTAAATTTGTGAAATGTTTAGTTTAGAGGAGCAAAAATTTTGTAAAAAGATCTATTTTTAAGACAAATTTGTGAAAGGTCCTTCTTTAAGGTGAAAAGTTTTGTGAAGGGTGCTGTTTTGAGATTATAAATTTTGTGAAGGGTACTGTTTTGAAATGAAAAATTTTGTGAAAGTACCTTTAAAGGAGCCAACTTCTTTCTAAACAGATCCTTGTATTGTTCAGTTTTAAAATGTGTAAATTGCAAACAAAACAAGTTCGCCAGAAATTTAAGCTTTAGCATAAGGATTTCAAGAAGATATTATTTATAAATGATTTGTACGAACTTCAGTAACTTGATTTCATATGTTGATACAAAAGGTTACTTTTTATAAAAATAAAATAAATTTCACAAAAATAACTTTTTTCATAAAATGGGTCCCAAGAAAAAATGCCTACATTAACCCCACTATTTAATTTTGCAAACAATTTTAAATGATTGCACATATAGATTCATTCTGCTAGTCTTATTTATAGCTAAATATTAAAGATAATCATATCCTGTTTACATTATGGTCAATTTATTCTTTTAGCTGCATTTGGAGTAAAATATTTAATTTTATCAAAGAAAATACCTGTTCCCTTTTTAATGTAATCAGTGTTGAATCCAGACACTTTTCTCCAACAGGAATTTCCATAGGTTCAGAGGAGATATAATAGGGTAAAATGGGGGGGGGGGGTGGGGGGGTGGAGGCATCTCATTGCTTCTATGGGAGAGTCCCACTCAGGCCAATTATTTACTTTTATCTGTAATAATGCAAAGAACCCAATTGCTACTATCTCAAACAAATTTCAGAAGTTTTTTTTAAATTTAAAATATAAAAATAGGAATATTAAAAAAAAAGTGCAGGTACGTATACAAATAAACTGCCTTCATTAAAAAAAAAAAAAATCTTTTTCCAAAGTTGATTTTACATTTTGTTAATACATATGCAAGACATTCTGAATTATCTTTTCCCCAATATCAATAATATATTGGTAGAGTTTTTGCAGCTGTTTGAAGCATATAAAATATATTAACTTTTCAATTTTATTTTCTATCATTATTCTTCTCCTCTTTTACTTTAAGGGATCAAACCCGGGCTTCCCGGGTTACAGAGTATAGGTGAAAACCATTTTTTAAATTTAAAAATATTTCATGCTTCAAAATTGCTATTAAAACCATAGACAATCAGGAAACCGAGATGCAGTCAGCAAACAAATATCATTTAAAAGTTTTTTTTTTTTTTTTTTTTCTATCCGGCACTGTAAATATTTAAATTGTTTGATTACACATATGTTAAATTTCTGTGCTTTTTTATAATCTTTCATTTATTTATAGAGGAAGATTTAATTTTGTTATGTAATTAGAAATAAATGCTGAACAATTTTTATTGCTTTATACGGGCAAAATGTTCATTATTATGTAATGAAGCCTGCATGTGATACAGATAATACTGTTAAAAAATAATAAATAAGTCAATTAAGATACAGTTTTCAAATAAATTGCTAGATTTCTTTCCACCATATGACGGTTTAAAAATTATAAATGTACAGTTGTGGGGAAAAAAAGTAAACACCCTTACTAACTCCTCAACAAATTGTCATAGAAGAAAGTTACTGGTACTGAACGATTGGAAATAAAGTCTTGTTATGGACAGATATGTTTATTTTTTATAATATTATAGATAGATAGATAGTTTCAGCAGTGTTTGGAAATGAATAATATTATTAATGTGACAAAATCAAATATATTTAATTTATAAACCTTTGATTTTTTTTACCACTATTTCTGATTAATAATCTTTCTGTTGTGTTTGGCACATGTGTTTTCTGGAATTACTCTGTTAAAATTAACTATTTTACTTTGATTTTTTTTTCTTTCAGGAGAAACTCAACGGTCATTAGCCTTCACCTTTCGCATTGCACAAAACAAAATATCAGGCATTATCCCAGTTGTCTGTCGGGCCATTTTTGAAGCATTAAAGGATGAATATTTACAGACACCCGACGAAATTCAAAAGTGGAAAAAGATTGCTTCCCGTTTCCAAAGCCTTTGGAATTTCCCCAATTGCCTAGGAGCCTTGGACGGCAAACATGTAAAGATTTGCCCACCCCCGCAATCAGGCTCATCTTACTACAACTACAAAGGAGACTTTAGCATAGTTTTGCTAGCATTGGTAGATGCAGACCTCAGGTTCATTTACGTAGATGTTGGCACCAATGGCAGAATTAGTGATGGAGGAGTTTGGTCTAAGAGCACTTTGAAAAAAGCATTTGATTTAGACCTCCTAAATATACCATCACCTGATTACTTGCCAGGGACAAATGATAAAGTACCCTTTGTAATTGTAGCAGATGATGCTTTCCCATTAGGCAACAACCTAATGAAGCCGTTTCCTGGGGCAGGAAGAAAAACACTGCCACATCAACAGCGAATTTATAATTACAGGGTTTCAAGAGCCAGACGTGTAGTAGAAAATGCATTTGGAATTCTCGCAGCGAGATTCCAGATTTTTAAAGGGAAAATTCCACTGCATGTTTCTACTACGAAGTTGATTACTCTTGCTGCGTGTGTTTTGCACAATTTACTACGATCAAAAGTATATTCTAGATATATACCTGCTGGTACTTTGGATCGGGAAGACATGCGCACAGGAGAAATCAAGACTGGAGAGACTACAGAAGTAGTTTATCGAATTTTAAGAAGTCTCCATTTAAAAGCGCAGATGTTGCCAAGGAAATTCAAAGAAGATTCTGCAACTATTTTAATAGTGTAGGAGCAGTACCCTGGCAAAATAAGATGTGTGATTTACACTAGATTCTATTAAAAAAATGCCTACAATTCAGACTTTTCTTGTTTATTATACTTTAAAATTATCTAAATTATTTTAATTTTACTAACCCCTTCGGGACAAGCGCCCTTTAGAGAATTTTTAATCTTTTATCACCGGTTTTTCAAAACAGAAATTTTTTATGCAATTGAATCGAGAAAAAGGTTCCGATTATATAAGGCAAAATTTACAATATAAATTTACTGGCGAGAATAATCAAGGGTTTTGAGCACCTTATGCAGCACGTATACCGGTTACTTGTCCCCAAGGGGTCAGACATGTATTTGCATCTGCAATTCCAATATTAAATTGAAATTTTGTTGAAACGAAATTTTAATTTAAGTGAATAAAAATAGAAGTTCAAATTTAACTTGAACTGAACTCAGATCACACATTTAAAGAACAACAAGAATTAATATCCTAGTAGAGCAGGCATGTCAAACTTGTGCATCATGGAGGGCCAAATTACGCATTATATACAAAGCCATGGGCTACATAAAAAAAAAAAAAAAAAAAAAAAAGTAGATATATTTAAGTACTGCATATAATAAAATACAACCATGTTTAAAAAATTTTCAGTATAAAGTTGCAAAGTTATTATTATTCATAGTGTATTTGACGGTTTTCTTTTCAAAAAAAAAAAGCTATTTTATAATATGATGTAAAATAGGTTGATGAGAGTAGTAAAATACAGAAGTAATAGAAAGTCCTAAGCACCCATAGAAAAGTTGGTGGACCAGGGCCACAAGTTTGACATGCCTCCTGTAAAATAACCATTCTGATCAAAAAAAATTGCCAAAAATTCAGATAAATATAGTAAAAGACCAAGACATATTTTTTCAATTAGGATGCAAAATAAAATAAAATAACAAATTTTTATTCATATATATATCTAAGTAACAATTCTTGGATTTCAATCCTTGCCATGTGCCGCTTTTTTGGATCTTTAATTTCGTTCAACATTGACACGATAAATTGTCCGTACGCATCTTCTGAATCTGTTGTGTTTAATTTTTTTAACAGCTGGCCAGCTTCTTTTATTAATTCATCATTTGGGTCGTGCTTCCTTTTCTGCTGTTTGTTGGTGCCTCTTTTGAGCAACCTGGGACAGCCAATTCCTCATTTTCAATAACAATTTGGGGCTCATCCTCCTCATCCTCTAAATCAAGGGCACAGTCATTCTAAAATAAGCAAGTCAATAAAAATTAGTTTGGCTATTATTATGAAAACATCAAACATTGTTTATTATAAGTACATCATTTATTTTATTTATTTATTTATTTATTTTTGCATTGGATAGCAGAGGTCCTACAAAGGCTGTTTTTTACTTTTTTTAATTTTGTTCACAGATTTTTTTTTTTTTTTTTTTTTTTTTTTTTTTACTTGGATACTTTCACTTATGGAATTGGTTTCAAACAGTGTTGAATCCAATTTTTGTAGATGTGAGGGGAAATTGCACTTTTTGATCATTGAAAATACAAAATCTCAAATCTTCCAGGGGGGCATCTCATTGCTCAGGGAAGAGGGGGGGGGGTCCCCGGCTCACCACTTGAATTCGAATGCTGTATTCTCAGACGAATGCTGTATTAATCAGCTTTTAAGACAAAACCGAATGTCAATCAAATATTTGTTGCATTCCTATTTAGAATATCATGCATATATATTTTAATTACATACAAGATTTGATAAATGGGTAAAAGAATGAATATTGTCCTTCATTTCTCTTTAACATAAAATGTTAGCCCAATATGAAGAAAAAAACATTAATGTTCTCAGAAAATTTAGACATCGCAGATAGCAAAGATTTTAAAGAAAATGTTTTGACATTTAGGGATTCGAGCTTAATGTACATTGAATATATCTTAGTTACAAAAGAACTAGTATATAACCCCGTCAAAAATGATGGAATGTTGATTTGCATTTAATTTTTGTTAAGACCTCACATAAACAAAATGAAGATTTGATCATTGAACTTTTTTATTATTTTTATTGTTTGTATTGTAGAAAAGTACATTTTAAAAATGACAAATGATTTCTACATATATCAATGATGAGAATATTTTTTTACTCAATATTAAATATCTGGAATAGTTCAAAAATTGGATGAAACAAACAGCAGTATTTATTGCAACAATAATAATAATTAGCAAAGTGAAACACTATTTCTGAAGATTTTACAAAACATTACAATTAAATATTCAATGTGTTAAAGTTGTTTTTAAATATATTATTTTTATAAAAAGAATAAATGTTAATAAGGATCTCATAAATGGCTGAATCAACCGCTTTGCATTAGCGGTGGATCAAGGCACAGATTTAACACATAGAGATATTGTATTAGGACTCTGGGGATCACAACAGCGCTTTGAGTTTCATTTCTAAATACGGATTTGGCGCCATTCATCATCAAATAATATAAACAAAGGAACTTTTAATTTTTTAAAAAGAAAATATTCAAGATTTAATACAAGATAAATTTTGAAAAGCTTCAGTTATATAAATTTAAAATTTCATTTGTTATAAATAAAACAAAAATTACCAATTATCATATTGTAAAATTTTAATTTAATTTTATCATTTTTTTAAAACTTACTTTATATCCACATGAAATTGTTTTGTATTGCAAATAAAATTAATATTTCATACCAAATGTAGTTAAAATGTAAGGGATGTACAATACCATGTTATGTACTACATATATTAATTATATCAACGAGATAAAATTTCGATTTTTAACATAACATTAACATTTGAACATAACTTTGGAGTGAAAACACTAATTTATAATAGGCTAGTTCCATGGGTTTTTGTAATGTAAGTAACATAGCTCACAACCAATATACTTGTTGGTCACCGTTATTTTCGTGAAACATGTGTTTTGTTTTTGTAACTTTTTTTAATACCAAAAATTTAAAATATTCCCTAATTTTATATATGATTTATATATTGTTTGTTCACAATTCAAAGTTTAAAGACTCAAAACATTATTGTGACATCATCTACCCTTTTATTTCTATTTTCCGCAGACTAAGTATTTTAGATGATGAATATATAAATTCTGAACACGAAAATGACTCAACATTGTCAAAAATGCTTAAAAAATGCAGATATTTAGAATATGCTGCAATATTTACTATTAAATGTTTTGTTAATTTTACTGCTTAATATTTTTTTCTTATTCATACCGTACCGAAATATATAAAAATATTAGCATTTATTAAATTATTATGACGAAAATTTTATATTTTGAACAGTAATGTGTAATTTCAAAACATTTTTAGTCTCCGACATTCAAAACTTATTTTTATGCTGTCGTATTAAAAAATTGGTCCTGTTAATGCATTATTATTAAATATTAAGTGTTTAAGTTCACTATTTGGTAAATTATTAAGAGTTATTAACCTTTTAAATTTTTATAGCAATTTTTTTTTTAATTTAGCAGTCTCACAGTTTCCGTTTGTGCACGGGATTTTAATGTTTCCGGTTAAGGGTTAAGTGGGATAGTGACCTCGTACTGAGTATGAATTAAAAGAAAATAGAATTCTTTTTTAGAAAAATAACCTTTATGTCATACTTCTGAAGTAATCTTATAAACTTTGTATTACGTTTAATAAAGAAATATTTTTTGTGCTCAGAGGTGTGATATTGGATCCTTATTAGGACAACTATTTGGAACTCTTTAAACTTGTATGTTAAGTCTTTGGATAGCTTCTTTGCTATTGTAATCATATCAGTTATTGGAATATCTCAGATTTTTAATGTATTTAGAATGTCGTTCTACTTATAAAATAGATTCTGCGTCATTGGGATGCATTGTTCTTGCACGATTTGTCCTGATAAAGAAGTTACCCCAATGGCACTGTGCAATGTTGGGGGGGGGGGGAGGAAACACCACATCTCTTGCCAATTGTCATTTCATAACTCTGTATTTAAAAAGAATTCCTGAATCACTAAGTTCAATAACTAACACTGTGAAAATACATATGTGCTGCGAACATGAAAATAAACCAGGTTGAAACAAAGTTATTTTTCCTTTAAAACTCGGTTAGTATATCAAACATCAAATATCCTTTTGAAACTGTGTGTTAAAATAACGAGTTAAACAAAGCATAACAATTAAGTAAAGAAAAATGATTTTATTAACTGCAACAGCCTAACAATGGCTGTAAACTAAGACACCTACTCCGTGAATCATATACTGGAGTTACTGCTGACCAAGCAAGTACTACAACACCAACTACATATGCTGCATCTCTATTCATACTAACAAAAACATTATAGTCACATTGAATTGATTAACATTAGTATAATTTGAGAAAAGTTTATGGTTACAATTCAAGAGCTTAATAAACAAGTTTAACAAGCAGACATTAACCCTAGCATTTAGTTACCAACCAACATACTATTAGTAACCTACCGGAAACTGCTGTATTCAAACTTGCTGTGTGAAGTTACGTCCTTCACAAACAAAGCATCCAGTAGATGTCTTTTAAAAGATTATATTGCAAACAGTCTATTGTGTGGAAAATTAAATGTAATATATAAGCACAAATATCCATTTAATCTATATATTTATATGAGCGAGGAATATCTTACATTTGATACTAGTCAGCAATGCTTAACTTTTAAACCCTTTTCTCAAATGTCAGTTACACTTTAAAAAGAAACAATTTAACTTTTAATAATTTACTAAACATCGTGGGGATGAGTGAAACATGTTGCGAAAAACTTAATGGGATTTAATTAAACGTAAAACTAGGTTTTATTTAAAAAGCCGAGATGCAGCAACGGAATTTATTCTGAAATGAAAGTGTGCAATTCTGTATTAAGTTAATTTGCTGAACATGGATATCACCATGAAAACTGTTCACTACTTCTTATTTTAGAAATATACATGTGCAACGTTGTGATTTTTTACTCATTACTGTGAAATCGGGCTCTGCTATCGACTTGAGGCTCTGAGATCGTCCGACGATCGCAGCAGCTTCGAGCTTAATGTTCGTCTTTCTGTCTTTCTTTTCTGTTTAACATTAAAATTGTTGTTGATTTACGCCTTGTACTTTTTGTATGTAAAAAAAAAAAATAATACACCTCGTGCGACGAGTATACACACCTCGCGCGAATAATTGTGCGACGAGTATTTGGGGTTATGCGCCGTGAATTTCGGATTGGGTGACCGTTTTTCTCACGTCACAAGTATCTGAAACAAATTTTTGTTGCCCATTGGTGAAAGGGCATTGAATTCCCTGGAGCTTGCAATAACGTTTAGTTTTAAAATTATTTTTGACAAAATGGCAGTCATTTCTACAAAAAAGATTTTGTTTTCGTTTTTCAAAAACTTTTTCTGGTCTTAAAAAATAATTAATGGAAATTGCAGTTTTCGGTGGTATAAGTCACACAAATAATTTGAGAAGAGTTTAAAAAAAAAAGAAATTTGAGAGAAACGAGTTTAATGTTTTACAATAGCCTTACTTTCAACGAACTAAAAATATTGCATGGAATTAGACTAACATGTAACCGTTTTAGACACATCTACACACTTCAGAAATACAAAAAAAAAAAAAAAAAAAAAATCGAAAATTTTACACCAAAGAAATACAAGCACTGCTTAAACCAATATAGATTCACCCTCACTTCGCTATTCAGTGTAAGCAGATCCTGCCATAGCCACTCCTCCTCCCAAAATACTGAAGAAGGCATAGCGATGCACTGTAAAAAAGCGTTGAGTGAATTTCTAATAAAATCAATTTAATAATCAATATCCGATTTTTTGGACGATTTTGTGCTTATGAAATATTATCTCCGATGGTAATTTTTTTCTGCGTACAATTTCGCATATTTTCCTCGTACATTGCGTTTTAAACACCAAGTGAAAAGATTGAGTTATTATTAGGATCATTTTTTTAAAGGTTAGATTCTGGGTAGTTTTTAAATTAAAATGTTCTTATTTTAATAATTAAAATTTCATTTTAATAATTATTTATTCCAAATTAGCCATAATAATTATTGAAATGCTTGCATTAGATTTAGAAATATTTTGAGTCATAAACTACAGAGATTAGAAGTAAGAATACTATTTTAAATGTGTTAGATAAGATTTACATACTATGAGAAAAACATTTTCTTATTTAAATATGGAAAAACAAGCAACTTATATTATTTTTTGATCTATTTTTTGTGCGAAAATCTTATTATTACAAAGTTACGGTATTGAACACGGTTATTTAAAAGGGAAAAAAACCTCGTTTGAAACTTAAAATGACAGAATTGCAGTAAGATTTGGAGACAGCTTTTATTCTAGAAATAGGTATTACTAACAAAAGGCTAAATAACACATTTTAGAACTTCTTTCAGAATCTGAACTGCATTCCGTTTTGTCGACACGTTTTTGGTACACATTTTTAATGTTGGCAATTTTGGTTTTAAGAAACCATTTTTTATAATAAAAAAATTAAATTTTCTTCGATGTGCGGCAGCAATGGCGTATGAAAGGGCAATTAACCATCTGAATATTTTATATTTAATTTTGATTTTTTTTTCTGATTCAGCACACACATATTCTTCGGGAAATTTAAAATAAATAAACACTAAAAGGAAAAGGATCTAAGGATTTTTTAATTAGGGGGCGTCTCTCCTGAACGTCCCCTCCCCTAAAAGGGGAAGACAATTTTCAGTTTTTTGCTTTAAAATTGTCTTAAATAAGGGAGAGACAGGGTTTTTTCTTTGTTCCCTGATGTAAATTTATTCAACTTTTTCAATTCTTCATTTTTAATAAAGCTCGTAGAAGATTAATTTAGATTTTTCTCATATGTGTTATTTGTTACATTTATGTATTGCTTTTTATGCTGATATGTTAAATATTGTCTTGTGCATGGAGATTTGACAAGATATTCCCAAATTTCATTTTAGACACTACATATTCTACTCACCAGGACCATCATTTTTTTTCCATTAAATGCTTTTTTAATGAGAATGATCCACTTTTATCACTTTTCAACATAGTTGAAAATGTTTATGAATTCGATTTGTCTGTCTGTCTGTCTGTGTTCTAATTAACGTCAATACCAGTAGACCGAGATTGACAAGCAATTTATATGTGTTACTAAGGTATATAATATGGTATGTTCTGTTTTGGAAAAGAAATATGAGGCATTTATAGTTCATTTAAGATATACACAAAAGACTTGCAATACTTTCGATCTATGGGAAGATACCATTTGCGGTATATTTTAAGGATAATATATAATAACATACAACAATTAGAACTTTGCAATTAATTTTAAATTTCATTAATTCATAACGACTGTAATTATTACAGTTAAACTAAAAATTCATTCTTCACATCAAAAAATTATGCCTTAAAAATAGATAATTATTTCACAATACTATTAAAATTATAGTTAAGAAATTGAAATGTAAATTTATGTTAATGAAGAAAGGTTAGTTGTATATTATAATTTATTTGATTTAAGCTTTATTTAATTTCATAATCTGCAATTAATTATAAGAGTTATGAATCATATGAACAATTAAAAGTTACTAAATTAAAAGATGATTAAACTGAATAATTAAAAATTTATTAATAGAAAATTGAACACGGATACATTGTGTGCCATCCCCTTTTTAAAATAGATAAAAAAATTCTTTAATATTAACCCCAAATACTCAAGTGCTATGGTCTAATGAATCATATACTATTTACAATTTCATCACAAGTATCCCTAAATTAACACTGAAGGTATAAAAATGATAATTTGATAAGTACTCACAATTGCCTTTATCAATTCAGCTAAGTCTTCAATTAATCAGTAGAATTTAATAAATAATCAATTTTTCAATCAATTCCAGTAAGTACATTTATTTATTTTTTCTGATGATTGCAATTTTGTAATTCAAGTGAAATGACAGAAACAATTAACTTTTAATGAAACAGGTATACGATAAAATAAATTTTACCAAAATCATTATGAGACTCATAATTTAAGAATATTCACATTAGTAAATATTAATTTCCAAACAATAAAATTTTTTCTAAATAAAATGTAAAAGTTTCTTTCATTCAATTTTTAGGTTTTACTAAACAATACGAATATTCTCATGAAGGGGCCAAAACTATATGAGAAATATATCTCATAATTACTGAATACAATATTGTTAATGAAAGATTATGACTTTTATAAATATTCTAAAAAACTAAAGGAATGGCCCTTCGTGATAATACCTGAATTTCTTAGAAATATAAAAAAGCATCGAATGCTTAAATAAGGAATAGCACTACAGGATATTAAATATTGACTTTGTCTTTATTAATTTATGTTTATTGACATATTATCTATATAATAAAAGCCGAAGTCATGTGACTGTCATCAATAGTTCCGGGCTGACCGCTTCACTTTTTATATGCCAAACGGACATTTCGGTACTTTTATATTAGTCGGGCGCAGGTAATCGCCAAATATTCTTCCATCGCCATCATTTCATTAAAAATATAAACCTATCACTCATTTCATTTAAAATAAATATTTCATTTAAAATACACTTATTTCATTTACCTCATTTAAAATACAATAAATAAATAAATAGATACTTTCCAGCATAGGTTCTTGGCGAGAAAAAAAAATGGCATCGTATTTTCCGGCAATCTATATCCTATTTCATATACATAAGCAATTTTTTCCATATGTATACAATTTATTTAATCTAAAGAAGCCAATCATCTATTTTTATATAGAAACAGAAGTAATTTCTATGTAAACAAATATTGTATAATATGTGTAAATAAAATGTTTATATGCAAGGCAAGGCCCCTGTAATGGAAAAGTACCTAAGTAAACAATTAATCGTAATATTAATAACACAAACTAAAATATTTCATTTCAACATCAAAGTATTGTTTCTAATTTACATTCAAATAAATATATATTCCGAGATAATTTCAATTGAAATTAAGTTGACATATTTCTATTTCACTTCATAAAGTAAACAAACACAAGAGATTCATTCATCATAAAAAGTAGAAAATATTAGATCATGGTGATAATCATTTGCAAAGCATTTTCCAACAATGAATAGACAATATTCTTATGACGTCATAGTAGGTAAATTGGTGGCGCTAACGTTTGTTAACGGCTTGCATTCACGAGGGTTTTATTTTGCTATTTCTCTTAATTACGTCACTACATTGTGATATTTATGAACTCAGAAATCAAATCTATATATATTCATTATTTAGTTATTAAGTAGTGAAAATAAATGTATAAATGCAAGATTTGCAAAATTTTATTAAATTTATTATTACTAAAAAATAGTATTGAAGTAACAGCATGTTTAAATAAAATAAGTTTAATTTAGATAATTTATGAACAAATCTTGAAATTTCACTCATTTTTACAACTACGGAAATTAAATGGTATTTGTTAAAAAAGACGAAGTACGCATAACAACAAAAATGTATGAAAAGTTATCAAGTTCGCAAAGAATTCTTGATTTCTCTATCAGAATCTTTGAACTCAGGGGAAGGATTGAGGAAGTCAATTAGTTTAAGAATGACAGTAACATGATGCAAAGCTTAGCATACATTTAAGGGAGACCAAACTGGTCGCCAGAGGCGGCTAGTATAAGATAAGTATTATAGTATAGTTCTCAATATTAACAATGAAAAGTACTTTAAAAAGAAATTAGTTTTTAACTTTATATAATATTCTCAAGCACCACCCCAAATGATGGTTAGGCTTTTTTTTCTTTTTATTTACAGTTTTCTATAGGCATTTTGCCTTATGAATAAACAACAAAAAAATTTTAAATTTTTGTAAGTTCCTAATTTTGTATAATCCTTGGTCTTGTAAAAAAAAAAAAAAAAAAAAATAAGCATAATAAGTTTGTAAAAAGCAAATTTTATCTGGCATAAAAGCATTTCATTCAAAAGAGATGTTTAAATCCAATATATTTTGTAATGCCATACTTTCTTAGTTATCAAATTAGTCATTCTTTTATATAAAACAAGCATAGAAAATATGATAAATTCCCGTAAGTAAAAGAATAAATAGCCAGTACTGCTTTTTATCATTATACTTTTGTAATAATAAATTTAGAGAAAATTGGAGCTAAAGAAGAATTAAAGAATGTCATCGGCTGATGAAATAATTATAACTTTTTTTCTTTATATCGTTACTAAACACATATTGGAACTAGCATCCTGCCATATTTTTCTTTCAATAATACTAAATTATTAATTATCATTTTAGTAATTCAAGCTTAAAACTGTATATTATGTTCCTAATTAGAGAGTCAATTGTTTAATTAAGAGGCTACTTCACTCATTAAAACACCCGCTCGCTAATCTTAATCCTATAAAGATTTTTTTTTTTAAATATCTCATTCGCATTTCAATATATATATTTTTTTCCTTTAATAGCTGAGGTCGATCTCCACAAAGACCCTTTTTTACTTTTTTGATTTTCTTTAGACGCTTTTTTTTTTACCAGGATAATTTCACTTTTGAAACAAGTTCTGAAAATCAACGACCCCCCCCCCCCCTCCCAAAGAAAATCCCTGACAAAATCGAAAAAATAAAAAAGGTTCTTTGTAAAGATCGAACTCAGCTATCCAATGCAAAATAAATAAAATAATTTAAAATATAAAAATGGAAACGAGATATCAAAAAAAAAAAAAAATCTTCCATAGGATTAACTTTAACAAGCGGGTGTTTCTGTGTGACTGAAGTAGCCACTTAATTTTCAGCAGTGTTAGCAATTTAATATTAAATGCAGT
Source organism: Maratus speciosus (assembly GCA_963932465.1). Taxonomy (NCBI): domain Eukaryota; kingdom Metazoa; phylum Arthropoda; class Arachnida; order Araneae; family Salticidae; genus Maratus; species Maratus speciosus. The sequence continues at coordinate 648,466,077 of OZ010786.1, read as the reverse complement.
TTTTAATAATTTTAATAAATGTAAATAACTGTAGTATTTAATATAGTTTTCCATAATAATTATAAAATTTTTATATTCATAATGTTATTGTATAATACAAACTAATGAAATTACTAATATTCAGTTTATATAATTGTTCTAATTTCTAATTAATAATCATAATTTTGTTAATTAAAGCATAAAAACATGGATTATATTAGCAATTAGAGATTTAATTGTTTTGGAAACATAAAATTGGTGGTAGCAATTCTGAATTTTAAAGCAGGGGAAAAATCATAAAAATCCAACGAAAATTTAAAAAAAATCAGGTTATTTCGATTTTTAAAAAAATCATGGCTTTTTTACACTCTGATATCTATAATTATATGTACATTAAAGACGAGACGGGCTCCGTCTGAGGGCGTGAGACTTTGCCTTTTCCAAATTTCTGCTAGTGGTTGGGTATAAATAATAAATTTTTTGTTTTAAATATATTTTCAGATAATTTAATTTTAATCTTTTAGCCCAATATAGTTAATGTTATCCTATTTTCAGTAAAAATCATTCGGAATTCGTACAGCAATTTTTAAAATTTTCTTGATTTTTAGAATTTTTTGTTTTTTGTGGCGATTTTTTTTAACATTTGTAAGATGTATTCGGTTTCAATCTTGGAGCTTAAATATAGGAAATTTTACTCTTCGCGATTTTAAATATTTTAGAGAATTTTCAATGCTATGGAATTCGTGCATGGAATTCGATTTCAAACTGTTAGCTTAATACAGTAAATTTTGCCATTTTTCAATAAGAATTTCCCGGAATACGTGCAACGTTTTTTTTTAATTTTTCGCGATTTTTAGATATTTTTCGAAATTTGTGGTTCGGACAACGTCGGGCGGGTCAGCTAATATAATTCTAAATAGTGCTGAAATCAATTTTAAAAATGGTAAAAATAGGAAAAGAATAATATTGCCATTCATTATTTTAGTAAATGATAATACAATAAAATTGATTTCACAGGAACTTCAAAACTTACTGATTTTTGTACGAGCATTGTATATTTCCGCCAAAATGGTGCTTTTTCTTGTTTATTAGTAATCTTGTGCTCTTCAAGCAACCCCTAGTTTCAATTTGGCTAATCAGTACTGGCAAATTAAGCTGACAAGAAGAATAACTGAACTCATTTTTAGCATGTTATCCGGTAATTATAAAATCTAAAGATAATAATCACAAAAAGAATTCGTATATATTTTCAATTCTAGATGGTAATTCCTGAAAATGTGTTTTCAAACGTGTTCATGTGTATTTCAAACTGTTTATTTAGACAACATCTTTCACCTTACAGTATAAATGAAATAGACCAAAAATTTAATAAAATACAACTGATGGTCTTTCACGAACATTTAGGAAAAGCTTTATTTTAGCACTAGAGGCGAAGATCTGATGAATCCCCCCAAATAAAGTTATTTTAACCTATTTTAGGACATTGGAATTTTACCCTAGGGAGGGAAAATGAAATTTTTGAAGCAGGTCAAGTGAGATATCGTTTATTATGTATTTTTAAAACCTATGTTCAATGACATGATCCGCAAGTTCATACTATTATTTTTTTTACAAAGTTACGATAGGTTTTAGGAATACAAAGTCAACAATTATACTTTATACCAGTAAAAAAAGTTTTCACAGTAACAAGTGATGGTCATTTTTGAAAATTTGGGAAGAACTTCGTTTTAGCTCTCGAAACAAAGATCCGAAGAGTCTCCCAAAAAGAAAGTTGTTTTTGCCGTGTTTTGGGGGACAAAGAGAGGTACGTTTTTAACTCAGGAATTGGTGAAAACTCAAACTTTTTTAAGTAGCTCAAGTGGGGTATCGTTTATTGTGTATTTTTTTAATTCTGAATTGAATGACACCATCTACAAGTCGAAACGATTATTCTTTACAAAGTTAGGCGGGTTTTCTGCAAACAAAATTATTTTTACAAGGATTTTGACAAATTTAATGACATTGAAGGAGACTCAGACAATCCGGATTTTCACTATTGCTGTTTTTAGGACATTTAATAAGTTTAAGATGTTTTGATATGATATAAAAAACATATCTTAAAGGTGACAATGCTGCGCTCAGTAAGAAAATATAATTTTCGACTTTGTATTCATAAAACCTACCTTAACTTTGTAATGAATGATCATATCACCCCCCCCCCCAAAAAAAAACACAGTAAAAAACTTTATTTTGGGGTGGACTTGTGAGATCTTCATTTCTAGTGCCAAATGGATGTTCTTTCCAAATTTTCGTGAGCGTCCATCATTTGTTACTGAAAAAGCCTATTTTACCTGCATAAAGTATAATTTTCAACTTTGCATTCATAAAACCTGTTGTAACTTTGTAACAAATGATTCGACTTGCAGATGGTGTTATTAAATTCAGAATTAAAAAATATATAAAAAACGATACCCCACTTAACATATTTAAAAAATTTTTAATTTTCCCTCCATGGTTAAAAATTATTTTTACTTGCCTCCAAAACATGGTAAAAAACAACTTTGTTTTTGGGAACTCATCGGATTTTCGTTTCGAGAGCCAAAACAAAGTTCTTTCGAAATTTTAGTGAATTGCCATCAGTAGTTTTTAAAAATACCTTATTTTACCTGTTCTTATTAAACGGTAAAGTTTTGATACAGTATTCGGATTTTGTATCGTTGTCTATGCTTGATGCATAAATTTTCGTTGCTTTTCTTGTTTTAAACACTTTCCAGCACAGATGAAAAGTGTTTACGACTTCAATTTGTATATCCATCTATCCGTGTTCTAACTCGTGTAAATAGACTCGGAATGCTGGAAACTTTAATATGTCATTGGCGTTGACTATAGCTCGATGGCTATTTACAATTAAGTGTATAGTAGCTATAGTTTGTTTACAGGGACAGGTGAAAGTATTTCATTACATTACTGCGAAAGGGAAAAAGTTTCTAGAGTATTTTGATTACCAGTACGATTTAACCGATGCATTTTCAAGGATAATAGTCGACAGAATTTCTTGTTGCATATCTCACACACAAAATGTTAGTCACCAGTATGAAGTAACAGATGCATGCTCAAGTTACTCTTTTCAGAAATGTCTTGTTTCTGTCTCACACACAAAAGATTTCACAGTGATAGGAATTAACAAATGTTTGGTAAAATCTCTTACAAGAAAATCTTTTATTTCATATCTCACATACAGGTTTCTCACCAGCATTAATCAATAGATGACTACTTAAATCCCTTTTACAAGAGAATTTCTTGTTGCAGATCTCACAATCAAAAGGTTTCTCACTAGTATGAATTAAAATATGATTCTTTAAATGACTATTTTGGGAGAATTTCTTGTTGCATATCTCACATTCAAAAGGTTTCTCACCACTATGAATTAACAGATGCCTGCTTAACAAACTCTTTCGAGAGAAATTCTTGTTGCATATCTCACAGTTAAAAGGTTTCTCACCAGTATGAATTAATAGATGACTTTTTAAATGACTATATCGAGAGAATTTTTTGTTGCATATCTCACATGCAAAATGTTTTTCACCAGTATTAATTAACAGATGCCTGCTTAACAAACTCTTTCGATTGAAATTCTTGTTGCATACCTCACAGCTAAAAGGTTTCTCACCAGTATGAATTAATAGATGCCTTTTTAAATGACTATATTGAGAGATTTTTTTGCTGCATATCTCACATTCAAAAGGTTTCTCACCAGTATGGATTAAGAGATGCCTGCTTAAATCAGTTATCTCATAGAATTTCTTGTTGCATATATCACAAACGAAAGGTTTGTCCCCCATATGAATTGACTGATGACTCTTTAAATTATTCTTTAGAGAGAATGTCTTGTTACATATCTCACATACAAAATTTTTCTCACCTGTATGAATTAACATATGTCTGCTTAAATTACTCTTTTTAGAAAAAAATTTCTTGCATATC
>OZ010786.1:645294392-645461935 GCA_963932465.1 Maratus speciosus | reverse complement strand
GTTCGAATGATGTCTTTTCATTAGCTTTTGTAGGTAATCGGATTGAAGCTGATTCGCCGTACAAACTGCTTCATCTCGGAATTTTTGAGGTAAATTTGATTCGCTGAGCATTGCTCTATGGTCATTTCAACTGGTGGATCTATTTTTGCATTTCGCGACGCCGTTTTGGCTCGGAGAGTATGGAACCATATGTTGATGTTTTATTACATTTTCCTCCGAGAAAGTTGTCAACTAGATCATTGTTGAATTCCCCTCCGTTATCCGTTCTGATGCTTTTCGCCAAATTTATTACTAACGCAACAAATTCTTTAGTTTTTCGTAGGCTTTGGATTTCTTTGACAGTACATACACAATTGTGAATCTAGAATATAGCGCCTATAAATGTTAGGAAGCATAAATGTCCATCTATGGTTGGTGTTTGAAAAGGACCAGATACATCAGAGTGTATCAATGTTTAGTGGCTGTATAATCTGTTAATTTTGGGTAGGGTGCATCGGTAAGCTTTGCTTTGATGAAGGTTTCACAACTGCGTTGTGTTTACAATTATTTATTTATATTTCCTTCGCTAAGTATTTTTCTGTTATTTGTTTTATGGTTCAATCTTCTATACCATATTTCTACACAATTTTTATTATTGTAATTGTCAGTTAGTTTAGCGTAATTTGTGGTAGCGGTTTCATTTACTAATTGGATTTCATATAATTTTTTTCTTTCATGTTTCTAGGCGGGTGATTCCGTTGAATGTTAAGTTACATCTGTCATTTTTAAATAAAATCTTACATCCATTTATTGTTGCTTTACTAATGGAAAAAAAGTTTGTCTCAATTTCTGGTACACATAAGATATTTGTATGTGTTATGTTGTGCGTTTCCCGCCTGAAGTTTTTGTTACTATTTGTGTATTGCCTGATTCATAAGAATTTAGTTTGTTTTCATTTGTAATAACAACGGTAGTTTTCTCTTTTGATTTAATATCGGTAAATAACTTTTCATCGTTTGTTATGTAGCTAGAACTGCCAGTGTCATCGATCCAAGCTTTATGGACCCATGTAGTTTTATTATAAACGCACAGTGTTTGTTATCTTGTTTACTTCCGTACTCGTGACTATCGGCATTTTGATCAGAGTTTAATGAATGCGCGCTTCTGGCATATTTGTGATCTTTTTGCAAAACAAGGGAAGAATTAAAATTTTCTTATAGTTTTGTTTATAGTATGGTTTATGCGGAGCATCTTTTGGTTTATTTTTAGTACGCCAGCATTCTTTGGTGAAATGGTTTTTCATTCTACGATTTAGACAGTATTTCTGTGCTTTTTTAAGTCCCATATTGTTAAATTTATATCCCGTATTGTTAAAATTTTTCAGACTTTTGAATGCTTTAACGGTACCTTCAGATGATTCGGCAGTATACCTTCTGCGATTAAATTCATCTATCAATTTACTTTATATAAAAATTGCCTTTAATACCTCTTCAAGCCTAGCTTCGAGTGCTGTGATAAGGGTGTCATAGGAAGGTGGTAATAAGCACAACAATAGTGCTGAGATATGATTATTTCTTATGTTTTCGCATATACCAGATAATTTATCAAGGATTTCTAGTACAGGGTGTCTATAAATTAGTAGGGAAATTTCGTAAGTTAAGAACTTCCAAAATATTAAATGAAATTAACTAGTTGAAAGTCAGGCTAGTAGTAATATTGCCGAAGTTTATTCATAGATGGCGATATGTGTCATAACTGACGCTATCGCTTCGCGAGCGGCAGTGTTATTCAATGGCCACCACGATCATGAGGTATTTCACCGTTTGATTTCAGTGTATAGGGTTTTTTGAAGGATCAAGTGTACAAGCCGCCATTTTCTGCATCCATTCCTGAACTAAAATCAAGAATCTGCACTGCAATTAATTGGATCGACGGAAGCATGCTGACAAATCTGTGGCAAGAAATGACTTACCGATGGAACATTTGAGGAGTCACGAAAGGAAGTCACGTCGAACATTTGTCGTAATGGTAAACTTGAACTATTTTTCTATCTTACAAGAATATGTACTTTAAAATTTTATTTCTTGTCAAGTCCATTCAATAAATGATACTTTCTTCCCAATTAATTTGTAGACACCCGGTATATTTGTAATATGTTTTGCCTATATCGCCAATTTCGTGCTATACAGCTTTCGCAATAAATAGAGCTTACTGGATAAATTGGATCGTTCATGTATAAGGAAAGGGCATGTTTATAAACAAACACTTCCGTCAACCAATCTACCACTACATTTTTATCATAGCGATCATTGCAGGAATCAACCTTTGCGATGTAGGCCAATCATATGATAGATCTGTTAAATCAATCTGTTAAAGACCAGTCAAATTCCCGGAGTTCATGTGTATAGTAGGAATCATAATGAATGAACAGGTTTTTCTTGCTGACCAACAGTAATTCGTCAGCTTCCCTTTCCTTATAGATTTAAGAGTGTTCCAAGTGTCTCTCGCGTTTGGAATATTTACACGTGGACGATCTGGTTTTCCTCTATACTGAGGTTTATTATTGCTCTCACCTTTTGGTTCTATTTAGACCAATCAGTGGCAATTGGGGTTGATGGTGTTTCAGTAATCATCTAAATAGTCAGTGAAAATTTTTACTATAGGATAGGATATGGTTGGATCTTAGAACAAGCGAGACACTTGGCGACATTGAAATTGATGAGGTGATAAATCGTTCTTCTGGTAATCTCACTTTTTTCGTATTTCTCGTTATTCTTACTTGAAAATATAGTTTTATTGACGTTGATGATGAAATCTGAAATTTAAGATTGGAACTCAACTCCGCGTGTTTTGTACTACACAAAGTTTAGAAGATGGGAGACATTTTTTTTTCAGATTTAAACGCTAATAAAGTATTGTGTAATGTTTTTTAATTGTAGTATTTAAAAATTAATGTTACGGTGAGGTGAAGTTTAAAACTGTTAGTATTTGTTTAAATTTTGTGCTGTTTTTAGTTGTAAAATTTGAAAATTTAAGTGCCGGTGAAATAAAGTTTGAAATTATTAATATTTAATTGATTTTTTCCTGGAAAATTCAGTTATAGTGTACTGAAGACTGGAAAGATGTGAAATTATGTTGATTAAACATTTCTTAGCGTTGGGTTTCAATAAAGAAGACCTCTATTAAAGTATGTTAAGAATTTTATGTATATTTTGTTGTAATGTTCTATATTTTATATCAACCTTTTATTGTACGTCTCTCATGCGTGCGTTTAGTGACTGCGCTGTTAGCAAGTTTTGAGCATTTTTCTGATTGCTGCACAGCTAGGTTACTGTACCCAGTGCTGTTTCTTTCTTCTTTTTTTCATGAATGCTGAGTGTTTGTGCATGCATCATTGATTACTGCGTTAAACAGTTTTGTACATTTTTGAGAATGCTGCACAAACCAAATTGCTGTATCCAGTGTATTTTGTTGTTGTCGTTTTCATGAACGCAAAGCATTCATACATGCATAAACTGGAATCTGAATTGCACAATATTTACTCTGATATAAGAAGGTATACGTTAAAAGATTTTTTTCTGAATGTTGGTGAGAAATCGGAATTTCAATTATGAAATGATTACTCTGATTTTGACTAGTTGTTCAAAAGATTCCACACCTTTTAAATAATTTATGCTGTAATTTTTTTTGCGTATTTTGATTGTTACTTAAAAATGAGCTTCCTTGTGTTTTCTAATATGTGGTTATTTATAAATACTGTATTTCCCATGATTCCAAGATGATGAGGTAAAGGAAAATGTCGTCAGGCGGCAATCAAGAAAATGGATCAATCGCATCAGTTTTCAGGATGCCGTATTTTAGATTGGTGTGCATAGGGATGCTGATGCGTGCTAAAAAAATTGCCAAATAAAGTGTCTTGTTTGTTCTAGGAATCTGCCGGAGATCTATATAGTGTATTTCTAGCCGACCCGCCAAGCGTTGCCCGGGCCCGTATTAATATTCTTAAATGAAACTGAAATTTGTATCGCAGGTCCGTACAGAGGGGGTAGAGACGGTGCAAATTACCAGGATTTGTATCGCAGGTCCGTCCAAAGAGGGGTAGAGACGGTGTAAATTACCACGATTTGTATAGCAGGTCCCTACAGAAGGGGGTAGAGACGGTGCAAATTACCAGGGCCCGACTCTTGTTCAGTTGCAAAGTTGTGTAAATTCACAGGTTAAGGTTTTGAATTTTTATATATCTCATACTTTAAACTTTTCTATTCAACATTGAGGAATTCAATTAAAATTTAATTATGTTTTCAATATTTTAAATTTTTATTTAAAATCTTTAGATGAAAAAGCATTTACAAATACATCATAAACTGTAATACCGAAAAAAAATTGCAAGCAAATACTACTACATAGATTTTTTAAAAAGGAACTGTCAAGCAAAATTATTTTCTAATAGAGTAAAGCCTCTTTATAACGGAATCGTGCAATAAACTGAAAAAACAGGTTTCTGTCTCTCCCTCCCCAAAATAGGCAATTATGCTTTGTTCATTTTAAAGAGCCTGCATAAAACGGAATTTATCACTTGTCGTTTGTATTTCCGTCTAAGCAGGTTTTATTGTATCTTAATTCTGGTGGGGGGCCCTGTATTGGAATTATTCCCTGCAGGGCCGGCGCCAGGGGTGATGCAGCTGAGGGCGGCATTTGCCTCACATATATTGAACATATAATTCAATACCATTGTATGTGTCAAAACTTTTTTTTTAAGTGTGATTTTTTAAATTTCATTTTAGAATAAAAATACGGAGTAGATTTCCGATAATTACAGCTGAATGATAATCGAAGAGTTCATAATCTTTATTAAGAAAAATGGATTAAATCGACACGAACAAAACAAACAAAAAGAATTTCATGCTTTTTTTTTCTTTTCAAAGATTGTCTTGAACTCAGCAGAATTCACAAAGAACTCAGCAGAATTCACAAAGGCGCCAGACGCATTCAAACCAAAACAAATTCTCATATGTCTTGTAGCACCACGTGCTTTTAGTATTTCATTATTTTACTTGCAGTCTTTCGATCCTGAAATATTTTTCCTTAATTGCCCTAGTGAGTCGGATACTACGATTATACAGATGTTGTACAAGTTAAAAGAAAAAATATTTCATACTTCAGGTAAATATAATGCTAATATATTTTTTTTTCTTCTTTAATTATGGATCATGATTTTAGGTAATTTTGGAAAAAAATATTCTTTAAAATATATTTCATTTGCTTAAAAAATCAGCCTGCATATATCATTAACTTCTCAATGTCCTGGATCCAAATAAGAAAATAATTATATAATATCTTAATAAACCGTCTTCCAAAAAATATGAGACCCTGATAAAAAGCAACTTTCGACTTATAATTTTCCTTTCTTTCTATAATTTCTAGCGGGAAAACGACAAAAGGAACAAAAAATTTTGATGAGACCACCACTGGTAGTAGTAATATCTTTCAATAACATAGCAAATTAGTGTGTTTGTAGAGCCAATAGGATTTGGACAGGGTTGGCGAACTTAGCTCGTAGGGACATCGCCTCCTAGTATAAAGTATGAGAGCAAATTGCTTCTTCAAATTAATGTAAATTTCCCCAAATTTATTGTTTATTCCTTTTTTTCCCTTTTCTTTATTTCTTTTTTTTTCAGCTTTTAATGAAGGAATTTATTGTAAAATATTGAAACATGTTTTCAAGCATGAAAATACTCTATATGAAAAAGGGTGAACTGAAAAAAAGGAATGTTGGTGAAATTGTGCTGCATTGCAATCTACGAAAAGATACTATAATCAATCACGAACGAAAATATTAAAATTCCGAAAAGCATTCTTTATCTTTATAAAATTCCGAAAATAATTTATTTTCGAAACAATTAACCCTGCTAAGGTGTCCGGGTCTTTTTTGACCCAAAAGTCATATTCAGAGTTGTTGAGTCTGCGGCTTTTAAATCGCTCAAATGTTCCAATTAAATAAACGAACATTTTCAGAATTAAAATATCGGTAGGAAACTTAAGAGTTCTGAATATTTGAAATAATGTCCATTCAAAATGAAAACCGCATTAGGATTAAAAAAAGAATTTATAGAAATAAATTTTTATTAGCTGTGCATCATTTTCGGAAACGTTTCCGAGTAGCTTCAACAATGCATCATTAATCAGTTCTCCCTTCACGGAAAATCGGTTTTCTGGATGTTATCCACTCAAGTAAGTATTTTCACGTACAACAAACATGTTTAACAGAAAAATATACAAAATCACCAGTAACATCTTCATTATTTTGAGACAACTGCATGTACAAATTTATGCAACCGAAAATGCTTACTTGAGAATGGATAACATACGAAAACCCGTTTTTCCGCCTCAGATTCCTAACTGCACGCATAAAACACTGAAGATTTGTTTTATACTAATTCGTTTTATTCTGTTATTTATTGGTGATTAATTAAGCTGTTCGTTGCAGTTTTCTGCATAATTTTCGACTATTCCCGCTGAGAACAGAGAAGAATTTCCATCGAGTGCAGTGAAAATATTATTTTGTAGATAATTTATTTGACGTTCGCCCCCCCCCCCCCCCCCGGTTTTGATACTTTCATCAGATTTTCATTTTTTTTTACAATTTGTGATGTTTTCTAACGATTTATATATAAATTTATCATTTGTACACTATCTTAACTGTTTTCTATATCTTTAGAAAAAAAAAAAGCCTGGTTCAGAAAAGATCACACAGTGGGTGATCGGTTAACGAACTTAATCAGTTCCAAAACAATGTTCGTTAACCGAATTGTTCATTAATCGATCATAGATTTTGTATACATTTGTATGGGCGTTGAATTAATTCGTTCTTAAAAGCTAACAAATATATAAAAATTAATATAAATGCTTCCTAAATTTATTTAAATATAATAACAATAATACATGCATTAATAACAATCAAAAAAGTTTTCAATCTTCCTTTTTTAATATGGTTAATAATACGTCCGTATTTAATATGTGTAGATCGTACGTATTTTGATGGCTTTATCCTAACGTGCGCATTTAAAAAAATAAATGACATATGTTTTATAAAAACTTTTAGGATCACATTCGTTGACTGCAGCATTAAACCATATCACTCCATATCACATTAAACCATGACACTTTGATATCAAAAGTTCCATTTGTTCTCTAAAAGATTATATATTTATTGCAAGGTCCGACAAATGTCAAGTGGAGCTTAGAGCTTGTTAATAATTTAAGAATTATATTTCAATTAAAATGAAAATTTTCCAATTAAAAATATTTCCTTAAAAAGGACACAAAATATATAATTTACTGTTTTTTATCTGTTCAGTCAAATGTGGGGGTCCTAAAATGTAAGGACCCGAACTCTCGATAGCCCATAAACTAATTAGGCCATAAATATACAACTTCTAAAATGTTTTCTAAGTCATAACAGATACAATACAGCTCTGGAAAACTGAAACACAGCATTGCTTCTTCTTGGCTTTGTTTCATGAGGTGTTCGTAACCGAACAGAAAATTCTTTCGCGAAAGTGTTCATTGTCCGAACATAAAAATCTCGCTCAAAAGTGTTCGTTAACAGATCAACCACTGTGTATCCAAATAATCAAACTTACATTTCCTTAAAATCAAATACTTTCTAACAAAGATGAAAAATCAATTTCACAAATACTGTCTTTTCGCCATGAAAAAAGAATGCAAAAAAGCCGTATTATAGCTATTTGGTAATATATCTCTTATTTTGCGTCAATTGATCACAATTTTTGAATTTCCCGTCGATTACAATTTTTCTTTTAAAATGGTTTTAGGTAAAGTAGCTTTCAAAAAACGATGATTATCGTAAATAAATAAATATATATATATAATTAATTTATAATCAATTTTTAGTGTTTTTAGGGTTCCGAACTTAAAAAGTAAAAACGGAACCATTATAAGATCACTCCTTTGTCTGTCTATCTGTCTGTCACAGCCATTTTACTCGTAAACTATGGAACGTGGAAAGTTCAAATTGGGGGATGTAATAAAGACTATTGACCCACATATTTACAGATTATTAAACACTCACAAGTATATTTAGGAAAAATGTAGAGGGGCTAATTAAGTTACTTGAAAAAAAATATTTTTTTCTTTTCTTTGTACATCGTGTGAGGTATTGCGTGAAAGGTTTCGTAACGCTGAACTAAAAAATACATTTCTTTCAAATTTAGGTATTATATTTTAAGAGACATCGTCGAAAATGCAGTACAAAAATATGCCTCCCCCCCCATCTATTTCCGAATCTACTGAGACTAAAATTATGACAAAATTACAAATAGTAGACGTTAATTTAAACCTTACAGGAAAATTATAGCGCTTACCCTAGGTCAGTTTTTGAGAAAAGCGCATTTTTCCGTTAAACACAAATTTCAATTTACGGGCGTTCAGCAAACGTGTTGAGGAGCGCTGGAGATACCTATCGTAACAGAAGTATAAAAGCATTGTTGATATTGATTTTCGAAAAAAATCGTCGGTAATTAGCCGAGATATTAACCCTTTAAAAAACGGACAGTTTAGACATACATAAGGACAAGGGCGGCGTGCTTTATCTACTATCGGGTTTAAAAGCCTAGATAACAACTTTTAATGATATATTTGTGTAATGTAATGCCCAGTAGCAGTATAAAAGCAATAAACGTCAAATTGTTAAACACAGACTAATTTAATTAGAATTAACCACATAAATACTATGGGATTCGCGACTAGTTTGCATTGAGTAAAACTCTTAACATGCCTCCCTTGTTTTTAAAAGCTAATTAAAAACGATCTGTAAAAACGCGGCACGGACCAAGGCGGCGTTGCAGCTTTGCGACCTCCTTTTGAAGCGCGCTTAGCACAATGTCAAGTTTAAACTTTGAGCAAGTGTTTCGTTTTAGTTACATTGTAAAAATAAAAGATTATTAATAAGATGAATTTAGTTTTATGAAATGCCAAATGAAGTTTAAATATGCACTACCTTTTATTGTCAGTACCGAAATAAGTTCATCATAAACAGATTACGATAAGATTTAAAAAAGAGTTATACAGAATAGCAATATTTGACAAATTATTAGGCTTCATATCTCTTTGAACTTTTATGGTATACCAATTCATACTTTTCTAGTATATATACATAGGACACAGCATATACCTCATATACATATACCTTATATATATAGGATACTACATCCAACCCTACGTTGTATAGTTTTTTACGAAGTCTTATTATTCTTTTAGCAACGATATTTTTTAATAATACAGTTAATAATTTATATATTTATTGTGCGAAACCCTCTGAGCACGAGTAAACTCGCACTTGACCGTTTATTTAAAAATGTAAAAATCACAACTTTTTCTTTTCCTTAGCATATGCATTTATCATTTTATTTTAACGATCCTCTTAGATAAGTATGAGGTAAAAATATACTTTCTGTACTCGAATTAGCTGACTGATTCATGGACAATTTAATTTATTCAGATGATGATAATAATAAAACGTTACAATTTTACGTATAGTATTATTCAAAAATAAAACAAAAAGAGTACTTTTTCAGTATAGGAAAAACAGAGAAACTTACCTTGGCGAAATACAATTTTGTGGCAACCTATTGACTGTTTAATATATACTAGCAATTTTTTAAATCTTTATACAATTTTTTAAATATAAAGATGCGATTTATATATTTTTTATTAGAAAAAATGAAAATTTACACAAAACTTTTTATATTTTGCATATAAATTGTACATAATATATATATAGATATAGTATAATATGTTTCCTATATATACAGGGTGTTTCACTACCAGACCGACAAACTTTGAGTGGTTATAGTAGACATGAAGACAAACATTATTCAATAGGAAACCATAGGGCGCAAACGTCTTCTGTAGGAACTAGGGGCCATTAAAGTTTAGGGTCCAAAAATTCAAACGATGATAAAAAACGGAAAAAAAGAGTCGATTCGTTTGCGGTTTTCTCTAAAATCATTCTACATCACGATTTTCTTAAATTTTTTTTAAAGGTTACTTTCCAAAATTGTCGATAGAGGGCGCTTTAGACTTTAGAGTAACGAACGACTACTTTTTACCGTTATTTTTTGTATGAGGTTAAAAGTATTCTAAAATTTAGACTTTAACTTAAATTATAAGCCCAAAATCAAAAACGTTAGGATCGGGTAATTAGCGAAAATTGAACTGAGGATTGATTGAATTGAGGGGGATGGGGGATTTTAAACGCTCATGAACATTGAACAAACAAATCGATTTTGTTGCGGTTTGCGTGTAGGTCTTTCCCTTTGTAATTATTTAATTCAAAATGACGTAAAGCTTTGGTGTCCTCATTTTTGATAGAGGGCGTTTCCGACACTTCAATGATATTACTCCTGGGTATTTTACAACCAGACCAACATACTTCCAGGAAGTTTTAGGGCTGCAAAGACGACTGGGAATTACATAGGAATATAACGTTGGAAATGCCTTTTTTGCGAGTTATGGTTAATAGAAGCAGAGAAAAAAGCAACAGAAAGTAGCAGAGAAACAGCAACACGTTAATGTGACAGAAAACAGTTTAATTAAAGGTTTTAATACAAAAGGTGTTCGAAATTACGACTAGAAGTAGTCCGGCAAGATTGAAAGTGACGGTAGATGGCGCTGCGGTTTCCTTGCGGCTCGTATTTCATTAGCTGACAGAAAGCTATAAGAGATGCCGGGGATCTTCCAGATCGTGAGGAATTCTATGCGGCACCACTGTCAAGCTTACCAGACTACTTTTGGTCTTAATTTCGAACACCTTTTGTAGTAAAACCCTTAAATAAACTGTTTTCGGTCACATTAACGTGTTGCTGTTTCTCTGCTTCTTTCTGTTGCTTTTTTCTCTGTTTCTTTTAACCATAACTCGCAAAAAAGGCATTTACAACGTTACATTCCTATATGATTCCGTGTCGTCTTTATATCTCTAACACTTTCTGGAAGTATGTTGGACTGGTAGTAAAATACCCAGGAGTAATGTCATAGAAATGTCAGAGATGCGCCGGAAGCGCCCTCTATCAAAAAATGAGGACACCAAAGCTGTACCTCATTTTGGATTAAATAATTACCAAGGGTATGACCTACACGCAAACCGCAACAAAATCGATTTGTTTGTTCAATGTTCATGAGCGTTTAAAATCCCCCCCCCCCCTCTATTCACAGTTCAATTTTCGCTAGTTACCCGATCCCAATGTTTTCGATTTTGGGTTTAATACTTAAATTAAAATCTACATTTCAGAATAATTTTAACCCCATGCAAAAAATAACGGTAAAAAGTAGTTGTTCGTTACTCTAAAGTCTAAAGCGTCCTCTATCGGCAATTTTTGTACTTAACCTTTACAATTTTTTTTTAAGAAATTCGTGATATAAAGAATGATTTTATTGAAAACTGCAAACGAATCGACCATTTTTTCCGTTTTTTATCGTCGTTTGAAGTTTCTGACCATAAACTTTAATGGCCCCTAGCTTCTACAGAAGACGTTTGTGCACCATGGTTTCCTATTTAATAATGTTTGTCTTCATGTCTATTATCTCTCCTCAAAGTTTGTCGGTCTGGTAGTGAAACACCCTGTATATATATATATATAATGTTTACATACAGGGCCAAGCTAGCAAGTTTCTGTGCCCCGGACACTTTCGATTTTTCATGGTCTCTTAGATTGGTTGATTTACTGATACTAATTCTTTTTACCCGGCTGCCAAGAAGGGTTGTGTGTTTCACGCGTATCTGGGTATGTGGATTTTTTTATACCCTCGAAACATCCCAACGGATGGATGGATTTTAATGAGTGAGGTCTCTATCGATTCGTCTTAACCGTCCAATGGTTTTAGGCCAGGTTTTGCTTTTATAAATCCAAAATGGTGGTAGAGACGAAAAAAAAAATTACGCACCACATTGAGTGGCATATCATTGGATAGGTCTTTCAAAATGAAGACGATGTTTCATTGACTATTTTACAGTCAGAAGCTTCGTTTAAATATTTTACAACCTGGAAGTTGTGTAGGTAGGATCTCTAGCTTTAATGAAACTCTAACCTTCGTAGACATCTATAGGCCTCATCAAAACATTGCTTATAGATAGGAACTAACAATTAAACACAAAAATATATATGTAATATAAAAAATAGTTGATGTCACATTGATTAATTTAAATAATTAATTTGTTCGCTTTTTACGCAGTTGGGTTTTTGATTTTTTAAATTTAATTTTTACTTGTTATACATATTGCACACTTATTCAGAAAGTTTCAACTCAAAAAATTAAGTTTTTCGGGAAATTAAAAAATGATCCCAGGAATAAAAATAAAATATGTTTTCTGTTATCTATTGACATGTGCTTTTAGCCATATATTGAGACATATTTTTATCATTTCATCATATTAATATCTCAAGTATCACATTTTTTTACAATTAACTGTAAAAACTGTGTATGTACATTATGTAATTTGTACATTGAAAATTGTAAACTGTTGCTCTCACTAACCCTTATTCAGATTTCACATTCTCTAAACATGGTAATGTGTCCTGTTTTAAAAATATTACCAAGTTACGGAATATTGAATGATACTATTGCGAATGGTCTTCTGTAATCGGGTTGCCATGCTTTTCCGTTTGAATGGGTCATTCTACGATTACCATACAGATAGTTTCGGTTGAGTTTTATCCGGCAGAATTTTTGACAGCATTTTCGCCGAAAACGAATTTGCAATGAAACTCAGATTATGGGCCGATAACGAAAACGAATTTTCGGTTGATCTCTAGTTAGCATATTAGTTTGCTATTCGTAAAAACATTTGAGTAATGGAGAAAAACAATTACGTCATAGGGGCGGCAAAATGATGCGCGCCTCAGGCGGCAAAATGTCTAGCGCCGGCCCTGATTACCGGAACTCGCAGACTCTTTGTACGGCTAAGTTTATATCATTTTATATCTTTAGCCCTCTAAGTGTTTAGGGTGTAATATTCCGTTCACTAAGCTCCAGGTTTCACAGCAATGCAAGCAATATTTAAGATAATATAATTCTATAGATTTAATGAATTTTAAATACACTAAAGAATGATTAATACTCTCAAAGATTAAATTCATATTTGTAATTGAGTTTTTTTTTATAATGTTGAAAGAATCATATTTTCTTAGCATTTAAAACAAAATGCAAAGAAAACAACATTACAATTTTACCGTTTTGCAAGACGCTCGGAGGGTTAAACAGTTTTTTTGGCGCCATCTACCGAGGGTTCTTATACGTGAAATAATTATTTTTATTGGTATAGATTTAAAAAAAACCCCTTAAGATTGAAAATTTAATCGATTAGACAATGAAAATTGTAAATTGTAGTTATATATTTTTATTATCCGTTTCATTTATGTGTTTCTTAAATAATTCGTTTTAAAATTAAATATAATTAGAAACACTTAATATTGTTAAAAAAAAAAAAAAAATTACAAAATTTCTTTTAATTAAATACGTTGAATAAAATGTAGGAATTTTTTTTATAATTCGATTCACGTATGTATAGTTTTTTTTAATTAAATTGTTTTAATGTTAACAATAATTACTGCATATATTTATTTACTTATTGCCATATTGATATAGAAATGCGGAACTCTTTTTTGTTTAGAAACCTTTAAAAAAAGAATGAAACGCTTAAAATTGCAAAACAGTACGAAATTTATTTTAATTGAAACCAAATTTCAACTTAGTCCTATCGAGTTCCGAACCAGAGATTTTTCGTATAAAGAAAATAAATGCATAAAACGACTAAGTTACAGACATCCAGGTACATTGCGTAAATTAAAGTTTTGTTCCCTATCGATGCGTAAATGTTTTTTTTTTTTTAGGGTTTCGTTCATCTGACGAAACCCTATTCGTCTCGCTCCTCTGTCTGTCTGTCTGTCCGTCACAGAGCTCGTTCTCAGAAACTATACATGTTGGAGATTTGAAATTTTGCATACTTATAGATGAACACCACACACCATACGACAAATCATAAAATTTTGAAAAAGTCGTACATTTAACCCTTTGGGCTCCCACATGTGTATTTTAAACAATTCTTTCTATGTGAACCTCTAATTAGGTTGAAGACGTGAAATTTTGCGTACTTATAGATGGACACCTCAGATCAAACGACAAATCATAAAATTTTGAAAAAGTCGTACATTTAACCCTTCGGGCTCCCACATGTGTATTTTAAACAATTCTTTCTATGTGAGCCTCTAATTAGGTTGGAGGCGTGAAATTTTGCTTATAGCTGAATACCTCACATCAAGCGACAAATAATAAAATTTTGAAAAATTCGTACATTTAACCCTTTGCGCTCCCACATGTGTATTTTAAACAATTCTTTCTATGTGAGCCTCTAATTAGGTTGGAGGGGTGAAATTTTACATACTTACAGCTGAACACCTCACATCAAACGACGAACTATAAAATTTTGAAAAAGTTGTACATTTAACCCTTTGGGCTCCCACATGTGTATTTTAAACAATTCTTTCTATGTGAGCCTCTAATTAGGTTGGAGGGGTGAAATTTTACATACTTACAGCTGAACACCTCACATCAAACGACGAACTATAAAATTTTGAAAAAGTTGTACATTTAACCCTTTGGGCTCCCACATGTGTATTTTAAACAATTCTTTCTAAGTGAGCTTCTAATTAGGTTGGAGGCGTGAAATTTTACATACTTATAGCTGAGCACCTCGCATCAAACGACAAATCATAAAATTTTGAAAAAGTCGTACATTTAACCCTTTGGGCTCCCACATGTGCATTTTAAACAATTCTTTCTAAGTGACACCCTATTTAGGTTGGAGGCGTGAAATTTTGCATACTTATAGCTGAACACCATCATGCGACAAATCATAAAATTTTGATAAAGTCGTACATTTAACCCTTTGGGCTCCCACATGCTTATTTTAAGCAATTCTTTCTAACTGAGACCCTTATTAAATTGGAGATTTGAAATTTCGCATACTTATAGCAGAACACCTAAGGCCAGGCGACAAATCATAAAATCTTGAAAAAATCTTACGTTTAACCCTTTGAGCTACCACATATGTATTTTAAGCAATTCTTTCTAAGAGAGCCCCTAATTAAGTTGGAGACATGAATTTTTGCATACGTATACCTGAATACCTCCCACACGACAAATCATAAAATTTTCAAAAAGTCTTATATTATTTACTCCTCCGTGCTCTAACTTGTATATTTTAAGCAATTTTTTTAACCTCCGCCCTTTTCACCCGCAGAGCACTTTTTTAATTTTTGCCGACACCCCTTTGACCATTCTTTCATATTATGCACCATAGCCTTACATATTTTAGTTCCACTTTTTACCGCCAGGGGCGCCTACTTATCTCGTTTGCTATGGGCCCAATCCCTTCGACTAATATATATACGGATAGTATGTAAAACGGAGTTTCGTTCGGATAGAGGTTTGTTTAAAATAGACTGCGCCCCTGGTTGCGAAAGGTGGAACTAACAGATTTTTCAAAAGGATAAAGTGTTTTGAAAGGAATATTAAACGAAACCCTCTGTGCGATCTGTGATCACACTTACCCACTTGTTTTTGCGTCGGTTTCGTTAGCATAACAAAATAGATAGTTATTGTTGCCCGAATTCTCTGAAATTTTAATGGATCGTAAATATAACTAAAACCAAGCCTTTTTTAAAATTTCATAAAAAATGTGAATCTTTAAGAGGGAAAGCGTTAACCGAAGAAATCGCACCGAAATCCCCCGTTTCTAATTTTTTTCGGTCGAAGTTTTTACGCATTACATTTTGTAAAAAGTGTTTCTACCCGTCCGAACGTTTTGAAATTTTTGTAGGTAATGTAAATCTGGTGTATTGAGATTGTGTTAAAATACGGACGTTTAGTTACTGTTAGCGTATAAAAAAATATCCTCTCCATGGCGCGAAGTGACCTGCATTGAAAGGGTTAAAATTCATATTTTTAAAAACCAATTATACCATCGATTAAAAGAAGGCTGCAGCTTTATAAGCATACTTTTGGTTTGTCAGTGCCTTTAAAATTGCGTTCTGGAAGGACGTTGCAATAAGGGAGGTAAATCTTTTTTCTGAAAAACGACCCTTTTTGAAAATTTTCTTACAAAGGATTCATGCGCGTAAGAGTCCGATTTTCCGAAGAGAAAAATTTTGTTGTAATGTCCTATATAATGTATTTCTGAGATGTAAACAATGAATTTTGCAGTTGATAAGGAACTGTATTTCACATTTTTGAAAGATCGCCTATTTCCCAGAACACTAAATTTGAAACAGTTTCATCTTCAACACATCTTATTTTGGAGTTTTGTGATGAAAACTTTGTTGCAGTAAAAAAAATCTATAAAATGAAATTCTCTGTATAACACACAGCTTCTGCAATGTAAACAATGAATTTTACTCTTAAGAAGAGCCTGCAATACATATTGTAGGAACATTGCAACCCACTAGAGAACTAAATTTCAAACAGTATTTCATGTTTATCTCAATAATTCTGATTATTTTAATTAAAAAATAGCTATCATTAAATGAAAAAAATTTGGAAATAAGTAATGTAAATGATTTTGTCCAGGTGTATTTTGATGATGTTTCAAAGGTAATTTCACAATATATTAGACTTGAGAAATGTAATATAAATATCTTCTACTGAATATTGATTTATTCCAGACCTATTGGCCATGTTTACAAGAAAAGTTTTGATGTATGAAATTATGTACCTTATGATGTATGAAATGATCTACATAATGCAAAATTATATACTCCTTTTTATATATAAAAACCTTTATTTCGATATTAAAGTCCGCTAAGTCCTGAATCACCTTATATCGGGGCTTAATTTGCGCCGGAGCCCACCGGAACCCGGCTCCGGTACTTCTCGGTTTTTAGTAAATATTTAAATATTGGTCGGAATTCACAGGAGCTCATAAATACAGGGCTCCGGAGCCCAGTGCAATAGCTCTTCCGAAAACCGAAGCCTAAATTACCTTTTTCTGTCCTTTCCATCTAACAAGCTTTTGCATTCTTTTTTACCAAAACATTTATACACTGCTCAAAACAATTAAAGGATATTTGAAGTTTTATATAAAATAAAGATATAAACGAATTTTTTTTTGCCGAAAATAGAAGAAGAGAATCACAAATGCAAATTTTTCTGGTTTTCAAACTGTGGAGTATGCAAATTTTGAGTTCGACGTCAAAAACGTCGCTTCAGCGGCAGCGAATGAAATTTGACTTTCAACTGGATAAAAGAGAATGAAGACAATGATGATCGGCATTCAGTGATTGCTTTGTTTCGATGAGTACGATGTCTCAGCGAAGTCATTTGACAGATTCAGAAGCTTTGAGAATTGTTGGTAGGTTAGAAGGGGGCCAAACTCAAGCCGAAGTAGCGCAAGCCATTGGAGTGTCACAAAGTGTCATTTCCAGGATCTGGAACCGTTTTTTGGAGAGTGGATGTGCAGGCCGAAGACCAAGGCAAGGTCGTAGACGGGCAACAACGCCCAATGAAGATCGGTATTTAGCGTTAACAGCTCGGAGACACCGAACCATGAACGCTACTCTTCTTCAACAACACCTTCGCTCGGCTACAGGCACCACGATTTCAACTCAGACTGCCCGAAACCGGCTCCATGCTGTAGGTCTGTATGCTCGCCGACCGATGGTATGTGTTAGATTAACATCAAGGCATCGTCGCGACCGCGGGGAGTGGGCAACCGAGCATGTCAACTGGAGGAGAAATGAATGGAGCAATATTCTGTTTTCTGACGAGTCCCGTTTTTCTGTGCATCCGGATAATAGGCGTATTTTCATCTGGAGGGACCATGGCAGTAGGAATAATCCTGCGTTCGTGCACGAAAGTGTCAGATTTGGCGGTGGAGGAGTGTTGGTGTATGGTGGCATCTCCATTGACGGGCGCACTGACCTCTACATCATTCGAGATGGAGCTCTGACTGGTCGCCGATATAGGGATGAGATCCTCAGACCTATTGTAGTCTCTTACGCTGCAGCAATCGGAGATAACTTCATTTTAATGGACGATAACTGCAGGCCACATCGTGCAAACCTGTTGGAGGATTTCCTTTTCGAGGAAGGAATCGTTCGAATGGAATGGCCAGCGTGTTCTCCAGACATGAATCCAATCGAGCACGTTTGGGACGCTCTAGGAAGACGAGTTTCTGGCCACCAACAACCCCCACAAACTCTCCAAGAACTGGAAAGAGCTCTTCTGGAAGAGTGGGGCAGAATACCCCAACTCGTCATTAATAGCCTCATTGAGTCCATGCCTCAAAGGTGTTCAACGTTGCTGGCCGCCCGTGGAAACCATACTCCCTACTGAAAATGATTTTCTTTGAAGAAAACACCTTTTCTTATTCTTTTTTACTCATATGCACAAATTGTGTTTTTTTCCTTTAGTACACAAATGCGCAATAAAATGTATTTTCTTCTGCCAAACATGTGTAATTTATTCTCATATAACCTACTATGTCTGTCGACCATGTATCAATCAGCTAAACAGTTTACCAGATACAAAATCCACCTAAAACTGCAATATCCTTTAATTGTTTTGAGCAGTGTACATGACGTAATGCGTCGCACAAGTAGGAGATGGAGATAAAAAGGTCTCAATTTTTGGGTTTGAACTGACTCGAGCTCAATCTGTATTACAACTAAAATTTTATTTATTCATGTATAGAAAAAAAATCCTCCTTTAAAATTCCGTATTATACTCTATTTCAAATCATTTTAATGATATTCTGATCAGAATGAAGGGGAAACAGAAATCGTGTTTTTCTATTTCAAATTTATGTCGGCGACGACGTGTTGATACGGCGTCACTCTAGAGACTGAACAATGAATTTAATTACAGTTGGATTTTCTTTTGTGAGAATAGGATAATTTTTTATTGGCTGGGTTTTTTTTTTTAATTTAGATATCTAACCTGAAAAGAATATTTTTTATTTTAGCCAACGAGCATCAGCTTGAGGTTTTGTCTGTTTGAGATTTTCTGTCTTCTATTGCGTACGAGTATAAAAATCACGATAGCGATTTTTCTATTTATTTTGTATCATTAACGGTACCCATGCTAAAGCTCTGATTTGCACATTTACGAAGTCACTTCAATCTGTAAGTCGATATAAATGACTTGTATTGTTATTCTAATAGAAAGCAATCAAGCAGTGCTTCCTCTGTACGTGCGTTCGTAATTATATAAATACGTAGCACCTATAGTCGTCGTTCAGTCCGTCCGCATATAACAGAGCAAAAACTACCCAACCGAATGATCTGAAATTTTAAATATATAATTGATGGAAAATTTTGTCGAGTCATTTCAAATTTTATGAAATTCGGGTGCATAGTTTAATGACAGGAACAGTCAAAAGTTTTCCGTTACATTACGGCCAATGGGAAGAAAATATTGCAAGTGCATTTTAATGATGTTACAGCTTTCCGAATGGTCTGAAATTTTAAATATATAATTGCTGCAAAATTTGGTCGAGTCAATTCAAATTTTATGAAAATCGGGTGTATAGTTTAATTACAAGCACAGTCAAAAATTTTTCGTTACATTAAGGCCAATGGAAAGAAAAAAAATATTTCAAGTGCATTTTAATGATGTTACAGCCTTTTGAACGGGATGAAATTGATATGCACTTATGAAGTGCACTAAAATATACATTCAGTGCAATATGCAGTGCAAAAAATACATTTATAAAACTAGTTTTAATACGAACGCACCATTTTGCCACATTTAACGAGCAATTTCCAACTTGTTCTATAAAAGCATCGATTCTTTCCGATAAGGTTGTCAAAATTTTATTTTAATCTGATTTTCAGGGACTCACCACAAAAGATTGTTATGTGGAAGGAATCGATTACAGTTTATGATATCCACCTTTCATAGGAAATTGTAAAACATTGTTCCATTCTTCAGCATATAAATATTAATTTCTGTAAATTTCATTTATTTTTTTCTTAAAAATGCATAACTGCGAACTATCCCTTTTTTGTGTTTACACTATTTCCTAATCATAATCCTTACCATATTTAATCCCAGAATTCTGCAATTAATTAACTTTAAAATTAGGCAAAGAATACTATTCAGAAGGAGTGCCAACTAATCAGTCGAATAGTTGGCAGCTAAGTAAATGCTGATAGATATATTTAAATATTTTATTTTGCTAAAGAAAAAAAAATGCTTTAAATTTTGCAAAAAATGTATGAAATATAAATATGCTGATTTGAGTGACGGGGGAAGGGGAGGAGGGGGTAATGGTACGGTTGTTGTACCGGTACCGCAGAATATTAGGGCTCCGGCACTTTTTTGTTAGAAATTAAGCCCTGCCCTATATCCCATTCAGCTATTAAAAATCCTCACAGCCTTTGTCCAAGGACTTTTTAGATTTCACATCATTGTTTCATTTACATTTTAAAACTTCATCAAAATAGTCATAACTTTTGTAACAAATATGTTACATATAATAAATGCTAGTAATAATGAATATATTTAATGAAAATACAAGTAATTTATTAAAATAAACTATTTATTTAATGAAATTTATTTTACCCTTGTTACTATATTTGATAAATAGTAGTTCAAGAGACATAATTTTATACTGCAAAATAATTTAACCACTATGCAAGCATTGCTTGTTCAACCACAAAAGTCTGACACTAAAAATATTTAATACAGTAGAAGATCCTTGTAATGCACTTACTGTATAATGTATTTCTCAGATGTAAATAATGAATTTTGCAGTTAAGATGCACCTTACTTTATAAATATTACTATTACTAGGAACACTAAATTTGATACTTTTTCATCTTCAACGCATTATTTTGGAGTTTTTTTAATGAAAACTTAGTTATTATTAAATTTTAAAAAAATTGAAAATAAGTGTTGTAATGATTTTCCTCAGACATATTTAGATCACGTTTTAAGGTAATTTAATAATATGTGAAATGATCAACAGTATGCAAAACTTTATAATTTGCACAATTTCTGGTCTCAAGGAATGTAAATTACATTCCTATAGCATATCAATACATAGTAGATATTTAAATTAACTATGTATTGATATGTTCCAGACAGAGTTGAGCATATTTACAAGGTAAGTTTAATCATGCATGAATTATAATCCATAAAACGCAAAATTCTACATTACGCACAACCTCTCATCTTAAGATTTGCATTATAACAATCTTCTGCTGTATTTATCTTCATCAAAACCCCTAAAGATTTAGTATCTGTGAGTGCTCTGAAGTAGGCATTATTACCACTTTATCATTTTTTCATCTATAGCCCAAATTACTCAGCTTAGAATTCACCAATCAACCAATCAAAACATTACTATCTTTTTTTTTTTTTTTTTTTCAAACTGAATTTATTACCATCTTGTTTTTTCCCAACTGAATGTATTTACCTCAGAAGTGGTTAAGATTTTTATATATTTCAGTCATAAAAATGTTAATAGTTTGCAAAAAAATCATTTTTAAACGTCTTAAATAACTGTAATATAAGTGATACACATTAAATAAAAATTTAATATTGCTTGTCAATCATGAGAGACTGCAGTTTCTCAAGTGATGCAGCAAACACCTGTTACTGCAAATTAGCACTCTATATATACAGTTAATTTTAGATCAAAGGAAGCGCAAAAAAGCCATCATTTAATTTCCTAAGAAACATAGAGCATAATTTTTTACAGCAGTCTCATATCTTCTAATACCCTGTTTCAGACTTAAGATAACCTAGACCCCAATTTTGAGGTACTACATCCTGGAATTAGACCATATATTCACACTGTAACACTCATCTAAGATAACTCATTGAACTTGACTATGTCTGAGATGTGAAAAAATGAAAAGTATGCACATGTGCAGGGCATAAGTTAAAACCAGCCTCAGCAGCCAATCAGTTAAAGGAAACTCCACAAACAATCAGAGTGGCAAGGTAATGGCTGTATCTAGCGATAGTAATAGCGAACTAACTCAAAGTTCGTGGAACTTTTACAGTGAGTAAATTTGGGAGCTTAGGTGTATGTGTGGACGGAAGGGGGGGGGGAGAATTTAGATGATTAGGTTGAATGGAAAGTTACAAAGGATACATATCCCATTTAACTCATTTTATGCAATTTTTCAGGTTAATTATTATTGCACTGCACATGATACATGTTAGCATGATTGCTAGAATATGAATGTTGCCACAGCTAAAAAATAAGTAAATTAACACATGCTCGCGGTGACATCATAATGGAATTCGGATACTTTTGTTTATAGGAACTTGACAATAGAAAAATAAGGATGAAAAATCATACAGCAAATAGAGATTATAAAACTCCTTCGAACACTTCCAGAATAGTTAAACTTTACAGTTTATTAAATTCTAAGATGACATCTAAGTAGATATACAGAATAATGCTTATGAATTCTTTTGTATGAATAACCAATAAAATCTATAGAATTTATACATAACCCGTAGTACATACAAATATAGTTTAATTCAAAAATACACATTATAACTAACTCAAAACATATTTCCAACAATGGACCCTTATAGCAGGGACCCTGCAGTCGAAATCTTTCACATCTAATTAATGAACAATACAGATATTGCTCTATATATGTATCATAAAAGCAATGCAGGCCCTAATATACAATAAGTATGTTAGAGTGAATTTCAGTAATGCATGGAAATTTCATTATACATGAAACAGTGTACCATCATTAAAATAAGCTGGAGTTTTTCACTGTAAATAATTGTATAATTGTAACTGAATTGTTTAGTGTAAGATTATAAATCATCCATACTCACTTTGTTCTTTGCAAAACACTGGACTTATACATTAATCAAGAATAAAGGGATCATTAAAATAGTAAAATAGCGAAACATAAGAAAGCAATATATTAAAGGTAACAGTTTTACTATTAGCTATTTAATGAGTATAAAAATTACAATCGTTAAATTCTAAAGATAATAATAATCATTATATAAAATAGGACTTTTATCAATGTAATTTTTTTAATCTAAAAATATAGTATAAAAATTAAACTAATTGTAAATGTTTGATTAACAAATATATACAGCAATGCTACATAACTATGATACCATGTAAAAAAAAAAAAAAAAAAAAAAAAAACATTTTACTGACCAAATGATAATAAGGAAACTTGAACATAATTTAAAAAATTGTTTCAGCATAAAAATCTGTAAAACAATAGTGAAGGTCTTTAATATATTTTATGCACATCTCGCAATTTTATAAATATGGATTAATGATGATTGAGTACCAGAGATTGAGACCAGAGATTGAGTATGTAAATGAATTATAAATATTTTCCACTCCCTATTCTACAGAAAAATGTTTTAGTGAACCACAGAAATTCCTACTCGTCTTATTCAAAAAATTCTTGAAATAGTATAACCAAATAATTAAAATAAACCACAAACTAATTTCCCTATAGAGTATACTATAAAATGGAACTACTTTGAACGTCCCCCACGAACAAACTATAAATTCTACATAATTATTCTTCAATAGTGGATGTGATATAGTAAATCTAGGTGACATAAATCAATTACATGGCAGTTATTCATGAGAGTTGGAACAAAGACAAATGGGAGAAAATTCAATCAAAATCACAAATTTAAACATTTTGGACTGTTTCAAGGAGATTGAAATAGACGAGGAAAGGAAAAATTCAAACAATTTTTATCTTACCAACATTTAAGGAAATTAAACCCTCTTTTGATTGTTACTCCTTTATGAAATTACAATTAGTGAATAGCATCAACACACATGGAATACTTCTAAATTATGTTCTATATTACATTATGGAAAATTCCAGGATGCCAACCTTTAAAGAAATGCATTTTTCATTTTAAAAGTTTGTAAGAAAGTCTGTTTTACAGCCAAAGAACTTTACAGCGTAAAATCATAATTATCATAAAATTTGTTAATGATAAATATCCTCAATCATCAGAAAATTTTATTAGCTTATAAATCCGTATTATGTAAAAAAAAGAGATATCTGTAATATTTTTCAAATAATACTAAGCACGATTAAAATTAAAATAAAAAGTGTTTAGCCTAGCTGATGTTGAGGCTCCTTACCTGTTGATTTACTAGTTTAAATTGGAAATAAATTTGTTGGTCAGTATTTCTGACAAAAATGTGTGTATATCACTTTCATAATATTAGAATATGCCAATCAGCCTACATAAAAGGAACTATAAAAATTAGTAAACAGAAAGTAAGAAATTATGGGAACAAAAATCAACACTTTGACTACACTTTTAAGAAAATCATTTGTTGTACATCACACACAAAATGTTTTTCACCAGTATAAATATACAGATGGCTGTTTAAACAGTTTTTGAGAGAATATCTTGTTGAATATCTGAAACACAAAACGTCACCACGGTGAATTAACAGATGGTTGGTTAACACACTCTTATGGAGAGAATTTCTTGTTGTATATCACACAGATAAAAGGTTTCTAACTAGTATGAATTAACATATGCCTGCTTAAAACACCCTTTAGACAGAATTTCTTGTTGCATATCTCACACACGAAAGGTTTCTCAGAAGTATGAAGTAACAGATGATTGTTTAAAACATCCTTACGAGAGAATTTCTTGTTGCATATATCACAAACAAAAGGCTTCTTCCCAGAATGAATTAACAGATGCTTGCTTAAATCACCCTTAGCAGAGAATTTCTTGTTGCACATCTCACATACAAAAGGTTTCTCACCAGTATGAGTTAACAAATGTCTGTTTAAATTACACTTGTGATAGAATTTCTTGCTGCATATTGCACATACAAAAAGTTTCTCTCCACTGTGAATTAACGCATGCCTGTGTAAACCATCCATTCGAAAGAATTGCTTGTTGCATATCTCACACATGAATGATTTCTCACCAGTATGAATTAACATATGTCTGTTTAAAATTTTCTTTTGCGAGAATTTCTTGTTACATCTCTCACACGCAAAAGGTTTTTCACCGGTATGACAGTGAAGATGGGCAATTAAATGAGACTTTCGAGAAAATCCTTTGTTGCATACCTCACAAACAAACGTTTTTCTTTGCTGTGACTTAGAAGTTGCTCCCCCTAAAAACTCTTGTGAAAAAATATTTTGCTGCATATTTCACACTTTAAAGACTACATTGAGGGATGTGATGTGTATTGACATTTACAGCTTTTATAATCTGCAAGAAATGAAATCAATTTATTATTTTTTATGATTAATTAAAAAGGAATTTAAGCGGAAATAAACATCTCATGAAATTTAAAATAAATGTAGAAAACTGAATTGAAATAAAATTTCTACCATAATATTGAAAACTATAGTAGATACTTAATTACCTGACATTCACAAAACCAAACAAAGAATCTGATGCATTTGTCAACTGTATTAAGATTAAACTATAAATACAATTACAATAACTGAAATAATTAGCTCCAATCATAAATAAGATGACTTTCTATAAAGAAAATATTATAAATAAAATATAAAGCAGACTTAATTAAAAAAATTTAAATTCTACGAAAACAATGTTACGTTTTGTAATCATGAGAAACAAAATTATTTTTGTGGCAATGGAATTTTAATATACTGATGTGTTTAGTCTAACTTCCCTGAAATTTCTCAACCTTTTTGGTCTAACATAAATGAATAGCTTACCTACAAAGCATTTCCCAGGCACAAGATAATAAAATTAAATATACCTTAAATTTGGATGATTTTTTTAAAACTTTAACCCAATATGTATGAATTTATATTTTTTAATGTAAAATTTGTCAAAAAATATTGATATTTTATAATAAAATCACTCATAAGACAACATTTTCTTATCTTTTCATGCAGGGTCGTTTCATAGTTTAAAAAAATAGTACTTTGTCTCTTTAAAAATTTTATTGATTATAAATATAACAGTTTTCAAGCACATGTAATTT
Organism: Maratus speciosus; assembly: GCA_963932465.1. Classification (NCBI taxonomy): domain Eukaryota; kingdom Metazoa; phylum Arthropoda; class Arachnida; order Araneae; family Salticidae; genus Maratus; species Maratus speciosus. The sequence continues at coordinate 645,435,927 of OZ010786.1, read as the reverse complement.
TTTTAAAATATTGATATCTAGTTGTAAAATGCAGGGATACAAATGAAACGGTTGCAGACATCACAGTCGCAGGTCGCAAATTAAAAATTTATGACCAGCACAAAAAGAGTGACACAGGAGAAATACTTATGACAGTTGAAAATGAAAGCAGTAGGATTGCTAAGTTGTGATTTCTGGTTTCATGTATATTGATTAGGTCTGGTTTAATAATAGGCTTCAATGATTGATTGATGGACATAATTGAAGATGTTACAAATTGCGGCAAACAGAGGTACTATTTCCTTCTTTTTAATAAATGTAATTTATTTTAAATATCATTGAATTAAAATGTGAAATGAATTTATGTTATGGATTATTATGTTGTTAAATTTTCATTCTTTCATTGCAATTGCGGTTTATATAGTCTTTTCTTAGTTGTCGGTAATCTAACCTTTCCTCATTTCTAATTGGTATTTCAGAAAGTTAATATTCAAATGCATTTGTAGTTGGTAAATTATATATTACAATTATACACCTATTCTATACCTTGAAAATTTACTTTCTAAACTCATACGTAATTTAAAATTGCCTTTAAATTTACTATAATTTCATTTAGATATGTTCAAAAACTGCAGGCTTAAACGAGTTATATTTTGTAAGGTTTTTTACTGTGATATTTTTTCTATTAACCTAACCATATTAAATATTAATGAAATACAATAAAACTTTCTGTACTTTTCGCCCGTCTACTGGCCTGCATTTTTACTACTTTTTGCATAAAACTGCTCAAAGATTAGGAAGCTACACATTATGTTAAGTATAGGATGCTATTCTAAATCTTTTAAAATATCTTGATTTTTTGCAATTCACACTATATTTTTAATCTAACAATCTCGCTCTCTCTAAAAGGATGGAGAAATTTTAAATTTTTGGAAAAAGAAAGGGTTTTTTTTTTTTTTTTTTTTTTTTTTTTTTTTTTTTTTTTTTTTTTGGCCAAGTCTAACGAAATTAGCATCAGACTTTTTAAGCATTTAATTATTGAAAATGTATGCATTTAATAAGCATAAAAACAACAAATACCATAGAATAAAGAAAATTAAAAAATTTGTATTAATTTTAGAAAAAAACCCTGATTAAAAATTTAATACTTTTTTATTCCAGATTTTTAACAAAATCATAGGCTATATTAATTATTCTAGTCTAGTGGACATCATTTAAGCATTCTCATTTATATGACTTCCTCATTTAGTTTTATACATCATTTCATTATGATTCCAATCATGAGTGCCCACAAGAGGGGGGACAATTAGCCTTTCTCAAGATTTTTAAATTTAATTAACTAAATTTTCTTTTTATCGCATAATGTTTTAGAAAATATTTTTTTTATTTTCAAATTGTTTAAAATAATGAAACATTAATAAAAAGTGCAACGGGGGATTTTTTTGTCAAGGGAACCTTCCCCTTCCCTGAAGGTACAAGGATAAACCATGGGAGATAATTTTGAGTTCTGTTTTAATTTTTTAACAATTTTGTAAAAAAACAAAATACCTTACAGAGGAGTTCAGGGGGATTCTCATAAAGATAATAAATTGTATCAATTCTTCATTAAAAGGGGAGATTAGTTTTTTTAATGTCCTATTTTTTTATATTTTTCAATTGTTTTTATGTTGCTATGTTCAGAGTTGCCAAGTCTCTGGTTTTTTCCAAACCACTATTATCTTAGGGAAAATGTTGTTCTTTCAAATCATCTAAATGTTCCAATTAAATAAAATAACATTTTCTGTATTAAAATACTGGTACGGTCATTCCATGTCAATTCAACCTATTTTTTTATGGTTTGTAACCCGACCAACAGGAATTTGGATGAAACTTCGTGTATATACTAATTCTATTATGATATGAATGCATCAAAAAAAATTCCTTCCTAGACCTCATAGTTTGTGACATATGGGGGTCCAATTTTTGGATTTTTCTCAAATCGCACATTTCTGAGTCTGTATTTTTACACTGCAGTTCCCTTTTCAAAAAATTATTTCTCTGGATCTAAAATGTGAATCATTTTAAAAGTATCACCGTAAGTACATCAAAATATGCAGATTAAAAAAAAATATTTAAAAAATTAATTTTAAATAGTTAGGGCCAAAAAATTAAACCAAAGTTGAAAGTTATGGTTATTTTTCCAAATTTTTGTGACTTTACGAAAAAGGCTCTACACAAAAAGGAAAATAAAATTTCAAATTTCTTTTTATTTAAAATAGCAGTTTACACTTTGGGCTTTCTAGTTATGAAATAAAAATGATGTCTTTCGCATGACTTATGCAAAATTTTGCCCTTTTTGGAGAAACTGCACCAATCAAGAAAAAAAAATCTCTGCCTAATTTTATCTGTGGTACCTAAATAATTACTGTGGTTCCTAGGACTTGTTGAATATATTATTCAATGTTTCTTTCTTCCTTTCTTCTGCAAAGTAAAGTTTTTGCTTTGTTTTTTTTCTTCTGAGTAAAAGGGGGGAGAAATCTATGACTGCAGTCTATCCCCTCTCCATTAAATTTTGTGTATAATCCTTATGTTTCCTTTATTTATTCATTCATATACATATTTTTTTATTACAAGCATTTTTTTAAATTTAAAAAATCCCTTAATTTTGTTTTTACAATATAACTGTAAACAAAATAATCTTTTGTTGGTATAGAATAAGAAAATGCAATAATGACTTTTTACCAATCACATTTTCAATATGTTTTTTTCTGTGTGTGTATGTGTGTTTGAATTAAACTACTTTATTTGTATTTAACATTTTTTTAAACTTTCTATCTTATTATCTTGGATAATTTTAATCATTTTAAACATTTAATCACTTTAGCCTAGTTCATTTCTCAGGATGAAACATATTTCTGCACCTGCCTTGTATAAACAAATTCTGACAAAGGGAGGATAAAATTTTTTAGTAAAGGCAGGTATTTTCGAATCTGTTAATCAATTTATTATTAGTCTGCTGTTTCTCATAATAGAAGGGTAATCTATTTTCCTTGTTCTGCAAAAGAAAATAATAGATGAATTTGAAGTAAACAATTATGCCTCAAGACCGTCATGACAACTTCTGAGAGAAAAGAGAATCTTGTCTATGCCAGAAATAAGAAAAGATAAAGCCACAGCCACAGGTCCAGAAACAATTGAACTTATTGAAAAGTTTTATAATTGTAATGAATATTGAAGAATCATGACTGGAAAAAAAATTGTAGTTAGCATAGCTAAAAATGTACTGTGCACAAAAGCAATTGATTTTATGTGTATCTATATGAGTTGTATTCTCTTTTTAAATAGGAATTTCCAAAAAACTTGAGGATTATAACTCTAGGTATTCAATGCAGTATTAACAGCATTGTTCCTTTAAATGAATTTGTGACAAGCTAAGTAAAATATTTGGAAAATGTTATTCCACTCTTTTATAACGAAAGCTAAATCTAATTTCCTAAAAAAAACTACAGCAAAACTTTGGCCCTCAAAAACCTATCGTTTTGTTGGATTTCAGCAAAAATTTTACTTTTCTTATTTAAGATGAGGTTTAAAGTTAGCATTGGAAAAAAGAAGCTGCACTCGTGATCCAACTGTTATATACACTCAATCTCTCAGTATTAGATTATCAGCAAGCAATATATACATTTTATTTTATGATATGCAACATGATGTCACTCTTGTGTGTTTAACACAGAAGTAACATTTGTAAAAGAGATATTTCCTGATGTAAAGAAAGTCTTACCGATGGGTGCTCTGGCAATATAAAAATTGCAAATTTTCATAAACCTTTGCCAAAATAAAGATAATTTCCCCTTAAGATATTTAACTTTTTTTTTTTTGGGGGGGGGGGGGGGAGGAGGGAGGGATAGTCACCGAATTTGAAATACAAATACAATAGTGTTTTAGATACTAAATCACGAAGATCTTCTAATATAATGATGATTTGTTATGTTATTATGTTTGGAGTTGCAGTAAGATAGGAAAATTGAAATATATATTAGAAGGTTCTCAATTTGCTTATTCATAATAAATATTAATTTTAAATTGCACAAAGAAAGAATGTTGAAAAATAAGTCTAAATGATACTGCAAAAGTACATAATTTATTTCTATATTTATATTTAGCTCAGTTATATTTTTGAATTTCAATCTTTTAAATATAATGTTTATTCTGATTGTTTAGCTTTAAAAAATTGCATACAAATTCTTTATTTGTCACATAAAAAAATTACAATAAATATAAATTAAAAAAAATATTTATAAGCAATTTTATTTAATGTATTAGATTTAGTTAATGATTATTTCAATTTTAATAAAAATGAAGTCTTTCTCCTAGCTTATGTAAAAATTTTGCCCTGTTTTGGGAAATTGCACCCCTCAAGAAAAAAAAAAAAATCTAATATGTCTAATTTAAACTCTGGTACCTAAATAATTACTGTGGTTCCTATGACTTGTTGAATTTATTTAATACAAATGCTTCTTTTTTATTATTTACAAAGTAAAATTTTTGCTTTGTTTTTTCTGAGTAAAATGAGAAAAAAAAATTTATGATTTCAATATTCACACCCCTTCCATTAAATATTGTACATATTCTTTACATACTACCACTGTGAAAGTATTTATAGAAATACTATTAGGAATTAAAACGGCCTATAGAGGCGCTACTCGCAGCCTTCGGTACAGGAAAATTGTCCCTTTAATTTCCCTTTAACTAGTGCTAAAGTGCCATTGAAATAATTCTTTATTGTAAATGCATTTGAAAGTCTTAGATATTCAAATTCGGATAAATTTTACTTTGTCATACAAGAAAGAATACAAATGTCACAGGAAATCTGAAACTGTGCAAAAGAATAAACATTCTGAACAAATTTAAAATACATGTAATGCAATGCGGTTGCACGTGGCTATCCTGAAGCGAGAAGTTATATCTTTTCTCCACCAGATGGCGTATTCGAGCGCTTGAATCGCCATTACCACTGAATCCAATGATAGAGGTACATTTATGTGACAAACATATACGATAAGATTGAGAACAACACAATTTCAGATAATGTGTGATATGTACCAATACTATACAAATGGACTTTACCCATGTGATGTGACCCATGTTACTTAATGCCGCGGGTAAACAGAACAAAACACCAATAGGCGTGAAGGACATTTTAACAATGCTTCCCCTTCATCCAATAAACAGTCTTTTTGGGAGGGTACATTCCCACACCGGCGTGGCTGTTGCCATTCGTGGGTAAAGTCCATTTTCTACTGTTATAAAAAATAAATAAATCAGTCTGATTTTAAGGGTTCATTTTAGAAAATAAATCAAAATGATTAATAAATTTAAATTTAAAATGTGCAGCAATTATTTAGGTACCATAAGCAAAGTTAGAGATTTTTATATCTTGATAGATACAGCATCCCAAAATAAGTCAAAATTTTTGCATAAGCCATGAGAGAGACATCATTTTTATTTCATAAATAGAAAGCCCAAAGTGTAAACTTTCATTTAAAACAAAAAGAAATTGGAAATTTCATTTGCCTTTTTGTGTAGAACCTTTTTCGTAAAGTATAAAAAATTTGGAAAAATAGCCATAACTTTCAACTTTGGTTTAATTTTTTGGCCCTAAATATTTAAAATTAAATTTTTAAATATATATTTTTTTTAAATCGGCATCTTTTGATGTACTTATAGTGATGTTTGTAAGATGATTTGCATTTTAGATATAGAGAAACAATTTTTTGAAAATGGAACTACAGTCTAAAAATATAGACTCAGAAATGTGCGATTTGAGAAAAATCCAAAAATTGGACCCCCCATATCTCTCAAATTATGAGGTCTAGGAAGGAAAATTTTCTGATGTATTCATATCATGATAGAATTAGTGTATACACGAAGTTTCATCCAAATCCCTGCCGGTCGGGTTACAAGATCTGGTTGAATTGACATGGAATGACTCGGTATCCAAAAAACCGGAGACTGGGCATCCCAACAACTTCACGTTTGCCGCGATATAAGTCGGGGGTAAAAGCACTGTTTCCTCATACCTGTCGCCGGTGAAGTGGTTAAAAGGAGGAAAAATCTTAGTTTAGTTTATTTCATACTTTCATTCTCCATCCAAAAAAGTTCCAGATTGGAATATCCAATGCAATTGGATATGTTGGGTAGTTCGATAACAGACTAGATGTACATTTGTTCCAAAATCCTGAACCTCCTTGACTTTGTTCGGCATAAGCCGCGATTCCAATATTCAGCGTGTCCCACAAAGGTCTTTAGCATACTAAACATTAATAACAAAAATACTAAAAGATGAAAGGAAATGCACTTTGCTGCAAAAGAATAAAGAAATCTAAATTTTTTTTACGTACCTTCAATGTAGCTGTACACTGTTAAAAATATCGTGAAAAATTACCTCTGTTTTTAAAGGCTCTCTATTTTCTGACCAATGAGAACGCTACATAAACACCTATGAAGCGTTCTCATTAGTCAGAAAATAGATAGCCTTGAAAAACAGGGGTAATTTTTCACGATGTTTTTAACAGTGTACCTAAGCTCCGTTAGTAACCAGTAGGATGCTGAGCTTGTACTCGATTTCCTTCCAAGTGTTTTTCAACATTTAATTTATCTAACATATAATTTAATTTATATGTCTTTCTTTAGGCTGTAATTGAAAATCAGAATTTTTTTACTCATTGTAAGTGAAATTAAACAAGATTTGGTACTCCTTAGTTATCCCGTCGACCAATTTCGCCAAATTATATAAATCGCCAAACTACTCACCAAATTATACACATTGACATAATATTTTATTTTAAATAACGAAAGAACAAATAAATTAGTAAAACATTAATAAAAATACAAATAAAACGTCGAATTAATGGTTTTATTGGCCATTTTTGGCATTTAATCTTACAATTAATTAATTAATGGCAAACCATTATTGACATTTAATCTTACAATTTGGCGACAGTAATTTGGTCGACGGGATAACTAAGAAGTACCCAATATTTTAATGATGGCAATTTAATTATTCCTTATTTGGATAAATGAAATACTTAATGCAGATTTTGCATCATTCGAAACATTTTTAAATGTTTGATTTAATATATACAGGAATTTGAAAAATCTGTAGTAAATTTATTACTGTTATATAAATGACCTTAAAAATTATTAAAAATATATTACACATTTAATTTGTGGAATATAATCATTTCTACAACTACAACTAAAAATAAACGTGAGGTTTAATTTTTTTTTCATTGTAAAGCTGAAATAATTTTATTGGGAGAATATTTTCTGTTCTAAAGTATATACTTTTTCTAATTAAAAAAAAAATCCCATTTTTTGTTTATATTACATTTTGTAATTTTTTTTAACAACAATTTTTTAAACAGATCTTAGTATAACTCATTCTTGTTTTAAAAGTCAATGGAATATTCATAAATATTGAAATTTGGGATCAGTATTAACTATCATTCATTTATAAGCAGTGGCCTTGAGATTAATGGGTCTCAATTAATTACTTAAAATACCTGTATGCCTAACCACAATTGCAGCCTTTAAGTCACTACAACTACATAGCTTAAGCACTGTCTGGGATTAAACTATAAAGAGGAAGGAAGGTTTAATTCTCTCTTTTGCTCTACTGTTAGTATGGTCAACGGTTGACTGGTTGCCAGGACATCATAGCTATGTATTTATTTAATCTTGATCCCATTTCGTTGTTTCTAAAATACTCTTCATGCCCCTTTATTTGATAAATATCTTGAAATACAATTCTGTTTAAAATACTTTTTATCTACAACAGATTAATGTTGCTTTTGGCAAACGGAAAAATACGCTCAAACCGCTCAGAGGGTTATTAAATACTTAAACATATGAAATATCAACCAATCAACATTTGACGCTTGGAATAAAACCCGATAAGTGTGAAATTGTTATGCAAACTATCTCATAACTAATGCAAGTTAGAGCAAAATATATTTGTGCAAATTGGAGCATTTGACTATAAGTTTACCTGATTGAAGCAAAAATTTATATCTTCTTCAACACAATAGGAAAAGAATAATTTACAATTTGTGTAAGTGTCCAAAAGTGGGAATTTATGGCAAGTTAAAGTAAATCCATGCAGAAAGTTTGATACACACATACTATATTTCCTTGATTATTTACATCATGAATAATAGATCAGGAGACGACTATACTGACTATCATCTCATCTAGTTGGCGGCTAAAATTCAAAATATTAAAATGAAACTGGTCGGCCTAGTCATATCTTGGTGGAAAACACTTGAAAACCCAATTTCAGAGGTTGACTGGTAGGTTTATCATTGTGTTTTCCTGCATCCAAAGTTGCGAAAACATGGAGGACTGGGAGCAGGAAAACACAATGGTAAATCTACCAGTCTTCCAAAAAAATCAGATTGGCAGGTATTTTCCACCAAGATAGGACTCGGCAGACCAGTTGCACTTTAATATGTGAATCGAGTTTTAACTAATCCTGGAATTTCAACCGCCAACTCGATAAGGTGTTGGTTTGTGCAGTCGCCTCCCAGTTTATAACTTTGTCTTCTACAATTTAAAATTCATATTCTTTACACATTGTAAAAATTCCTAAAAAAGATGTTAATTGAAATATTTATCTAACACAAATATGTTGACATATCATAGTTCACACTTACACCAGTACCAAGTTTAACATTTAATACCAGCATAAAGTTCTTTAAAAAGACACTAGCAATATTCACTGAACACTGACAGAAAATACTGTCATGTGGGGCATGTAAATTTATTAACTTATTTTTAACCAAAATTTGTATATCCAATTCCATTGAATAAATAAAATCATAAAACAACTCACAATATGAGCATAAAGTACTACTAACAAGAATCAACAGCACAACAAGTAAATTACAGATAACAGTAACAGCATAACCCTCATCACTGACTCTGTCAGGAATTTAAATAAACGGCCTGCATACAGGGCCTAATCAGAATCGAATATGCATTTTTCATATTGTTATCTGAAAAAGAAATTTTTGAATGCTTAATTACTTTTATGGTTAAAATGTCAGATGGTGGCTATTCATCCAGAAATAAACAAAACCTAAATAAAATATATTTAAATGAAATATTAATGATATGAAAGATTAATTAACTTAAATTTAGAAAAAGAACAGCATGTGATTGTAAGTAAAAATGGCCGTAAAACAGTTGTAACACTTGAGCAACTAAACTTATGATGTTAAAGCAAAACAAACAGCTGGACCGCACTGGTGATAAACAAAAGAAAGAAAGAACAAACTTACAAACAAGAAAAAAAAAAGATCCAAAACTAGGTACAAGTAAAAACATAGAAAATAAAAGAAATATGAACAAATAGAAACTGCAAAATTTGTCCTACATAAGCATTACAAAATGATAGATATCTCTTCTCACCGTCTGTCTGGAGTTTAGTTAACAAAATATTTTGGTAAATATTTAAATGAAAAAAAAAAACAGCTTTGAAATACTATAACATTTTTTTAGAGGCTGTGTGTATGTGTGTGTGTGGGGGGGGGCAATTTTACATAATGTATGTATAAAAGTTTTCTAAAATGAAATCAATCCAATTTTACTAAGACCTACGAAAAAAATAATAGAAAACATAACAATAACAATAGATTTAATAGGCCTTGTTTAAATACCATTAGTTCTTGAACATATGGTGATATTTGTTCAAAAATTGCTGCATTATGTGTTATGCTGACAAACCCCATAGCAGAAATGCATCAACATTGTTGCAGAGAAATTGAAAGAACCCTTGCCAAAAACTTTCATCCTCGACACGCTAAACGTAACTGATAGAAATATTTTTTAAAAATTTAATAAAGCATATGTGTACAATCCCTTTCCCTCCCCACGCAGAAAGAGAACAGATCCTTGGAGAATATTTTCCTTCTCGAGCTGCTAAACGTAGATGATAGAAATATTTTTTAGAAATTTAATAAAGCAAATTTAATAATAATAAAGGTTTATTTGATAGACTTCCCAATGATAAGAAAATAGGCTAAAAATAATTTTCCTGTTTCACTGTTATGTCGATGCCCCCCCCCCCCCCCCTCTTCTTTCATGAAAAATTTTGTAGCGCTCAACTATCTGAACTTTTCAAGTAGGGGAGAGGGCGGCACATGTGAACAATTTTTACATTTTTGACTATTTCTCAAAATTGTTATGAGCTATTGAACCAAAAATTGATTTATATGAATATTTAGAATTTGTTTGTTCTTTTGGTGAAACTTCTGGATGCATTTATCAAAAATTTCTAACTTATATCATCATTCTAAAAATTGTCTACATTTGTTCACATGTGACCCGGTGGAGGGGTAGTTGTGAACATAGCTGGGGCACATGTGAACACATGCATAAGTAAGACAAAAATAATTTTTTGTGAATACAAACTGTGATAAAAACTAATTAGATGCCCTCTTTCTAGTTGTGTGAATAAATCAATAAATGTTTCAACATAGATACAAGAAATTATTCGTAAAATTGTACACTAATATGCCTACTCCTTTTGAGTCACTTTTAATTGTTATCTAACTTCCAGTAAATTAAAACTGTGAAGCAATCCTAAAAACATTGAATATATAGTTCAATGTTTGACAAGGGTAATTAAATTTTAAACTAAAAAAAAATGCATTCAAAGACTTAAAAAATACACTTGTGAACTGTTCACATCTGCCCCCCCCCCCCCCATATGTTCTGTTCACAAGTGCCCAATATACCAACTTCAGACTAATATTTTTAATTTAAATAAGGAAACAAAACTTTTTGTAGACTTACCTAATTAATGCCACTATAGAATGCAATGCTGATATTCTTCTTTAAAAAATGTTTTGAATGAATTTTTACTCCAATAACTTAGAAGAATTTTTTACTTCACACCTTCTAAAACAAATTACAACTACCAGAAATCAAAAGGGCCTATTGTTCTGAAAATTCAGCCAAAAGATGGTACCAGTACTACCATCAATTGGTAATTTTTTGATTTTTTTTATTTCAAATTAACTGACTGAAATATGTACTGTTCACATGTGCCCCCCTCTCCCCTATACAGCAATCCGCACTTCCCAAGTATGTCAGTTAGTTGAACTTTTACTTTAATAATAATTTAAAAAAAAAACAATCAATGTAAATTATTATAACTTAATAAGAAGAAATAAAATACTGTGTTCAGATATTATGCCCTTCATTTGTACACAATACTGTAGGCAGTGATGGAACAGTGTAGCATCAAAAAATCAATTGACACCGCTAAATTTTAATGGTCTTACCTTCGTCTTACTTCAGGATCGAATTTCAGAGATTTTAAAGGCAAAGAATGCAATAAAAAATTAGTGGTGTCACCTACCAACTGCTGCATCACTGTTCCATCACTGTGTAGGTAATAAATTTTTATCTTTAATTGATACAATAATATTTTGCTTAATATGTGCCAATCAATCACTACTGGTATGAATATAAAAAGAAATGAATAATATCGACATATGTACATGCTAAAAAGTGTCATTGCAAGAATTTAAATATTCACTGAAAATAAAGTATTGGAGCCGAGCTCCTGTACAAATTAAACAAAATTTAAGTATAGAGTTAAGTAGTACACGCATTATTACTAATTAATTGGTGTCAGTCATAATTTCAATATAATAAATGGTAAAGTTAACATCAGAATAATTTGGTTATGGTTTAAACCGAATGGTTCTTTTAAAAAAACCATGCTTTTTTTTTTTTCTTTTCCCTAATGTTTTCATTTATTTTACACATTATAGAAAAATGCACAATCCAAGTTATGCAGAAGCTACAAGCAAACCTTTAGAAAAATAATAAATTTATAAATTTGTAAAGTAACAAACATTTTCAAATAATCCAACTTTTCTTATAAGCTATAAATGTACATGGCAGAATAACTAATTTTTCTAAAATTAGCTGGGAAAACAAAATTAGTAGTTACTTTTCTTTCTTCTTTTTCTTTAAGGCTTTTATTTTTAAAAATAGCCAAAATGGCAGATTCGAGGTAAAAATCCACTTTTACTACTTAGATTGCTTGATTTATTAAAGATTACATCATGTCTCAAAGATGACATAATCACGAGTAATTCTCTTCATTGGATACTCTTTGTTCTGTCTGCTAATGAATGATTGGCTGTGAATTTTCTTTGCTCTATGACTTTTGGGTTTAGTAAGCCCTTATTTTTCTTACATTCCAACATTGGGATGGGGGTTTTTGCATTATGATTTTATTCTGTTACCAGCAGGGTTGCATGGTTTAAACCAATTGATTAACCTACTGTTTTTTTTTAGAACAAATCTAATATAATACATTCTCATATTTGTAAGCTACTTCAAATTATTGGATAGGATATAAATAGTTTCTACATTTAACAGTTTTATCTCAGCAGTCACCGTGAGACATAGTGAGTCTACGTCATGTTTGTATGCATGTAGATACTCATATATCATATCTTATCAGAAGCTCTAAATGAGAAAACTTAAAACATGTGAATTTAGCAAAGATAAAATAAATTAAAAATATTCAATATTTAGAATAAAATATTTTCCTTTGAGAAAACGCAGATATACAATTAATAACATAAAATGGCCTTTAATATTTCAGTCAAGCTGTAAAAGAAAATTTTCTTGATTGGGGAGATTATCTTTTAAGAATAAAAAAACAACTCAAGATATGAAGTCGAATAAGAAGACATTGAAAAATCGGGTGCCAGTGAAGCACCTGTTTCCTTTTAACTAAAATATGTAATAAGATATATATTTAAATCCTCTATTGCATAACCGAACCCACTATTTACTTCTGGCACGAAAATTGGGTGGGGGGAATCGAGATAAAATTCGTTTGAATAGAAAAAAGTCTCATAAAAATGGCTTTAAAGATATATTATTAATTTTTAGTTTAGATATTTAAAAGTAATACATATTATAACATAGCTTAGAAAAAAAAGCCTGTGTAGTAAGTCTGATGGCTGTTTTGTTTTAGTGGATGACAACTTTTATAAAACTACTTTCCATTTTAAGATCAATGATTTCATTAGTCTAAAAAGCTGGTAAATAGTTATCTCTCTTTATTTTACTGCCGCCTTTTTTTTATTTTTTTAACCTGGCAGTTTCAGAGGAGAAGTGTCAAATGACAATACACAATACTTCTTAAAACGTGTAAATACTCTACTGCTAAATTCAAATCATTCCAGGAATCCTTCATAAAAATCTTAATTTTTAATAAAAGATAATTGTTCATGTAGTGTTGTTCTAACAGAAAATCAGACATCTCAGATAACAAGTATTTGAAAGAAATTATTTTGAATAGCCATGTGAAAGTATATTATGTTTATGAAACTACATCATATATTTATTTATAGTACTAGTAATTCAGAGATTGTTTATTAAGCTTTTCAAGGTATCAATGTTTCAATATGTAGAGCATTTTATTCATGGAACATAAGACATAGCTTTTACAAAAAAAATGTTTAAATTTTAAATGATTTCAATTTTCTACATAACGAATTGTAATTAGTTAATTTAAATTATTTTTAAATGAAGTTATATTACTATGTATCCAACAATGTTTATTTTTATCGATAAATATGCATGTATATGTAATAGGAAAATATATTTAAAAAAAAACCCAGTTTAAACCAAAAAAAAAACTAGTCGGATGTACCAATCCCAAAACTTTCTTCTATCTCATACATGTTAATACTTCAAAATTCGCTATCACACTGCCAAAATTAAATGGCAATCTATGCATCTCACGAGGATTATAACGATATAAAATTCCGTGCATTAGTTCTTGAGATATGACTATCGCTGAAATCGTCTAAATTCAGCAAAATGCTGCCTAGCAACGCCACCTATTGGGTGATTTATACCAAATCCTAATCAGCAACAATTTATGTCAACGTCTGACTGAATCTGAAGTTTGGAGAAAATACGTACATTAGTTTTTGAGATAGAGCAATAGCGAAAATCGTGAAAATTTCTGCATAGCAGCGTCACCTATTGGGTGATTAACACGAAAACCTAATTAACAACAACTTGTGTCAACATACAACTAAATCTGAAGTTAGATGAAAATTGGCCCATTAGTTCTATTGATAGAGCTATTGAGGCAATCGTGGAAAAGGCAGCAGAGAAGCGCCACCTGTTGGGCGATTTACACCAACACCTAATCAGTAGCAAGTCATATCAAGGACTAACTTAATCTGAAGTTTGATGAAAATCCGTGCGTTAGTTCTTAAGATAGAGCTATTGGGGAAATCGTGTAAATCCTGCAAAATTCATCATAACAGCGCCACCTGTTGGGCGATTTACACCAAAACGTAATCATCATCAATTCATATCAAGGACTAACTAAATCTGAAGTTTTATGAAAATCCGTGCATTAGTTCTTGAGATAGAGCTACTGCGAAAATCGTGAAAAATACAGCATTGCAGCGCCACCTGTTGAGCGATTTACACCAAAAACTAATCAGCATCAATTTGTATTAGGCACTAACTGAATATCAATTTTTATTAAATTCCGTGCATTAGTTCTTGAGATAGAGCGCCCACAAAATTTGTGTCACATACACACAGACAGACAGACTCACAGAGTCACAGACAGACATTTTGTAAAAACATGTTTTTTGGAATCTCTGACCCCTAAAACGTGTAAATCCGTCGAAAACCGGAATTCGAAAATTTTCATGAATCCAATACTTTCTTCTTGTAAAGATAGAAGAAAGTAAAAAAAAAAACAACCTGGTTAAAACCAAATAAACCGATTTTATCCAACCCTGGTTAACATCGGAAATCTGATTTATCTACGGGATTTAAATCGATTTAAGACACAAAATCAAGTTAAAACTAACATTGGAAAACTCATTTAACTACTGTTTTTAAATAAATTTTAAAAAATACTCATTTGAAGCTAACATTGAAAAAACAATTTATAAAAATCCAATGAATCTACCACATATGTGTCAATCCAAGATTAAATCAATTTAGCAGTATCTGATTTACGCAAATATCACAAGCGAAAATCATGAAAATTCCAGAATAGCAGCGCCACCTATTGGACGATTAACATCAAAACCTAATCAGCAACAACTTGTGTTAAGGCTGTTCTTAACTGCTCTGCTCAACAAGCGCAAAAAGTTTTGACACATTTACAAATTCATTTTTTAATGGAAAGGTATAATGGAAATCCTGGCCATGGAAGCGATTTGGAATTGAACTGTTTTTTCCATTTTTTGATCAATCAATTACCTATTGAGTTATAAGCGAATTTGATCACGTGACAAACGCGTTTTTTGTCTGCTCTTGAATGCTCTTTCTTCTTTCGCATGGAAATTCAGTTCAAAATGCACACTTTCGTGAAAGATCTATTGCATTTGCAAAAAAATGGAAAAAACAGCTCAATTACATAGTTTCTGAACAGCAACAGCAGCTAGTTTCATGTATTTTCGAACAAAAATAAATTAAAACTTGTATCAGAAAGTTGCCCTTTTGGATTTGAGAACACCCTTAACATCTAACTAAATCTGAAGTTAGATGAAAATTCGTGCATTAGTTTTTGAGATACAGCTATTGCGGGAATCGTGCAAAATGCAGCACAGCAGCGCCACCTGTTGAGCGATTTGCACCAACACGTAATCAGCATCAAGCCATATCAAGGACTAACTGAAACTGAAGTTTCATGAAAATCCGTGCATTAGTTCTTGTGATAGAGCCATTGCGGAAATCGTAAAAAATGCAGCCTAGCAGCACCACCTGTTGAACAATTTGCACCATAAATTAATCAGCATCAATTTGTATCAGGGACTAACTGAATATAAATTTTTATTAAATTCCGTGCATTAGTTCTTGAGATAGAGCGCCCACAAAATTTGTGTCACACACAGACAGACAGACATTTTGTAAAAACATGTTTTTCAGGTTCTCTGACCCTAAAACGTGGAAATCCGTCGAAAACCGGAATTCGAAAATTTTCATGAATCCAATACTTCTTGTAAAGGAGAAAATATTGGTAGAAGAAAGTAAAAAAGATGATTTAAGAAAAAGACTATTTAAGTAAAGATTGGTAAGTAAATTTCTGATTTTTTTTCTTTTTCTAAATAAGAATATTTTTGGAAATTGATTAAGCACTTATATGGTTCAAAGGGAAAAGTAAAGTTTAATACTTATGAGTCATATCCAAATTCATCCAATTTCAGATTACATGCTCAAGCAGCCTTTTGATGAAAAATTAATTATTTACATGTTTGGGTAACAAATGAATATTTTTGTTTTATTTTTTATTATTCTGTAATTAAATAAAAACCAGCAAAATAGAATCCTGCATCGACTCAGATACTCTGATTTGGCTGCAACTCGTATGGATATATATATATATATATATATATATATATATATATATCGTCCTTTTTGCAATTGAGAATGTTTTTCTGAAATTTATTTAATATTTATGGCTTGAATAAAAAAAGTTATATACAGTGTAATGTCTTTATTTCAGAATACTCAAGATCGCGCTGATCCTGGATTTTGAAAAAATTTCAAACTACAGATGTTTTAAACTACAAGATACACTTAGATATATATACAGTAGACTTCCTTAACTACACACTGCTTGGGACCAGAGGTTGTGTGGATTTTGGAATTTTGTGGATTTCTGGTCATTCCTTTGTTTACATTTTTAAACATAATTAGAATGTAATAATGCAATTGAAATTATCAGGAGTGCTTACATTATAGTGGAATATTAAAATAATTAAGTAACAAACTAAAATAATAAAAATTAAGATGATTTTAAAAACGATTAAGTTATTATAAATAAATGTCAAGTAATATAATTGAAAATGTATAATTAAATATACAACCTTAAAGAAACATTTTTCTTGAATTTTCCAATGCATCTTGTCTCATAAAGGTACCCTACTAATCCGCATCAAAATAATATAATTGCAAAGTTTTAATTCAGATTTCCAGACTTAATAACCAAAGCTTGATTAACACATAAATATATTTATTAAAAAGATTGTGATTACTTAAGATATCAGAACTGTCTTGAATTTTTTCAGAAATAAATGTATATTTCCTTCATGAAAAAGCATGAATTCAGTCATATTAATGAGAATTGTGTTTAAAATACGTACAGAATGACATAAAAGTTAAAAAATTCTGCAATTTTGACCCTACATCTCAACTGAAAGTTTCATTGTTTGCATCTGTGATGATGTGCGGATTTTAGGGTTGCAGATTTGAGGGAGTCTAATGTACTAATATTAGTCATTAATATGGAAATAGAAAAATGCAAGCAATTTGACAATTTAAAATAATTTGAAAACACTGAGATGTTTTAATTCAAAACATCTTAAACTATTGTTTAAAAAAAAATAACATTTTACATGATCTCACCATCTGTTGTAAATTATAGAAAACAATAACAATTGTGTGAATCTAGTAATGCATGCTTTTGAAAAGTCTCTTCATAGCCTTGAATACACAGTATATGACATTCGATTAAAGTGTAAACAACATAATTCATTACTGGATTTAAAATGAATAGTTTTGTACCAAATAATTGTCATTTGCGGGAAGTTATGTTATTACTTTTATAATTTAAAGAAAAGCGTGGCTGAAAGTCATCATTTACTTGTAGAAGCTTATGGTAAACATGCTTTTTCTAAAAGTGTGTGTAGATGGTGGTTCAGGCAATTTAAAGGAGGTTTATTCGATGTTGATGATGCAGACTGTTAAGGTGGACATTGTAAGCACTTTTGGATGAAGGCAACAGGCAAATGCAACAAGAATTGGCAGAAATATCGAATGTTGAACAATCTGGCATCAGTAGACATGTACAGTCGTGGAAAAAAAAAGTAAACACTCCCTACTAACTCTTCAACAAATTATCGTAGACGGAAGTTACTGGTACCGAACGGTTGGAAATAAAGTCTACTTTTAAATGATGTATATAAAGTTTGCTTAGGGGGCCATCTACATATTAAAACGAACCCAAACCTCAATTTTTTCAATGGCAATACCCAATTTTAACGAGATATTTCAAATCTTCGGTCCAAACTATGCCTAGACACCCAATTTCAAGTCATTTGAATGATAAGTTTTGAATTATAAACATTCAAAATTTTGTGCTTCTAATGTTAAATTACATTTTCATATTTTTATTTATATCTCCTGAAATTATGCTCCTAATGTGCTAATTTTTTGTGTAGCAATAATGCTAATGTGCCCAAACATAAATACGCTGAATTTGCAATTTTTATAATTTTATGACATGAATTATGAAATTAATATTCGAAAAAATTATGAATTGCAACCTACAATTTTTTTGATGGATTTAGATTTACTAAGTCCTGTTTTATGAAAATCCGAAATTTCACATTTTTCTTCCAAATAGTTTTGAAATTTTCTTAAAAAATGGCAAAATGATGGTTTAAGGGGCCGTCTATGATAGAAGTGAGTAGATATTTTGAAATTTCTTCTGCTGCCCTGTTATCTAACCGGCTTCATAAGGTGCCTTCATCAAGAAGGGGGCTCTCTCGGTTAACAATCGAGTAACGAACTTCAATTTGGTTACAGCCCTTAAAATACGCTCGTTTTAAAATAATTAATTTCTCGAAAACTTATGGTACGAATTGCATAAAAATTTGTTTTTAGGTTAATTGAAGGGTGTAGAGTTCATTTATGCTGCCAGAATTGGGTATTGCCATAAAAAAAATTAAGTTATGGTTTGTTTTAATATGTAGACGGCCCCGTAAGCCAATTTTATATACATCATTTAAAAGTAGACTTTATTTCCAATCGTTCGGTACTAGTAACTTTCTTCTACGATAATTTGTTGAGGAGTTAGTAGGGGGTGTTTACTTTTTTTTTTCCACAACTGTACATGGAATAAACATATAATAACATAAATAAACATGTAATTTTTACCAAATAACAGAACTTGTTTTTGCATTTACCCACTGCTTTATTATTACTGTTACAAAAAAAAAAAAATATTATAACTTAAAAGCTGCACATAAGGCTAATATTATGAAAAATTAAATATATAATATCTAGAAATATTGGATTTTCCCACAAATTCAATACTTAATAAAATAATGATAAAACAGGATTTCATTTTGTTTTAGCGCAAACTATCTTAACTTTAGAGAAACAAAAATAATAAAATAATGTAAAAATGACATTAATTATAAAATTTAATTACTTTAAAAAACTAATTTTTTTTATTGTATTACTTTAATATATAAAAATATAGTAATTCACAAGGATAGAAGTATATGAAGAGCTGATTATTATTACTATTATTATTATTTTGTCCTTTTTGCAATTGAGAATGTTTTCCTGAAATGGATTCAGTAGTTATCATTGAAAAAAAATAATAAAATTTTATATTTAAAATCCAAATTCATCAAATTTAAATTTATATTTGTATGCATTCTTTTAATGAAAAAACAACAACAAACAAAAAATAAATAATGTTATTGGCATATTAGCTTTACTAAAGAAGAACTGATTTTCTATAAAAATGAAAGGATTGAAATACAGCTAATTATTCAATAAAAGAAGAATTAAAATCACTTCAAAGTTCCCAAGAAAAAGGTAAGTTAGTCATGCAATTTCGAAACTGTTGTTGCCACCTTAAGTATGTATCAGGAATATAATAAGCAATTTGTAAAACTCCATAAGAAGTAAATATACCTTTGAAAATAAGAGGAACTTTGGATATCTTCATGGATTTAATTTCTGCAACTTAAATCATGGTGCTGAAATGACTTTTTCTACCTAAATCAATCCAAAGTCTGTTGGGAAATATGTGTTTCCACAAGCATATGCTAAACACTGAAAAATAAATAATATTAAAAAGCAAAAAATTTCAAATGAAAATATTTAAAAAACGTGTAAAGCATAAAAAATATTCAAATATTATACAATACAGATTTGCCAAAGTACAAATATCTTAAATCTGTATTGCGTAAGTGATAATTTTTACTTACCCATCATACGTAATATAGGGTAAGTCTTGTAATCGTTCTGAAAATTGAAAAAAAAATTTTTTTTGACGGATTTACACGTTTCAGACACTGGAGATTCTGAAAAACATTTTTAGAAAAAAAATTTGTGCGTCCGTCTGTATATGTCTGTGTATCTGTAATCGCTCTATCTCCCGAACAAATTGAGATAGAGACTTGAAATTTGGTGTGTACTTAGAAAGTAACAATGGGAAGAAGCCTATTGAATATCAGTAACCTTGATTAACCGGAATAATTTTGTTTGGACTCTTGAAATATTCGTTGTGATAAAAGGTATACAAAAATTTTTTAAATTGTTTATTTGAATAAGTGAATATAAAAGACAATAAAAAAACAAATTTTGCATCATGAACGAACTCGATCGGATAATGAGTTGCTGAGATATTTATAATTCTTTTCTGCACACTCTTCGATTTTTTATGACCTTGTATTTCATTCAAATTTCAATTCAAAGATATATTTTAATTGGAAATGAGACGCTTAATCCGAAGCAGTAAACTGCTATTTAATATGATTATAATTTTTTGAATTATAAGAATGTTTCTTTTACGCAATTCAGTATTACTCAATTATCCCGCTGACCAGGCCCTTATTATCGCATGGGAAAATCGGGACTTTGCCCAGGGGCACCCAAATCCATATATTAATTTATAAACTATTTACCTCCCCCCCTCCAATACCAGATCTGAAAATTTTCAAATACAAAATTCATCTTTAAAAGATTCAACTAAACTTTCTGAAAAACATTTCATTTTGAACACACAGAACTCAGTGCTTTCGCAAAGCTATCAACCACTTTTAAATAAAAATAACATTTTGATTTTAATAGATTGTATTAGCAATGAACTTAAATCATATCTAAACTTTAGTGGTTAAAAATAATCAGTTCTAACTGTCATGAGCTAAATTTTCTTCTGTATTCAAGTTTTTTCTTTTAACTTTGAGTAAATAAGAAAAACAAACCCAAAATTGCCATCTTTTTAGATTTGTTTAAAAAGCACTTTTTACTTGCGAGGTAGAATGTATTTGATTTGATATTCTGTTGTGTGTAGTACAACTTAAAAAATGTAAAAGAAATTAACTTAATAAACTCATATTTACATGTAAGAGTATTGGATGCTCTTCCATAAGTTGAAGTTATTAAATTCATCTTAAAGTAGTATAACAAGTTGCTAAAGTTATATAAAAGAGTTTTGTTCTAAATTAAGAAAAAAAGTATTTTTGTTAATTAAGGTACTTAATATAGAATTGGTGGAGCTAAGAATTTTCTTCTATTTAAAATCCAAGGTGAGTATTCTTTATGCATTACACATATGACTGACCATCAGTTTTATCTAAATAATGTTGCAACGATTTGAATGGGGCCCCCTAACTTATCTTTTCCCAGGGCCCCAATCAGTCATGATCGGGGCCTGCCGCCGACCAAAAAACTATTGCCAAACTATAAGATTAAATGCCAATAATGGCTTATCGTAAATGTCAAGCATTTAATGCCTCTCCATACTTATAAGGGAGTTACCATGGGGGGGGGGGAGGAACACAGTTCTGTCGCCAAATACCGCCAAGTTTGTCACCAAATTTGGCAGTTAAAATAAATCGCCAAAAGTGATGCCAACTTGGCGAGATATCTCTAATATTTTGCCAAATTCCCATAGACTTCCATTGTAAACCTATCGGGATTACTTGCTTACAGAAAATCAACAAATTGAGATATTTTAATGCAACAAAAAGTAATATTAGCTTAAGGGGTTATGTTAATTATATTTAAGGGAGTCCAAATAAATTAAATTATGAATAAAAGTAACATGGTACAATGCTTAGCAAACATCACGTTTTATTTTCATATTTTATATTATCTATATCCATGATGGATAAGTATTACGGTGGCCCCCAATAACTAGTTTCACTGCTATTAATTTGGTTTTGCCAATTGATGACAATACCAATTAATCTGACTTAGAGAAGTAAATTATCTGTAAATTTTTTTTTTTCCAAATTTTTCTGGAGAAATTGGAAAAGATAACTTTCTCCCATATAAAAACTTTTCTTGCAAAATGTTTTCTTAGAAAACATTAAAATAAACATTTTTTAGGCTTATGCATGCTAAAAAAATAGTTTTCTTTTTACTTGAATATATTACAAAATAATCGTATAAATAAAATACAGCTAAAAATTAAGTTTTACAATCTCAAAGTTTATACAAGTTTTCCTTGCTTTAGTCTCTCTGCCTACCAGACTTGTCCAATCGAACCAACAGGAAAAATTGAATTAGTTCAAATACAATAAAATCCAGCTTTATGTGATAAAATTAAGAAACTGTTTTGTAAACTTGTATTTCTCGATCTAAATTTACAAATATCTAGAATCATAAAGAATACAAAACTAGTCATTGGGGGCCACCGTAATACTTACCCATCATGGATATAGATAATATAAAATATGAAAATAAAACGTGATATTTGCTAAGCATTGTACCATGTTACTTTTATTCATAACTTAATTTATTTGGACTCCCTTAAATATAATTAATATAACCCCTTAAGCTAATATTACTTTTTGTTGCATTAAAATATCTCAATTTGTTGATTTTCTTTAAGCAAGTAATCCCGATAGGTTTACATGGAAGTCTATGGGAATTAGGCGAAATATTAGAGATATCGCCAAGTCGGCGTCACTTTTGGCTGCCAAATTTGGCGATATATCGCCAAGTTGGCGACAGAACAGTGTCCCCTGCCCATATGGTAACTCTTTTATAAGTATGGAGAGTCATTAAATGCTTTACATTTACGATAAGCCATTATTGGCATTTAATCTTATAGTTTGGTGATAGTTTTTTGGCCGGCGGGATAATAGGGTAGTACCAAATTGTGTAAAAGAAACATCCTTATAACTCGAAAAATTATAATCATATTAGCTAACAGTTTACTGCATCAGATTAAATGTCTCATTTCCAATAAAAATATATCTTTGAATTGAAATACAGGGTCATGAAAAATCGAAGAGTGTGAAAAAAAGAATTACAAATATCTCGGCAACTAATTATCCAACCGAGTTCATTCATGATCATGATGCAAAATTTGTTTTTTTATTGTCTTTTATATTCACTCCTTCAAATAAACAATTTCAAAAATTTTTGTAAACCTTTTATCACAACGAATATTTCAAGAGTTCGAAAAAAATTGTTCTGGTTAATCGAGGTTACTGATATTCAATAGGCTTCTTCCCATTGTTACTTCCTAAGTACACACCAAATTTCAAGTCTCTATCTCAATTTGTTCAGGAGATAGAGCGATTACAGACACACACACACATACAGATGGATGGGCAAATTTTTTTTCTAAAAATATGTTTTTTGGAATCTCCAGTGTCTAAAACGTGTAAATCCGTCAAAAATTTTTTTTGATTTTCAAAACAATTACAAGATTTACTCTATACTATGTATGATGGGTAAGTAATAAAAACTAATGCTTTTTATCTGTGGTTAGATGCATTATTGTAATTTTTGTACATTATTATTATTATTATTTTTTTTTTTTTTGGTGATCCGAGGGTTAATTTAACACTATTTTCTTGCAATATACGACTCAATGATTAAAATTTTGAGATCATTTTATTACTTAAAGGAAGTTAGTAATCCCTTCACTTACAGATAGAGTAACCTAAGAAGAATGCATCAACATATACAGTAGAAGATCTTTACAATGCAATTCTCCATATAACACACAACTTCTCAAATGTAAACAATGGATTTTGCAGTTAAGAAGCACCTGCATTTCCATACTGTGAAAAATTGTTACTTTTTAGATGATACATTAGTTCAACTTTCTATGCTTAATTCAGAACTTTTTAATGAAAAAATTGCTATTACAATAAACATTTCTGAAAATGAGTAAATGATGATATAATGAACGATTTCATCCAGGTATTTGGACAATGTTTCTAAAGTAAAATTAAGATTGTGTCAGAATAATCTATATTATGCAAAAATTTATCTGGATAACTTCTAGTACCAAGGAATGCAGTTATAAAGATACTCTAATGTATTTTGATATGTTTCAGACATATTTGGTCATGTTTACAAGGTAAAATTAATTGTTTGAAATGTGATCCATGTAACGCAAAATCCTATGTAACACACAACCTTGCATTTTTAAGTTTGTGTTATAAAGACCTTCTACTGTACTTATATTGGATTCTACTTTTTAGTTGTTATTTTGTTCTTTGTAATTTTAAAACTATAAAAAATACACCATTATATAAAGAACTTCTCTAATCACCTGCTGAAAAACAGGATTATAACTACTGATATTTATCATCTGTTTCAAATTATTGACATGCTACACTGAAGATGCATGATACTAACCAGGAAACTACCCAAATAGTCTAATAATGAAAAAAATCTAAATAAGTAGCAATCGAAATGGCATATTGGAACTTGTTTATAGACACATAAATTATTTGCCCTTGTCTCCCCATTATCGAGATATAAAGTTTTAAAATCTGCAAAATAAAACATCAGCGAGCGAAACAGTTCATGGTGTAAAGCAGTAGAATTTCCCTTCTAATCAATTAGAAGTTCTTTGGGTAAATTATCGGTGCTACGTTACGTTATTCAGCTTGGAAGCCAGATTTTGAATATAGAACACAGTAAGACATCTTATTCTCGTTTTAGGTTCTGTGTGAATTTTAGGCATATTATATTGAAAAGATGTCTCGAATTAATCCTTTAATTGTGTGTTCAGTCAATGATTCTTAATGCAGCACTGATGCATTAAAACACTTAATAATGCAGCATTTATGCACCATTTAGCATTATTTAGTGTTTTAATGCATCAGTATTGCATTTAGAATCATTGACTGTGCAAAACTGCCAAATGTGTGGAACGAACTTGATTAAAGAGTTGGTGTTAGCCGTGTTACGAAAGGTTCGCACACCAACATTTGTAACTGAAGAAAAACTTTGAATGATCCTCTTTATTTTCGTATATCACTTATAATATGTGTAATAGTTTTGAAAATATAAATTTTCAAAATCCAGTCATTCATTTGTGCTAACCCTCTATATCTCGATAACAGGGAGACGAGGGCAAATAATTTATGCGTGAGCAAATGTGTTTCAATATACTCTTTCGATTGCTGCTTAGATTTTTTTCATTTTTACACTCTAAGGTGTAGTTTCCTGGTAAGAATCGTGGGTTGCAAGTTTCTTCTAATGTGGAAAAATAAAAATCCATGTCTTAATTTAAGAATATTGTTCTTTTATAGGAAGTGAAAAACAGAAACATTTTTAAGTCAATGCGTATATACCAAAACGACGAGTTTTAATAGTGCTTTAAAAACTTAAGGATTTTAAACAGTACTATGGAATTTACAAAGAAGGATGCAACATTATATTATCTGGTTTCAATACTTTAATAGTGGCAATAATACACAAAAAATACACTCCTTTCACAAATAAATAAAAGCAACACTTACTATCTTTTTAATCTCAAACTTTTACATGCATATAATGGGTGGACATTATTTTATGATTTTGAAATGAACGTTTAAACTTTTCTCAGAAAAAAAAACGTACTCCTAGTAACTTCTAACAATAATCATAATCAACATTTCATAAATTGATTAATTTTTTTCAGAAAGAAGCTTAACGAAAACGAACTTCTCTAGTTGCGATTTGCGAATGCTCTTTCTGGGATAATAGAACAGTCGCATTACATTTTTTAATTAATAAATCTTAATAAATATAGTAATTAAAATTCTAAGAATTTTTACCTTCCATTTTTTCAGTAATGTTAGTTTAAAGGATTAATTTTCTATTAGCTATTGCCCTCTATACATTTCTGCAGATAAGAATAGCATTTATTTGTTGTAAATCTAATAAATCAACCAACCGAAACATGCGTAATAACTGCTCTTCCTACTGATATCGGCATTTGCATACTGTTTTCCTTGGGGTTCTGCCTTTTTTCCTCGTGGAGGAAGGTTGAATTTGTGGTTGTCCCAAGGAAATAACGTCATTTTTGTGATCATTTGAGGTCATGCCGGCAAAAGCCGTAGCGAATACCTCATAGCTTAAATAACTAAATAACTTTTCCTTTTCAGGTAATTAATTTTCTTTAGCTATCCTAATGTTTTTCTAATGGTAAACATAAAAAGAAAAAAAAAGTTTTATGGGAAACCTTTATGCTTTCTGCCGTGACAAATTTTCTCGCTCATTTCAAAGTCATTGTTCCCAAGTTTGCTCTTTTTTTTTTTTTTTTTTTTTTTTTTTTTTTTCAAACTGAGAAATTCTAAATTATACACTATAAGTATTTAAAAAATTTATTTAAAAATAAAAGAGCTTATGTTTGACAAATATATTTATATTGATTTTAAATATTTTTATTTAGATATTTTGCAAGTATTTCTTATTTGTACAGTATATTATGTAATTATTGAATTTTTTTTTAAATTTTCTATTCTTAAAAACTGCTGAATTGTGTAAAATATCATTTTTTATATACAGTAGACTTTCTCTGTAAACCTAAAATCCATACTTCACCATAGGTGTAAACAGTGGTGTAGTCGTAAAATAAACAGAGGGTATACGCTTTAAGCAGAGGGTATACGCTAAAGGCAGAGGGTATACCCTAGAGTGTATATACTATAGCTTTCTTGAGAAACAGAGGGTATACGGTGTTCCTTAAAAAAATCCAGAAGGTATACGGCGTATACCCCCGTATACCCTCCACTACATCCCTGGGTGTAAACAATAAAACTTACAGTTAAGAAGTAGATGAAAAATACATTTTTTTTTTTTTTTTTTCGTTTTCTTTAATCAGTCCGTACACATTTTAATATGTAATTCTGGTTAATATGACTATATTCATGCTTTCTCATGAAGAAAGTATAAATTTATTTCTGAAAAAATTCAAGATAGCACTGATGTCAGTGGCAATTGCAATCTTTTTTTTATGTGTAAATCAAGCTTTTATGGTTATTAAGTCTGGTTAAACATGGCATAAAATTTCCTTATTAAAAGAAAAAAACAGTGAATTATTAGTATTCTTTATAAAGCATGTATCATTGAATAATTCGTGAAAAATAGTATCGTTAGTTATACATTATTTATTATTTACTTAACCTTTACTTTTAAAATTTTAATCTTTTTTAATTTTGTTAATTTTTGTTATTTTACTTTATTGTAAGCATTCATTATAATTTTGAGAGAATTATTATATATTCATGTTACTCTTTTAAAATGTAAACAAATCAGTGACCAGAAATCCACAAAATTCTAAGATCTGCACAACCTCTGGTCCCTTGATACACTGGTTTGAGGGAGTCTGTTGTATTTTTGTTTTATGAAAAAGGGTTAGTATTGCGTCTCTTCATCCCTTTCTGTGTTTCCATTTCTTTCCCTTATGAATTCAACAAGAGTACAAAAATTAAACTTGCCTTCAAACTTATACAAAAAGTTAGTTGTTTTTTTTTTTTAAATGCTCTCATGCTCCAAACAACCTTATCTTAAGTCATCGAAAAATAAAGCATGTTGGCAAAGATATAAAAACACTCGCATGCTTTATCTCTTGAAAAACTTTGCAATAAGATTTAAACGACATAATCATCCAAACAAACATTCTACCATATACTTTTTTGCAGGCATGATCGTTGCCTTTGTAAAAACAAATCTGCTTTGGAAGAAACAGATTTAACTATCTGTCTGGTTCGATTGTATACTAGGATTGAGCCAAATACACTTAGAGCCCCCCCCCCCCCCAATACAATGCATATTAAATAAATGCGCATTCTGTCTACTAAATATTTTTATGGGGATCTCAGTATTGGTTAAGCCCTTTTTTTTTTCTTTTTTTCTCCCTTTCTAAAAACTGTGTAATAAAGATGTATCAGTGATCCATGTTAGCTTTTCAACCTGGAAAAAATCTTTAATTTATCACCATGGAGAAAAAGAGTGAAGTAATTTCAGTTGAAATCTAAATAAATTTGTATTGAAATACTGAAAGTTCAATTTAATTTTTAAACTGATTGTTCATGACAAGATTTTCAATGGAAAGAAATTGACAAATTTTACAAAATTATAAAACATTAATCTTTAAAAAAAGAAGATACATTTAAAATAAGAGTTACACTCTTTATTTTTTGTTTATATATTTTTTTTCTGCTTTAATGGTGTTTAAAATATTTTGTTGTTGCACTTTCACAACCAGTTGGCCTATTTTAGAACAATTGTAGTTTGTTGCATCATTACTTCTGTTGGTTTTGTAGCTATGAAGATTAAAGGAGTAGACATAAATGACATAATTTGATGCCGCTGGTACTCTCCTTCTGCATCTTCCATATTTAGCTGTGTCTTGCATGGAAGACTGTTGATTGGACTGCTATATACAGAATCAAATATGGCAGACACAGGAGCGGGGGAAAAAACTCGTTTTTCGGTATTGACACTTTCCACAGAAGAAGATTGTTATGTCTACTCCTTTTCTATTCATTGCTCCATGTTTTGTAACTTATACACAATTTTAACCATAAAAAAAATATTTGGCGATTTATCACCTGTACCCGGCTAACCAGGGATGAATTTATAAATTTATAGACCCTGAGCACATATACTTATGTTGCTTCCGTGCACCGATACTTAACAGCGGGCTTAAGTAAAAAAATATATATATATATATTACAAATAATTCTTTCTAAGATAACCACTACTGAGTTTGATAATTACTGTAAAATATTCAGTAAAAAATTTAATTTTATAATCAATTTACTTTTAAATAATTATTTCTAAATTATAAAATTTAGATGAATTAGATGTTTTGTAATAAATTGTGTAGTGCTGATTATCTATTTCTATGCAAGTCCATATATCTGGAATGATAAAATATGCAACAACTAACAATAAATTTTCTGCAGTACCAAGCTATAATTATTTAAAATACTAAGGGACTCTACTGTCTACAAGCTATGCTTTCCAAAGAATTAAAAATACAATATATTTTTTAAATGATAAAGATAAAAGAAAATGTTTCACCATAATAAAGTAATTAAAATGTATATTTTAGACAAAATATATGATTTTATAAAAATAGAACACAGTGGAATGTACAATGAAACGTGAAATTCCACCAGATGTAAAAACTACAACAAATTATGGGCAACAATTGAAAAACGTTCAGCAGCATTTGGGGGCCCTTGAAAGTCAGGGGTCATGGGTCCATGCCCTAAGCTCTAAAATATTAAAATGTTGTATTGCCATCAGAAATACATCTGTGGACATAATTTTTTTAATTCTAGCGTATCAGTTGGTGAGTGAAAAATCAAATTTAAAATCCCACCATTGCATACATTAAAGAATTTAAGTTGAATAAAAAAGTGTAAAAAATGATTCATCTCCAAACAACATTAATATTGTGTAGTTCAAAATAAACAAAACTATTTTTTTTTTTACAATTTTATTTCTTTTTTGTGCTAATCTAGCAAAGTAGTTTTGTTGAAAAGTGTGTGAATTTAGTTTTCTGAAAAGCAAATTGCTTTTTGTTTGTAAATAGAACTTTTGCAAGGCAGTTTCAATGGTGCTGCACCCTGCCTGCCTTTTAGTTAAAAAGATTTTCACCCTTCTATCCATAAATATCATGTTTCCTGACTCTCAATAAAAAAAATGTAACTCTGTTCTTTTTATATTAAAAAGTTACATAGTACCTAATAAAAACCGATTATTTTGTTATTGTTATTTTTATTGTTGTCTCGAAAAAAAAAATTCCTGACTTTTAAATATTAAAAGTGGCTTAACCCCCCCCCCTCCCCCCCATAAAAATATAAAATGGCACCCTGCCCTATTTTAAACCTAGGATTACCAGGATGTTTGTATTAAAATTAAGTCTTTTGTTGTACAGAAAAGTGGAGAAAAATCCTCTGGAAAAATCTAAATTCTGGCAATCTTTGTTGTAATAAGGAAACCCGCACTCCTTCACTTGAAATCTCCATTTGTCTCTGGCTTGTGAATTGTCATTGTCTGTAGAGTTGATGTCATTATCTTGAGTTGGTGCAGCTTTTTCTTCGGATTCAGGGAAAAAAATCTGAATGAAAGAAAAAACTGCAAATGGAATCACATCCACTTTTACTTTACATTAATGTTTATTAAATTTTTCTTTTGGTAATTTTAACAATGCTTCATTTAAATAAATCCCAAAGTTGGCAGATCTTCTTGAAACATTCCCAATCCATTCCTTTTAATACTGAAATACCTTTAATTTGTTATAATTCTGAAAAATAGCAACTCATATGTTTTTTGTGTATTTGAAATATATATTTTTTTAAAAATTTTATAAAGATGCATCTTTATGGAATGTTATATTCTAAAGTGCTTGTGAAATCGACTCGATTTTCCTCTTAATTGATTCCTGGTTTCTCATGTATATTCCATTAATTACATGATAACATTCTGAAAAAAAATAACGTTTGAGCATTATTCTTATTTAACATTTCTTGATTAGTATATAGTTTTCCAAATAATGCTGTATTAACCTTCTTTAATCCAGAATCATACCAATTACAGCGATTCCGAATTATAGAAAATTACATATTACAGAAGTTTTTTAACTAGTATGCATTTAGGTAAAGAATAATACTAATATCTGTCATTAATATGGCAATACAAAAAGGCAAGGAACTTGATAATTTAAAAAACTTTAAAACCATTGAGAACAATCAATTTAAAATGCTCAAAAAAATATAGGTATATTTAAATTACTTCTATTTTATGCAGTGCCGCCATCTGTTGTAAATTACAAAAAACAATAACTGTTTTTTTTTATTATGATTTCTGATTTATAACTACTCAATAAATAACACAAATGACAAGAATTACAGACATAACATGAAAAATATTGCAAATGAAACAAATTCTCTAAAAAAAAAGTTTTACTGAGAAATTTAAGTAAGACTTACAATAAATTTTTTTGTCTCATTTTAATTAGATTTGAGTTTGTTTTGTTAAATATTTGATTGTATATCCTAATAAAAATATAACTCTCATTAATATATGAAACTATATTATGGTGGTGGTTTTTATCTGCATAATTTATTTATAAAATAACTATGAAAAGTATGCAAATGCATATCAAACGCAATGGTGTGTTCATAAATGTAATTTTCGAGATTTATTACGTAACTTATGCGTAACTATGCAACTTACGTAACTTATTACGTAAGTCGCATAATACGTAAGGTGAGGGATGCCTGTAGTTCACTGTTTTCTAATCTTTTCATAGAGGATAGGATTGATTGCATTTTTATGGAATAATCTATTCCTTTATTTCTGTATTGACATTCTGCAAAATAAAATGCGTGTAGTTTTATTATTTGTTTACAGTTTTCCAAAAGATCCTGTACCAAGAAACGTGTGGATAGTAGCAGTTCGTCATAAAAATTGCAGACCATCACAACATAGGTCACTGATTACTCTGCTTTTTTTTTGTGAGGATAGTATTGATTGGACATCTGAGTCTTGTGTCAGGCCCAGAGATAATGTCTTGACTAATTTCTTCGTATATGCCAAAGGTGAAACAATGAGTCAATTTTCATTATTTAAGGCTGTTCTCAAATCCAAAGAGGCAACTTTGACATAAGTTTTAATTCATTTTTGTTTGTAAATGCATGAAATTGACAGGTGTTCCCTGGCACGTAGCCAGGGAGGGGACTGAAGCCCCTCCCGAAAGTTTAGAAAGATTTTTCAAAGTTATCTCACTGATAATAAAAATTGACAATCTTTTTCTTGTTTTTATCTTCCATTGCATTAAAACTACGTACGTGTTTAGTTATAAAAATATAAATTAGCAATCCCTCATTATATCACTTATTCGGATATAAGCTCTTCTTAAAACGCGATTTTAACTGTCTTTATGAACAATAAAATTCAATAAGGGTAGTTCAATAACATTAATTTGACTAAGAAAAATAAGTGTAACACACATATGGCGTATAAGGGAATTTTAGGAGTTAAACATACAATATTTGTTTGCATGTTATGATCTTCCTTAATTTTGTCTACCCTCATTATATCACGCATATAATGAAAACTTTGAGTGGTCAATGTTAAAATGTTTTGTAGAGAAAGGAGCGAAAAACTTTAATAGCCACCGATAATGTAAAATCATGCGAAAATTAATGATTTTAAAGAAAGTATCTTTGCAAATGGTGTTTTAACTGTAAAAGGCCTTTTATTAAAAAAAAAAAAAAAAAAAAACCTAGTAGCTGGAAATTTTAAAAAGGAATGGTTTGAAGAAAAACGATAGGGTATTGAGAAACCTTCAAAGGCTGGCCGGTGGCGTTCCCCAGGATCTTCACTGAACAACTTTACTTTGAATTGTTTGCATATGAATCTTTAATAGAAAGAAAATGTGCACAGGGTAGTCTGTTTTTCTGGAAAATTTTCTTTGTCTTCTGAAGAATTATCAACTTTAGGGATGGATACCCCTATGTAGGGAGTTTTTCCAAGGGCCCCCTGGAAAGTTTTCTAGGAGGCAACATATAACATTCTAACAATCTATTTTGTGCACAGCAAGAAATGCTACTTGATGATATATCATGATAGAAATCCTCTAACTTTGGAGAAACCAATAAAAAAAGACTGTAAGCTAAGAGCGCTTTTAAGATTTAGAGCAAAGTCTAGAGATGACAAATTGAAACGACACATTATAAACAGCAGTAGAAATGCTACTTACTTCAGCCCAGACATTTAGAATGAAGTCATTCAAATATGCTCATATATAGTTACCGAAGAACTAATAATCAAAATAAATAACGCAATCTGTTTTTTAGCTCGATTGCTGATGAAACTATGGACACTTCAAGCACATAACAGCTTGCTCTTTGTATTAGATATGGGCATTATTTGTAAAATTTACAAAATCCAAATTTCGGGAAAATTTTTTAGGTTTCATCCCAGTAAATGATTTGTCTACCGAAAATTTAACAAAAGTAATATTATAACGTTGTGATGAACTACATCTTGACATGTCTAAATGCGTCGCACAGGCGTATGAGGAAGCGGTCAGTATGGCTGGTTATGTTAGTGGGGTCCAGTCTAGAATTCGACAGAAGTATCCAAAAATTAGATACGTCCAAATGTGCAAGCCACCGGTTAATTTTTGCATTGTCCAACAGCATGCTGATTCCTGCCGCCCGAAACTGTCTTGGAACTGTTGATGACATCTTCCAAACTGAAGTATGGATCCTGAGACTAACATTTAGGCAGGCAACACGTGCAAACACTAAAATTACATCCGCTAAAGAATATTACATGGTCACTGTCTTTATTCTCTGTGTAAAAAGTCTTATTCAAAATTTGAATGAAAGATTTTGAATGAAGACATTCTAACAGATTTCCAAGTACTTCCAGGATTTGCTTCTCTGGAAAAAGCAAGCATATTAGAGAATCTCGCTCAATATTTTGACGATAAAGTGACAGTGTCTCAAGTGAAAGCTGAATATGAATTAAGGTGCAAGAGAATTGATAATGTTGACACAAACAAGAGTACTGTAATGCAGCGTATTACAATACGATCAAAGGATCAAACACTTGCTGGCAGTCTTGGCTACAATACCGGTAACAACAGCCAGTGCTGGAAAGTCTTTTTTGACAATGAAAAGAATTAAATCTTTTGCCTCGAAGCGTTATGGCCGATGAGAGAGTAGTTTTGCAAGGATTTCCATTCATTGGGACATTACCTAGATCCTAATAAGGGAATCGGCCTCATGGATGAGAAGAAGTCATGAAGAGTGCTTCTGTCGCACTAGTAAACTTATTGTACCAAGAATACTGATTTATAATTATTCTAATTCTAATCAAAGAATGTGAAATATAATGAATATAAATATCTGTAACAATTAATTTTTTCTTTGGAAAAAATAGGATGTGTAATTTTCATCTATTGGTTAAGTATTTTAAAATCCTGTGCTCGTAATGCGAGACACTCACATGGTAATGTTAATCCTGTGCTTTAAATCTGTCCAAATTACTTGTTTGCATTTCAATATTTTTTAACGTTAAAATCTCATAGGATAAATGAGGCTCATCTCAAACATTGTCAGTTTGTCTTTTTTTTTTTTTTTTTCGATGCAGTTTTTGCCAAAAAACACTTCCTGTTTCCAAACTGGTTTAGAAACTAGAAGTGCTCTTGAAAACAATAAATTGTAACAGAAATCGAAAAAATAAGAAATAACATTTTTTTATATTTACATCAAGTATCCTTGCAGAATATATCCTCGCGTACCTTAGGTTAAGCCTTGCTTATTTTTTATTTACGCTTTAAATTATGCAAATCACTGCTGTTAGATCAGAAAAAAATCCAAGGTTAAGCCCCCTCCAAAGGGAAATCCTGGCCACGGGCCTGGGTGTTCTTATTCAGGAACTATGTAATCGAAAGACCTTTTCTGAGCACAGTAGATGTTTCAGAAAATACTGTCAAAGTTGACATATCAAATTTCACGATGAAAGTAGAAAAACGAGTCGACAAAGGAGAAAAATGTCTTGTCACATGATCAAAAACAGTTATAACTAGATAGGTAATTTATTTATTAAAAATTGGAAAAATCATTTCAATTCTAATCTCTTCCATAGTCAGGTCTACCAATTTTCTACCTTTTTGTTAAAAAATAAATACATCAATGTGTCAGAAAGTTTCGCACTTGTTGAGCAGTGAACTTGAGAACAACCTTATAGAGTCTGGTCCTCTTAAACAAGATGGCAGTTGTCATTACTCACATGAGATTAGATTTTGTGTTTCACTTAAAATTTTATGCGTAGGCTCGAATCTCTAACCATGAAACCTGCACCTTAGTTGACAAAGAAATGTGAATCAATAGAGAAAAATCACGAGTTTATTTTTAACAAGTCAATAACAATAATAAAAAAGTAAAAACTAAAAATAGTTTTTAAAAAACACTCTTTTATAAGAATTCTCTATTTGTCTTAAAAATCACATCTATTGTTTTTTAAATAATTCATTTTTCTTCCCAAAAACTTCCGTTACAATTCATTCATTTGATGTAGACACCAAACACAATTATAAAAA
This sequence comes from Maratus speciosus, assembly GCA_963932465.1. Taxonomy (NCBI): domain Eukaryota; kingdom Metazoa; phylum Arthropoda; class Arachnida; order Araneae; family Salticidae; genus Maratus; species Maratus speciosus. Next base: position 645,400,781 of record OZ010786.1, on the reverse strand, counting down.
ATTCAAAACTGTTTTTATTAGTGATAGAAAGCACAAGTGTGTGAATTTAATGAAAAATATATAATTTTTGCTCTTTTTTTTTTTTTTTTTTTTTTAAATAAAGAACAGGAAAGGAAAAAATTAAACGTTATTTGAACTATCTTTTTATGATTTCTAAATTGGTCTCTCAATGTGTAATCATAAAGGAATTAATATTAAAATATTAGCTGGTTTTTCTTCTAATTATTGCTATCTTCATTTTTTATGTATACAGTAGAAGGATTTTATGACACAAACCTGAAAACACGAGGTTGTGCATTATATAGATCACATTTCACAAATCATTAAACTTACCTTATAAACATGGCTAAATATGTCTGAAACATATCGATATGCAGTAGAGGATCATTATACTGCATTCCTTGAGACCAGGAGTTATGCAGATTATAAAATTTTGCATAATATCAGTCATTTTGCACATTGTTAAATTTACTTTAATAAACTTAGTCCAAACATACCTGGACAATCCTTCCTTATATTACTCATTTTCAAAAATTTTTATTGTAATAATAGCAAATTTTTTATTAAAAAGCTCTGAATTAAGGAGATAAAAATGAAATAATATATTAAATATAGTTCTCTATAGAGAAGCATTTTTTTTCTTTTTACAATGTAGAATGCAGGTGTATTTTAACTTCAAAATACATTATTTACATCTGAGAAGTTGTGCATTATATAGAGAATTGCATTATAATGGTCTTCTACTGTAATTTATTTTCTACATTTTAGCCTTTAAAATGTTTCATTGTAGCAATTTCACAGCCAGTTGGTTTATTTTGTTGAGTGTTTATTGGCACATCAATATATCCATTCTTTTTTAAATATCTGTAGAATTGTAAAAATCGCTGAAATTACTGGGCAATGGATTACCTATAGCAAGCTAACAGAAAAATGACTTAAAATTATTTTATTAAGTTATAAAAATATTGAAATGTGGCAGTGCCATCAAAAACATGATATAACATCATACTACCATAATATAAAAGAATTATAAAAATTATGTTTACATATGAACGTAAATTTTATATAATTCTACCATATAAGAAAGTGGGTTAAAAATCAATTACAAAATTTCATGTTTAAGAACTAGGTTGAGTGTAATAAACAGTGTAAAAATGTATAAATATTGCACACATAGATTAATTTTGGAGTCTTACTAGAAACTATCATAAACAAGTAAATATTATTAAATTAATTATTGATTCATTATTTTTGTGTACTTTTAATTTCCTCAAATAAAACCCTCAGAGCGAAAAGCCATTAAAAATATCAGTTTGCAATTTTTTTTCCCCTAAGGTGTATTTCAACATCGACATCCCTACTCTATTCTGACTGAGTTATATAGGGATCCGTTATATTATAAATACGTTACAAATGCTTTGACTGCACCTATTTTCCCTTAAGTATAATAGAGTTGCAATATTTAAATTCAGTTTCCTCAATTTGTATTTTTTCAGTCTATCAGTAGGATCAAAATAGTAAAACACCTCTACTTTTCAATTGATTTGTTATTTCTTTCTTTTTAACAATCGATGTGTGCAATTTCAGTATAATATATTTAAAGATATAAAATGTTAAATTGCCACTTTTTGTGTCTTTTTCGTATGTCATGACTTTTTATTTATATTTTCTTAAACTAATTAACTTTTAGGAAATCTGATCCACAGTTCTACGAAAATCACACAAGCAATAAAGTTTGAAATTGTAAAGTTTAAAATTTTTCAAGTTTTACAGCAAAAAAATTGCGATTTTTCTTGTCTAAGTTTCTTTCCTTCATAAATAAACCAGTTAATAATATATCAAACAGTTAATAATATATATAAATTTGAACAAAATCAAACAACAGCGAACATACCAATTATTTTTTTAATAGTAAGGAAAAAAAGGGTTTTACTTTTGTTTCTTTTTCTTTTAATCATTATTTCAGTTTGCTGCTCAATGACGTCTTTTTTCCAAATGCAAAACTTTCTAACAGATTCATGAAATCATTTTTATATTTTAAGGAATAAAATTTGCTAGCATGATTATTGAAATGGTTTGGAATCAAAAAGCATATTCCTTTTTTTTTTTTTTTTTTTTTTTTCAATAAATATCTCACATCTTGATTTTAAAATATTTCTGCAGAACGCAAAAAAACTAAAAAGTGGGCAAAAAGTTAAAGAAAAATATAAATATATATATATACCGGGTGTCCCAAAAAGGACTGACTGATTTTAAAATTCAATAACTTCCAAACAGTGACAGATATTAAAAAAATTCTTGCAGGAGGGTTATGCATAAAGTCAAAAGTTTTTTTACAGTGATTTTCGATTTTAGTTCGAATTACAAACAATAGATGGCGCTGCGATCAATAGAGTCTAAATTCAGGCTCAATTTTTGGTACTTCGTGGCCCGGATAATACATTTCCATCTCCTTTTTCTGCATGGAACAACAGAACGGACCAAAAATCGAGCCTGTATTTAGCGACTATTGCTTACGTAAGTAATGCGTTCCGTAAACTTTAACGTAACTTGAATTTTACGTAAGTCGAATTTGAAAATTGATTAGATAAAATTTCGTAAGAAACTGAAATAATTATTATATATATATATATATGTGGCGCATTCTCACAATCTTTTGACTTTTATGTCCCTGATATAATAATTTTTATTTTAATACATTATTTTGTGTTTTATTATTTCATATACTGGGGAACATCCCATTGCATGATTGCATAACTATATTAACGAGATAAATAAGTTTTGGACGATGTTAGGGGTCCAAATATTATGAAAACTTCTATACCGTCCTGTGTCCCTGGTGCTGATTTTTAAGTTTGGAGCTGTCTGTATAAAATTGTTTCCATAAAAGTAATTCGATGTAATTTTTTTCCGAAACTGGGACAATTGTTTTATATAAATATGTAGCAAATAATTAATCTGCACACATTTTTAGGGTTGATATTATTTTTTTAACTCTGTCCCTGGGTTTTTCATCCTTACCGTCCCTCTTGCTAAACTTATACAGAAAATTACTTCAGATGCAGACACAGATTTTCTTTTTCAAGTTTTTTCTCATGCAGAAGTGTGCTAGAGAAAGAATGTCTAAAATTCTTTGACAGAAAATTTATTGCAGAATTTAAATCAGCATTTAAATATCAATTTCAAGATCGTGGCTTTATTGGTAGTCTTACCGTCCCCAAGGTTTATTCCTGCACTTTTCGAGGTAAATAAATAAATAAATAATTTAATCCAATGTTAACAACTGTTTCTAAAAATAAATGAACATTTTGGCTATCACTTAGTTTTAACATGATTTGCCCAAACATAGGTGGTAATTTTCCTTACCGTTCCATCCTTACCGTCCCTTTTTTCACCTTACCGTCCCTTCTTAACACCCCTTTAAGACAATGTTACACAAAAATTCTGTATTGAAAATGCTATATTTTTATTATTTCTTATTTGAATGTCCTGTGGGTACTATGCAAATTCATTATAAGTAAAAATTTAGAAGACAATAGAAAGTTATATAGTGGTAAAACGGTAAGGAAAATTATACTCGCAAGTTTAACTTAAACCTCAGTTAAATAAAACATTTTTCGCTGCTGACTATTTTTTTTTTATTTTGAATCATTAGGGCATTCGTCTATCAGATTAAAATGTTATTTTAGCAAGTGTAATTTCACCAGATTTTTTATTCCCGAAAGTCAAAAGATTGTGAGAATGCCCCATATATATTAACAATAAGAACGGTGATAAATTTTAATGAGTTAAGAATTTAGTACAATACTTTATTTATGAATATAGATTATTTACACAGTATTATTTTACAAATAAAGGCCTCATTCAGCTGTATTTACTCGGATATAAACTATAAGAACAAACTGAAAGAACACTTTCCGAATAGAAAACCTCTTATGGAATGTGAGATTTATAAATTTAACATTGATGAATTAATTTTCAATGTATATTAAACGGACAGGTGAAGCTAGAAGAAAAAATACTCGTTCCTCTTAATCGAAATTTTAAAATTACCTTTCGTTCTGGTTTGAATTATAGTTGAACACCAGATTTTTTGTCTCATTTTAATTAAATTTGTGTTTGTTTTGTTAAATATTTGATTGTTTATCCTAATAAAAATATAACTCTCACTAATATGTAAAACTATATTACTATATTCTGGTTGTGGTTTTTATCTACATATTTTATTTATAAAATAATTATGAAAAGTATGCAAATGCATATCAAATGCAATAGTGTGTTCATAAATGTAATTTTCGAGATTTATTACATAACTGAAAATTTACGATTTTAAGTAATTTTTCAACTACTTTTCAGCAGTGAAATTACGCTCGAAATTATTGAATATTAAATACGTAAATAATCACATTGCTAACAAGCTGTAAACCAACTTAGTGAAAAATGTCCAAGCCGGGAATCGAACCCGGCGTGATATATAAATCAGTCCGGCATGTGTTTATATAAGTGAGAGATGCCAAGCTGGGCATCGTCCTTGTGACTTAGTGGTAGAGCACTGGAGATCTATTCCAGGTGCCCGGGTTCGATTCCCGGCTGGGACAATTTTCACTAAGTTGGTTTAGGGCTTGTTAGCAATGTGATTATTCACGTATTTAATATTCAATAATTTCAAGGGTAATTTCACTGCTGAAAAGTAGTTGAAAAATTAATTAAAATTGTATATTCACCGATGCTGGGTTCATTTGCGTCTCATGTTTCACTGCTGGATTGTGTGCTCATGAAGACTTTTCAATCTAGTGCTGCGGTTGCAGCCTTACCAACTTATATAAGTGAGAGATGCCAAGCTGGGCATCGTCCTTGTGGCTTAGTGGTAGAGCACTGGAGATCTATTCCAGGGGCCCGGGTTCGATTCCCGGCTTGGACATTTTTCACTAAGTTGGTTTACGGCTTGTTAGCAATGTGATTATTCACGTATTTAATATGCAAATTTACGTATGTCGCATAATACGTAAGGCGAGTGATGCCTGTAATTTTATGTTTTCTACTCTTTTCATAGGGGATAGGGTTGATTGCATTTTTATGGAATAATCTATTCCTTTATTTCTGTGTTGACATTCTGCAAAATAAAATGCGTGTAGTTTTATTATTTGTTTACAGGTTTCCAAAAGATCCTGTACCAAGACACGTGTGGATAGTAGCAGTTCGTCATAAAATTTGCAGTCCATCACAACATAGGTCACTGATCACTCTGCCTTTTTTTAGTGAGGTTAGTATTGATTGGACATCTAAGTCCAGTGTCAGGTCCAGATATAATATAATGCCTTGATTAATTTCTTCGTATATGCCAAAGGTGAGACAGTGAGTCAATTTTCATTATTTAAGGGTGTTCTCAAATCCAAAGGGGCAACTTTATGATGTAGGTTTTAATTCATTTTTGTTCGTAAACGCATCAAATTGACATGTGTTCTTATTCTGAAACTATGTAATCGAAAAACCTTTTCTGAGCATAATACATGTTTCAGAAAATACTTTCAAAGTTGGCATTTCGAATTAAATTTCCCCGCGAACGTAGAAAAACCAGTCAACAAAGGAGAAAAATGTCTTGTTACGTGATCAAAAACAGTTATAACCAGATAGGTAATTTATTTATTAAAAATTGGAAAAATCATTTCAATTCTAATCTCTTTTATAGTCACAGAGTGGTAATAATGCTGCATTAAATTTATGTACTTAAGGCTGCTAGTCACCCAGCTTCCGAATGCTCCTCACTAATGCTAAGTCTGTAGGCATTTGATGCATTCTTATATTTAAAATATTTCCTCGGGAAATTTAAGTATTGCGCTATTTATTTCCAGTGTCACTTCTCAATGTTAATTTAACATAGAAAAGCCTATTGAGATGGTAACTTTTTCATTTTTTCTTCCCACCTTTTTGTCCCTGATGCCACTCATTTTTAATTCTTTGCTAATTCTAATAATATTATAAATTCAAAGTGTAAAAACATTTGCCAGACGTCAGGGTTAAAACGGATCATAAAATGCCTTTGCATATAGATGGATTATAATCTAGAGAGTAACATAGGCTAATTTTTATATACATTATTCAAATATTTTTCTTAATTCCAAATTTCGCTTTTTTCATTGAGATTCAACGGACATTTTGTAATAAAATTAAAAATTTTTTTTTCATTGTTGTAAATAATTCAAAAGCCGTAATAATAATTTGCCTATTTTTAGTTGAATGATTTTCACGTGAAACATGAAACTGAAGGAGTTTTTTTAAGAATTAAAAAGAAGATGAATATGACGTCATAGTGGAAATAAAAATGACATTTTCAAGCAGATTTTTTATGTTCAGATTGGAATTTTTCGTGCAAACTACAGCAATATTCATTACTGCACTGGTGAAAATTTTTGAATCATACACAGGTAAATTGTATCACAAATTGTGATGCGATATCGCACAAATCAAAGCCTGATAATGATACCCTCCATTAATTTTGAAATGTGTTCGTTTGAATGCAGTAGTTATTAAAAAACTTGAATATTAAACAAAAACCTAATTTGCAGAACAAATTAAAAAAGCAAAATTTATTTCCTAAATTGTTTAAGCCCGAGAAGAGTGAGATATTAAGATATTTCATTCAATTCGTTCTACATTTAATGTTAAATTTTTGTAACCAGTAAGTTAAACCAATTGAACATTAAAAAATAAAAATGAAATTCATACAATATAATACTTAAAACACCTATATACTTAGATTCCGTTCAAATGAAATCGAAATAAATCTTAGACTTTTTCATTTTTAAGTTGTAAATATTTGTACTGCAGATTTTGCATTATGTTTATGACGATTGTACATAATATGATAAGACACATGCAAAATACAAAACTTAAAAAAAAGTCTAAGATTTATTTCGATTTCATTTGAATGGAATCTAAGTATATAGGTGTTTTAAGTATCATATTGTATGAATTTCATTTTTATTTTTTAATGTTCAATTGGTTTAACTTACTGGTTACAAAAATTTAACATTAAATGTAGAACGAATTGAATGAAATATCTTAATATCTCACTCTTCTCGGGCTTAAACAATTTAGGAAATAAATTTTGTTTTTTTAATTTGTCCTGCAAATTAGGTTTTTGTTTAATTAATATTTTTATCTCCTTTTTTCTGTGTATTTCTCTTAAAGGATGCCTCTTTTTTTTTCTAAGTTCTCAAAATATTTCTAAAATATATACTTAATTTTATATGAAGTGTTAAATTCTTACGCACAGTTCGTCCATTTTTAGCACATAAAATATTAAATTAAGCATATATTTTAGAAATATTTTAACAACTAAGAAAAAAACGAGACATCCTTTATGAAGAGTACACGGAAAAAAGGAGTTTAAAATATTAATTTCCCGAGGAGATATTTTAAATATACGAATGTATCCTATCCTGCGCCCATAGACCATTAGAGAGGAGAATTCAGAAGCTGGGTGACTAGCAGCCTTAACAGTAATTTTTCTAAGTGCAACTGCATAAAGAATTGCCATATTTGCTTGTTTTGTTATTTGTGCTTAGTAATGAAATTATTTATTTGCAATTTTACGTTATTTCTGTCATTACTTAGTATTTATTTTTTTAATATTGTGTGTGATATTTTCACTTAACCCTTAAATGCCTGGTGTTGCTTTTCGGCAACATACCTAATTTAGGCTCTAAAATACTATTAGAATAATATTGAAGCTATAATGCCTAATGTTGCCAATAAAATACATTCTGAAAATATTATTAAATTGATTTTCAACATTTAGACGGCAACTATTGTTCTGTTTAAGAATAAAGATAATTTTTTTTTCAAATGTTGCTACTTGTTCTTTTTCTTTTGTTTGGAACATTGCGAAATACCCTATTTTGACCTGCAGTGAGCAAGTAAAATTTATTTCTTATAGTTTCTAAAATTCTTGTGTGTTTAATATTATAGAATTATATCAAGGGAAATTATTTTTTCAATTAAACGCCAGTATTTCCGATTAGTAACAAACTGTTTTTTAGCCGTAAACTATATTTAAAACAAAATATGATTTTTTTAAGTATTTTTCCCATGATTTATTTAAAAAATGAAAGCCGAAAAACATTGTTACAATGATTTTTTAAAAATCAATCATTTAAGGGTTAAAGTAAGCGATTTTAACTGTTATTGACTGTATAGTTCATTACGCAAAAAAACTTGTCCTTGACAGTGACTTTTTCAACAAAGAAAAAAATCTTTTCCAAGCTGATCTTTTCCAAACTGTTTAAAGCTGAAATTTTAAATGTGAAACCAATAATTAGGTGGGACAATATTCCTTTAGAACATCCATTGAAAGATAAACTGTAATTTAAATATTCAGTTATTTACAATTATTAGAAATTAGAAAAAATCTAGGTTGTTGGAAATAATCTTTTCCTATTCTGGTTTAGTTTATATTAAAGTTTTAACAGCAAATCAGGCTAAGAGAGGAAAAATCTGACAGACTTGCATTCATGTTCAAATTTTTTAATAAAAGACGCTTGTGTTTAAAATTTTGTCGTATAAAATATAAAATTTTCTTCTATTTGATACTAAAATCTATTGTTTGTTTCTGGTGATTGTGAAAAGAATTTTTTTTTAACTTTTCAGAAAACTGCTGCTATTTTCAGTTAGTTGATCTTCAGTTTTGTTTTAAGTTGAAAAAAAAAACAGCGATAAGGTTAAGTGCAAAATGTTTTAATTACAAGAAGTCGGAAATTATTTATAATCATCCATAGGAAGACTATTTTTTAAAATATCACATATTTCTGATATTTTCAAAAGTATCATGGTGTTTATGAACCCTGTTGTGTAAAAAAAAAAAAAAAAAAAAAAAAAAAAAAAAAAAACCTTATCTCAGTCTTAAATAAAGCAGATTTGAGATTGTGTTCTCTACAGACAATACACTCGTGACGTCACAATGGGAATTACGTGGTGTGAAAATAGTGGCTAGCGCGTTTGTTTCCCTTATTGTGTCATTTGATATAGCCTAAATACAGGTAAATGCATGCGTAAAACACTGCAGATTTATTTTTTATGAATTATTTTCGATGAGTACTTATATATATATATTAATTAAAATCTATATATACTTATTAATGAAATTTTTTTTTTTAATTTTATAAATAAAATGAAAAATATCATGCAGTTGCAATAAAAAAGAGAAAGGAATTCATGTATAACCCATACGTGTTCCTGAAAATGTCTAAAACGCCATATAAAAATAAAAAATAAGCATAAATTTTCTAAACACAATGCTTTTCAATGGCGAGGTTATGAATGTTATGCCCAAGCAGACGAATTTTCGTAGCTAGGGTCACCCTGAAATTTTTGAGATACAACCAGGTTTTTAAAGTTATACTTACAAAACTTTAGGTGTGTTCAAAGTAGTCTCCTCCAGCATCAATGCACTTTTGCAGACGAATTTTGCACAGATTAAATGCCTCAAGCCATTCATTTCTTGGAATAGATGAAAAAATCCATTTATAGCCACATCAATCTCTTCTTCTGAATGAAAACGACGTCCACGTAAGTTCTTTTTTAGATTAAAGAATAACCAAAAGTCACACATAGCTATGTCAGGTGAATGCGGCGGATGTTCTATCACTTTAATTCGTTTTTGTTTAAGAAACTCAACTGTTAATCCGGCTGTATGTGAAGATGCATTGTCATGGTAAAGCATTAGTCCCCTAACATTCACTTCTTGTAGAATATCTGGAAGACATTTAGTGGTATACCAGCTTGCTGTTACTGTCTCCTGTCCTTCCAACTTGATGGCTTTGACCAATCCTGTACTTCTGAAGAAAACGGCATACATCACTTTTTTCAGTGTGCGTTGCCTTTTCACCATTGTCGGCATGGGATCATCTTCAAAGACCCATACTTTGCTTTCTTGACGTGTTGGAATGTAAAAAAAAAACGGTATGTACGTTTCATCACCCGTTACAATTTTAGAAATGATGCGGTGGCCACCATCACTTAGCAATTTAAGAGTTTCTTTACTGATTCTGACACACTCCTCTTTTTGGTGCTCAGTTACACTATGGAGAATCCAACGGCAAACTACTTTTTTCATATGCAATTATTCATGAATAATTTTTTTGTATGGCTGCGGATCCGATGTTAAGTTCCTTCTGTATCATTTGATAGGTACAGCGATTATCGTCCATTAACATTTTTCGTATGGCAGACACATTATCCGGGATTACTGCCGACGGCGGCCTTCCTGTGACACATATGTCTGGAACACATGTGTTCTTCATCCTGAAGAAAATTGCGACCTCTGCTAAATTCTTTAAACCATCTGAATACAGTAGCACGACCTGGAGATTCATCACCAAATGCTAATTTCAACCGTTGAGCGCATTCTTCTTGATTTAATCCTGCTTTAAAATCGTAGAAAATCATAGCGCGAAAATGTTCTCGCGTCAACTCCAGTTTCTCTACTGTTTAAAATATAATCTACGCTAAACAAGTTGAAGTAAGTCAGTAAAAAATCGTCTGCTGTGTTAAAATACTTTTTATTTTAAAATTAAAACCGTTATTTTTATTTTGTAAATTCTCATCTGCGCGTATCTTAAAATAATTTCAGAGTAACCCTCGCTTTGAACTCAAAGGGAGAATATTGTCCATTGTTATTTTAATCTTACACAGTGAAAGAACTTTAACACTTTGAGGTCTAAGTCCGAGTGTTACTCGGATTGCCAATTTCGGTGAAGTGAACTAATTCCGGGAGTATCTCGAAATCAACTTTTAATAGACTGATTTATAAAAGTACGTACTATATACGTTTGCAGTCTTTTCAAATATTATTTACGAACCTTTCATTTTGAAAAAAATAGGTGCCAGCACTAAACAGAAGCCAAGTGTATGAAAATATCTAGAAGCAAAGCTTAATTCGAATTTATTGTGAGCCTTGTGGTGTTGCTCTTTGTGCTTTGAATTGTACCACACAAAAGTAAATTTTATTAAATAATGTTTATATACAAATAGGGATGCACCGAATATTCGATATCTATTCGGTATTCGGTCACGCTACCGAATATTCGGTTTGGCCGAATATCAAACTATTCGGTATACCGAATATTCGGCTTGGCCGAATATCGAAATATTCGGCCAACCGAATACTTAAAAAACATATTTTTAAAAACCTTATACCACTTATACATTTAACAGTCAACTTATAAAGATATTCAGAATAATTAGAAACAGAATCATATATTTAAATGAAAAAGAATGTTTTTACATTATTTATTTGCTGTTTGTTAAGTATTATTTAAGAAAATTGACCAATCACGAGGATTTTCATTGGAATTAATTATGTACTAATGCTAGTTCCTGAACATTGTCCAGTAAATAATCTATTTCTTGCTAAGATTTTAAGAACAACATTTACAATCTCTGAAAATGATTGTTCACTCCAGACACCGATCTAGGATGTATTTAAAAAGTTTTTTGCTTAAGGCATTTGTATAGAGTGATGGCCACGATTTTTAAGCCACCAGATGGCGTTAAATTCAACCATTAGCTGTAAAATCCCATTTACATAACCCCGCCGCCTTTGAAACTAATGCCTTCCTTTCTTATTAGTTGACCAATGACCGCTTATCGGACATTCTAATGAGTTTAAACCATTCGATAAATGCTCCCTTTTCTTGGCATTAACTCTCTTTTTTTTTGGCGACTGAAAGAGAAAAAAAAGAAAAGGAGGATATTATAAATGTTTATTTTAAAATCTCCAAACTGAATATAATAAAAATACGATTGGAATATTTATTGCTTTTTCAAAATAAATCGATTTTTGCATTGCCTGCAAAAAAAGGAATAAAAGAAACAATACAAAAATTAGTTTCAACACTCATTAAATCTAAATATATTTCTTTATTTCTTCTCTCTATGGAAAGAAAAATATACGGCATTAATAAAGAGAAAATAATGCCTTGCCTCTTCCTTATAGGATCGAAACAACTTCTTGACACTTTCACAAAAAACATTTTTATTTATAATTTTACAAATTTTGCATGTATTATTATTCATATACTAAGAAATAGAATAGCTCTTCTCTTTTTTTCAGATTAAATATATAAATATATATATGTGTGTGTGTGTGGGGGGGGGGGTGGTTCTGAAAAATTTTGCCATTTTTTGCGTTTTTGTCAGTGTTTCGAGAATAAAGCAGTTTAATTTCTTCAGCTATGAAAATGGATGGAATACATGAAATTTTTTATGAATTTTTCAGTATTCAGTTTATCACCGTTATCATTATAGCTATTCAAAGTCATTAATCTTCGTTATTCGAAAAAAGCTCACATTTCTGTTTGAAAAGCATTTTATTCACACTGTTACAGCTAGATTATAAAACACATGAAAATTTCAGTAAATGCTATTTACTTTGCATGGGCTTTTTTTGTTGTTGTTGTTGTTGTTTGTTCCCCCCCCCACCCCCCACCCCCTCTTCACGTACCAGCTGAGTACCTCCATAGAAATTAAAAGAATTTTTCTGTGTAATTGTTAAATTTAACAAGAAAAAAAAAAGAAAAAAAGATTTTTTTACAAAATCACAATTTGAATTTACTATATTTTTAGACTTTTCCCATGATTTCAAATGAAAATCAAATTTCAAATTTAAAGTAATTGCTTAAAAGGCGCAAAGGCCAACATAGTGAAAAGGATTCCAAGCCGGGACTCGAACCCGGGCCATCAGTATAGCGCACTGACGTTCTACCGACTAAACCACTTGGAACGACACCAAGCTCGGAAAATTTCTCACTATTATACGTTGGCAAGGCTACAAACGCAGCACAAGATGGAATATTTATCGTGAGTCACCGACCTGGGACAAACACGAAACATAATTAAATCCAGCATCGATAGAAATTATATTAATACATGGAAATTATTCCAGAGAGAAACACTCACCTTGCATACAATATTTCAAATGAAAATCAAATTTCAAATTTCAAAAAATTTGATTTTCATTTGAAATATTGTATGCAAGGTGAATGTTTCTCTCTGGAATAATTTCCATGTATTAATATAATTTCTATCGATGCTGGATTTAATTATGTTTCGTGTTTGTCCCAGGTCGGTGACTCACGATAAATATTCCATCTTGCGCTGCGTTTGTAGCCTTGCCAACATATAATAGTGAGAAATTTTCCGAGCTTGGTGTCGTTCCAAGTGGTTTAGTCGGTAGAACGTCAGTGCGCTATACTGATGGCCCGGGTTCGAGTCCCGGCTTGGAGTCTTTTTCACTATGTTGGCCTTTGCGCCTTTTAAGCAATTACTTTGAAATTTGAAATTTGATTTTCATTTGAAATATTGTATGCAAGGCGAATGTTTCTCTCTGGAATAATTTCCATGTATTAATATATTTTCCCATGATTTTCGGTGATTTTTTTGACATTCGTAAAAGGAATATGGTTTCAATCTTTTACCCTAGTAATTTTGTACCACAAAATTTTTGAATTTTCAGTGATTTTTGTCGTTTTTTCGCGTTTCGCAGCTGTTTATTTACGTTCATGAAAAATTCTTTGTTGGAATGATATCCAGTGTAGTAAACTTCGTCCTCCGCAATTTTTGAATTTTTAACACTTTCCAACAAACTTGAAAAGTGTTCATGAAATTGTTTTTTTGTCTTTCGTTTGTCTGCCTGTCCGGCTTCTAACTCGCATAAATATAGTAGGGTTGTCGTGAAATTGATATATGTTATTGAGACTTACTATGGCATGAGCGGTATTGAAAGTGAAGAGTGTAGCATTTATAGTTCCGGTGCAGGGATATTTAAAAATTCCATTACATTACGGCTTATAGCGAAAAATCATTTGTGGTGTTTTTTAATGAAGTTTCACTATTCCAAACACTTTGAAATTTATATCGCGGAAGCGCACTATAGAACATGGTATTCCTAGCATTCAACGTTCGTTTACACGGATACCCAAAACAATTCCTGCGTATAAACAATGATATATTCCGATGATTAACACCATATTCTATAGTAATCATCTTGCATAGTGCACCTCAAATCCTCAGATATATATATATATATATAAACATGCATAGCATTCATCGGTTATATGCAGAAACACACAAAATGATTAGGTTACCATATTATCTATGAACAAATAATTGCTGGAAGGGCGTATTCAGTTGTGCTGTGTGTTTCTAAATTTAACATTTTTTGAAATATTAATTAGATTTAGATTTATGAATTCTAAAGATCATATCCATGGCTCCACAAAACATTTAAAGTACATTTCCGTTATCTGATGGAAATTGATGAATGGGCATTTTGAGTTGACGTATGCTTTTCCTAACTGAACTAAATTCTAACGTACTATGTAATATATGATAAAGCTATAGATCATATATAGGGCAGCACAAAAAATTCAGATATTTTCTCGATAATAGGTGGTAATTGCTGAAATCGTGTTTTCAAATGTATACATTTCACTGTTTGCCTATTTACACATTTTTTTCACTTTGTGAAGTTATATTATTGCATTATGAAGGTGTTGGAAAGTGCTTTATAATCTATGCCTGACGCAGGACCGGAACTAGGGGGATGCAGAGGGGGCATGTACTTCGGGAGCCAGAACGATAGAGGAAGGGGGGGGGGTGCAAATAAAGATTTTGTTTGTAGTTTCACGCAAAAATGTATATCTACATATGAAATACAAAGAAACTCGCAAGCTAATCTCAAAGCTATGGGAACGTTCTTTTCAAATTTGTGAAAGTGGAAGTAACTTTATATATATAAAAAAAAAATCTGCAAATAGTGTAAAAAAAAATAAACACTAACCAGGTTAGAATTCAGTCTAAGCTATTCTAAGCAAGAAAAAAAATCATTTTAAACTATTAATATGGAAGTGAGAAATATTTAAAAAGAACGCTGTCATAGGTTCAATATTAGCGATCCTGTTACTTATCGAGGCTAGTGTAAGTTCTTAACACTCAAGCTAATGTTAATCCTATGGGAGCGTTGTTTACATATTTCTTGTTAGCATTTTAATTATTATTAAATGATTTTTATTTTTTAAGGATTTTTCCGCCTTTTTTTGGATAGGGTACCTTCGGTTGATAACTTTTATTGTGTGTGCATAGGGTTGGGAGGGGGAGGGGGGGGGCACCAAAATTCATGTTTGCCCCGGCTGCAAAAAAGTTAGTTTCGGCTCTGTTGACGTATAATTTTACATTCTTGTTAGCCATTTATCACGTGCCGTAGCGAACTTTTGACATTCAAGAAAAATTCACGGTGATAAATTTTGACCTTCGCGATTTTTGAATTTTATGCGATTTCAGCGGTTTGTTTTTAATTTACCGGCAATTTTCCCCCCATTAATAAAATGAATCTGGTTTAACTCTTTTTGCCCAGCATAGTGAATTTGTCCTCTTCTCAATAATGATCATTTGGAATTCCTACAGTGATTTTTGAAGTTTTCGCAATATTTTAATGCGATTTTTACATTTTTATTTTTTTATTCTTTACGGCGATTTTTCTGATTCATAAAAGTAATTCGTTTTAATCTTTTATCTATTTATTAGGTGCGTTTGTAATTATACAATTATGTAGCACCTATAGTCGTCGTCTGGTCCGTCCGTCTATCTGCATATAACAGTGCATAAACTACTCAGACGATTGGCTTGAAATTTATTATTAAAGGTTTTCAATCTTTTAATTATAGGCATAATGTGATCTTTTGTGTGTGTGTGTGTGTGGGGGGGGGGGGATATGTGAGATTTCTAGTACCGACAACATAAAAAATGCATCAAGATTCTTAATTTTTTTTTTTTTTTTTTTTTTTTTTTTTTGTTAAAAGTAAAGAAAATAATTATATTCAAAGGCACAAGCTACATCTTAGTACAGTTCAGCCATGTTATATTCATAAACTTTTAATATTTTGTTACAATTTAACCTGAAACTGCAATTTTGTCGATTTCTTAGATTTTAAGCTTGCGCTCAACATACCTCAGAAACTAATAAAGCAATTTGCATGAAACTTCGCAAATATTATACATTCAATTTAATTTAAAGAATAACTTATACTTCAAATTTAGTATTATTATTGCATTGATTATTTAAATTTTCCAATTTTTCAACAAAAAAATTATTTTTTCCAAAATTTTATAATTATTTAAATAAAAATTAAAATACAATTATTTAAATAAAAATTGAATAAATAATTTGCTTACAAATGAAGTATACGTTCAAGTTGTATTAGTTTTACATCATTATCAATATTTTAAGGGGCTAATGAAGTTTTTCTAGTCTTTCGCGCATTGAATGCAAGTCAAAAAACAATTTAAAAATTTTTACCAAAATTAAACATAAAAAAATCATAAAATATCAGAGTAGAATATTGAAATAATTATTTTAATAGAAGAAGTATTAAGCTGCCTACATAAAAAAAAAAATATATATGCATTTGTGTTTTCTAGGGAATCAGAAATAAAATTAAATTAACATGTTGCAAAATGCATCGTTTTTTCTGTAAGTTTGCTCCAATGCTGCTTAACTGGTCCTTCTAAGTTCCTTTCAGAAGAAAAAGTTCTTATCTTTGTATGACTTCCCATGTACGCCGCTATACATGCCTTCGGGCAGATTGGGGAGAAAACGATAGAAATAGATTGGGCTGTTTGGTCAGTTTGGATCACAGAGACCTCGCATACCATCTTTGCTCTGAGGTTTTGAAGGAAAAAGTATTTTGCAGAAAAAAAAAAATTTCCCCCTTCTATGATTGCTTGCAAACGGTGGGGCAGTGTGGGGGAGGGGATTTCAGAAATTCGGAGATTCAAATCTGATCCGCATTTTAGGCCAGGTCTGGTCCCTCGTATAATTCAAAATTTTTATATTATTTAATTATAGATAGCGTGTTTCATGTGAATTATGAACTATGTATGAGTACATGTAAAATTGTTATATCGTTTAATTGCATACAGTTTAATGTATTTAAAGAGAGGGATGAACAATGCATAGTGCTTGTTTATTACTGAAAAAGTTTTTTGTGTGGTAGACTGCAACAGGTGTTAAAAATGTATTTATTCCAGAAATGCACAACAGAGAATTTTTACTACCAAATATTTGAGTTAATATTGGATGTCCAGTTCAATTCCAAGTACATTTGAAAAATATTCATAGTATTAATAATTTTTATATTGTTTAATTTAGTAAAATTCTGTATGTTTGAGGTGAGGGATGACCGATGTATAATACATGTTTACTCTTGTGTAATCTTTGGCTGTGTGTTATACTCCAAGAGATGTTAAAAGTGCATTTCACTTCGAAATACTATAACAGATTATTATTAATATAAAGAATTCGCATTGGAATTAAATTGGATACCCCTTTTCTTGAAAATTATAGATATATTTTTTAGCAGTGACCCGGAGCCGAACAATTTTTGATGCTCCAGCTCCGCTCCTAGAGAAAATACTGTGGCTCCAGCTCCGGCTCCAACTCGGCTCCGACTTTGCGCTTTTGAGTTGCAGATTTTAATTTACACGTTTAATTTTTTGCTCACAAATACTTTCTACCTTCATTAAAGATCTGACAAAATGCATTTTTCTTCTCATCAAACTTGAAATGCTTGTTCAGAAAATGACATCTTTTAGCTTTTGCTTTTAAAATAGAAAGTTTGGTGGAATTTTAAACACAAAAATCTTAAATTTCTTCTACACTTTTTAAACAGCCAAAATTGTACAACTACACATATAAACAACAGGCAGTCATATTTATTTTCAAATAGTGTTGTCACTTAGTTCAAGTAGAAGTAAACTAGTGTTACCATGTTTTGAGAAGTTTTCCTTGCCTATAATAATAATAATAAAACCCTAAAAAATGATATAATTAAAATACTGAATAATGATGTAATTAAAATATTTTAAGCCTAGAAATTTAACCCGTAAATGCCGGGTGTTGCTTTTCGGCAACATACCCAAATTAGGGTCTAAAATACTATTAGAATAATATTGAAGCTATAATGCCTAATGTTGCCAATAAAATACATTCTGAAAATATTATTAAATCGATTTTCAACATGCAGATGGCAACACTTGTGCTGTTTAAGAATAAAGATATATTTATTTTTTCAATTGTTGCTACGTGTTCTTTTTGTTTTGTTTGGATGTTTGCGAAATACCCTATTTTGTTCTGCAGTGAGCAAGTAAAATTTATTTCTTATTATAGTTCCTAAAATTCTTGTGTGTTTAACATTATAGAATTTTATCAAGGAAAATTATCTTTTCAATTAAAGACCAGTATTGCCGAATAGTAACAAACAGTTTTTTAGCCATAAGCCATACTTAAAACAAAATATGATTTTTTAAAGTATTTTTCCCATGATTTATTTAAAAAATTTAAGCCGAAAAACATCATTACAATGATTTTTGAAAAATCAGGCATTTAAGGGTTAAAAGACTGAAAAAAAAAAATATTTAAAAGAATATTAAAAACTAAAGAAGCCCAGGAGCTGGGGAAATGTAGAGCTCCAGCTCCAGGGAAAACACAGCTCCGGAGCGCTCCGGCTCCAGCTCCAGCTCCGGGTCCCTGTTTTTTAGCATTCTTATTTTTATATTGTTTATTTTATTATAGTTTAGTGTGTTTAATGCGAGATATGAACAATGTAAAAAGTATGTTTAGTATTGTGTAAACTTTGGTTGTTGTTTTACCACAACTGGTGTTAAAACAATATATATGTATAGCTGGATTCATATGAGCCCTGAAATTTTCCAGACCAGGAAATTCTTCGGTACCAGTATTTTCTTTAACCTAGATTTACTTTTCTAATAAAAAATACTGATATTTCTCCTGAAAAAATCCTCACCGGTACGAACCCTGGTATAGAGATAAACAATGTACGTGTTTTTTTTTCAATTATCAAAATTTTTATTAACTATTATTTTAACACAATCAAACTGATTGGTAAAGTTATCATACGAATTTGAATATTTCCAACTGAGCGAAAAAATGCCCAGGCTGGGAATCGAACCCAGATCCTTGGCTTACAAGGCCAATGCTTTTCCGTTTAAGCTAACTGGGCCGACAACCAGCCAGCATATTTCGCTCAGAAAACCTTATTGGTAGAACATCTGGTCTGTCATGTAGACAGCTCAACAGAATAAACCGCAGGTAATGGAACTCCATATAAACGATGGATACGTAGATGAACTATTATTTTAACACAATCAAACTGATTGGTAAAGTTATCATACGAATTTGAATATTTCCAACTGAGCGAAAAAATGCCCAGGCTGGGAATCGAACCCAGATCCTTGGCTTACAAGGCCAATGCTTTTCCGTTTAAGCTAACTGGGCCGACAACCAGCCAGCATATTTCGCTCAGAAAACCTTATTGGTAGAACATCTGGTCTGTCATGTAGACAGCTCAACAGAATAAACCGCAGGTAATGGAACTCCATATAAACGATGGATACGTAGATGAACTATTTTTTCGCTCAGTTGGAAATATTCAAATTCGTATGATAACTTTACCAATCAGTTTGATTGTGTTAAAATAATAGTTCATCTACGTATCCATCGTTTATATGGAGTTCCATTACCTGCGGTTTATTCTGTTGAGCTGTCTACATGACAGACCAGATGTTCTACCAATAAGGTTTTCTGAGCGAAATATGCTGGCTGGTTGTCGGCCCAGTTAGCTTAAACGGAAAAGCATTGGCCTTGTAAGCCAAGGATCTGGGTTCGATTCCCAGCCTGGGCATTTTTTCGCTCAGTTGGAAATATTCAAATTCGTATGATAACTTTACCAATCAGTTTGATTGTGTTAAAATAATAGTTCATCTACGTATCCATCGTTTATATGGAGTTCCATTACCTGCGGTTTATTCTGTTGAGCTGTCTACATGACAGACCAGATGTTCTACCAATAAGGTTTTCTGAGCGAAATATGCTGGCTGGTTGTCGGCCCAGTTAGCTTAAACGGAAAAGCATTGGCCTTGTAAGCCAAGGATCTGGGTTCGATTCCCAACCTGGGCATTTTTTCGCTCAGTTGGAAATATTCAAATTCGTATGATAAAAATTTTTATTAACTGCATTTTTTTCATTTGAATAGATAAAACAGACAATTACAAACTTCTTCAGTTGGGATTAAATTAGACATCCCATTTTAGAGAAAATTTTAGAAATATTTGTAGTATTTTTACTTTATATTGTTTTATATTATTCCATGCATATTTGACTTGGAGGATGAATAATGTACAATAAATGTTAACTGTTCTAAAAAAGAATAATTTCTCATTATGTAGGTTATTGCAAAATGTGGTGAAATTGCATTTCATTTCGAAATTTTGTAATATAGAATAACAAATATAAAGTATTTGAGTTGGGATTAAATTAGGCATCCCATTTTATGGAATAATTTCACAAACATTCATAATATTTAAAACTTTTATATTGTTTTATTCTATCTAATTATGCGTATCTTATGTTTGGGATGAATGACGTATAAAACATATTTATAAATATGAAAATATTGATTTATTAGATTAGGGATTAAAATTGCATTTGAAAAAAGATTGTTAATAAAAAATTATAATTTTTTGGGGTTTGGAAAGAAATGGAATAACTAATTTTAGAGAATTTCCGTACATATTATTAGTTTTAATAATTATTATATTATTGTATTGCATTCTATCTACATTATGAAGGACAAACCTATCTGTGCGTAACGCTGACATCATTTTGAGAATGGCAACAGTAGACTATCAAATTTAGCTTTTAATGTAATTTTTTTTCTTAATTTTTTAAACTTCTAAGAATTGCACATTTTCAATTTTTACACCGTCAAATAAAGAAAAAAAAAAGCATTTTCAAATTATATCGCAATTTGCATGAAAACTGCCTCACCATTTACCCATTTTTTTATTGTTTTTAAAATAATTTTCAAATCTATCTCTATCGCGTTCAGACGATTGCGAAAGATAAATCCGTTTGCAGTTAAATCAATAAAAATGGCTTGATAATTTGTTTTCAGCTTATATTTTGTAACGAAATTAAAACATCCATTAATCAATAAGTATAATAATACTTTATATTCGGTGATGGGGAGAACAATTTTATAGATTTTAAGCTACAATGACTTTCTTATAAATGAAAGTAGTAAAAAAAATTAAATAAATAAATAAAAAAAATAATAATAACACTTTTCAACTTATTTCGGCGTGCGGTGGCCTCATGATCGCACCCATGCGCTTCCCCCCCTCCAGTGGTGAGTCTGAGTAAAACAAATTCTGAAATTCACAAAAAATTTTCTGAAAGGTTACAGCAGAGGGGGGGGGGGGGATTCCCTTCCAGCAGCTAATTATTTTTCTTGCAGTTTGAGTTAACTTTGTTTTCATTTCAGGCTGAGTGTACATTCCTGCAAGTTGAGTTCGGGTTAACCAGGCTTTTAAAAAGTTCGTTCAGCATATTATTTCAGTTTAAAAACTATACCTATAATAATAAACATAGTTGTTTGTATGTGTGCTGTTTTGTAAAAAGACCGCTGTGTTTTTTCCACGACCCTTTGATGAAATTCAGGTGTTTTTTTTTTATCACGACTCTTTGACGAAATTCACCTTTTCCCACGATCCTTTGAGGAAATTCGCTTCTTTTTCAAGCTGCCCTTTGAAGAAAATTTCGCGTTTTTCCCGCAGCCCTTTGACAGAATTCGCGCTTTTTCCGCGAACCTTTGACGAAATTCGCGTTTTTTTGCGATGCTTTGATGTAATTAGCTTTTTCTCCGCGGTCCTTTGGCGGAATAAATTTTTTCGCGATCCTTTGTCGAAATTCGCATTTTTTTACCCCGGCTCTAGGACGAAATTTGCGTTTTTCCGCGGCCCTTTGACGAAATTCACGTTTTTTGGAATGCTTTGACAAGATTCACCTTTTCTGCGCGGTCCTTTGGCGGAATACGTGCTTTTTTTCGCGATCATTTGTTGAAATTCGAATTGTATCCGCGACCCTTTGACGAAATTCGCGTTTTTTTTTTATCCTTCGACGGAATTCGCGTTTTTTCGAGGCGTTTTGATGGAATACGCTTTTTTTCGCGATCCTTTGTCATAAATTTGCGTTTTTTCCGCGGTTATTCGACGAAATTTGCCTTTTTTCTGAGGCCCTTGAACAAAATTTGCGTTTTTTCTGCGGCTCTTTGACGAAATTTGTCTTTTTCTGCAATCCTTTGTAGAAATTAGCATTTTCCCGCGGCGTTTTGACGAAATTCGAATTTTATCGGAATCCTGTGTCGAAATTTGCACTTTTCTGTGCCTTTTTCACGAAATTCGCATTTTTTCCGTGGCCCATTGACGATGTTCTCTTTTTCTGCGTTCCTTTGTCAAATTCGCGTTTTTCCCGAGGCCCCTTGATGAAATTCCCGTTTTTTTTGCAGCCCTTTGACGAAATTCGCTTTTTTTAGCTGCCATTAGACGATATTAGCGTTTCATCCGCGATCAGTTAACAAAATTTGACTTAATTTTCACGATCCTATGACAAAATTCGCGTTTTATCTGTGGCCCTTTGACAAATTTCTCATTTTATTAGCGTCTTTTTGACAAAATTCGCATTTTTTGCGATGCTTTGACAAGTTTCGCTATTGCTGCGCGATATTCTCAAGGAATACGTGTTTTTTTCGCGATTCTTTCTCGAAACTCACGTTTTTTCCCATTTCGCGTTTGGCCCTTTGACGAAATTCGCGTTTTTTGGCGATCCTTTGACGAAATTCGTGTTTTCCGCGGCCTTTTGACATAATACGCGTTTTTATCGCAATCATTTGTCGAAATTTGCGCTTTCCACGGCTTTTCGACAAAATTAGCGTTTTTTTCTGCGGCCCTTGAACAAAATTTGCGTTTTTTCCGCGGCTTTTTGACGAAATACGTGTTTTTTTCTCTCACAGTTATTTGTCGAAATTTGCGTTTTTCCGCGGTCCCTTAATGAAATTCGTGATTTTTCAGCAGCCTTTTCACGAAATTCGTGTTTTTTTCGCGGCCCTTCGACGAAATTCGCGTTTTCTTGCGACCTTTTGACGAAACTCTCGTTTTCCCGCGGTCTTTTGACGTAATACGAGTTTTTTTCGCGATCCTTTGTCAAAATTTACGTTTTTCCACGGCTTTTCGACGAAATTAATTTTTGTCCGTGGTCCTTGAATGAAATTTGCGTTTTTTCTGCGGCTTTTCTAGAAATTTGCATTTTTTCCGCGGCTTTTTGCCAAAATTCGCGTTTTTTCAATCCGTTGTCGAATTTTGCTCTTTTATACGAAATTCGCGTTTTTTTCAATCTGTTGTCGAATTTTGTGCTTTTTTACAAAATTTGCGTTTTTTTCAATCCATTGAATTTAGCGCTTTTTCACGAAATTCGCGTTTTTCCGGCGACGTTTTAACGGAATACGTGTTTTTTTTTCGCGGTCATTTGTCGAAACTCGCATTTTTTCCGCAGTCCCTTGATGAAATTCGTGTTTTTTCTGCAGCCCTTTGACGAAATTCGTGTTTTTTTAGCGTCATTAAAGGAAATTCGCGTTTTTTCAGCGATCGTTTAACGAAATTTGGCCTTTTTTTCACGATCCTATAACAAAATTCGCTATTTTTTCACTACCCTTTGACAATTCGCGACTTTGAAATTGACTTTGACGACTTTTGACTTTGAAATTCGCGTTTTATCTTCGGCCCTTTCACAAAAATCTCGATACATTTTCAGAAAATTCGGCACAGAATCACCCCTGCCCCCTTTCCTCCCTCTGGCTACTGCCTTATTGTCAAAAATGATTTCTGTTTACAACACAATTCAACTTGTTTCGTAAGATAGAGAACATTATAGAAATTTAAGTCACGCCCTTCCACCCCCCGAAATAAAATTCTGGGTACGCCACTGCAGCATTAATTAGAGAATAAAAAAATTGTTTTGAGTAATGAATGAATATAATCAGAGCCGATATATCGATTTTTAAAGAAGATTGAAGTCGATATGTTATAAAGATCAATATTTGATGATATATCGATATATCGTTCAGCCTTAGAGGCCAGATGCATTGCTTCTCTCCCCCAAACCTCCTTGCAGCCGTCCCGTAGGTATAACCAAACAGTAATACATAATACTAAATATGTAGATACTTTTTTTTCTTGTCTAATTTCATCTATACTTCCTATTATAAAGAGGAAAAAATTGTTTAATTTATAGGAGGTAAGCTCTGGAACTACCGAACCGATTCCAAAAGTAATGGTATCAAAATGACGGTGTTAGTCCAACTTAGAACATAGGCTATATCTTATGTCGGTGCCATTACCCCAAAGGGAGTGTAGGAGCAAAAAACGTTCTAAAAATGCAATTTTAGCGTTACTCAAGGGCCTAGAAATATGAAATTTTGAATATTAGTTATATAGATTAGTTATTAGAAGATATAAATGATGTCTAAGAACAGTTCTTAAACAATTCGAAATTTAAAAGGGGTGAAAATGCACAAAAAGCGTTCTAAAAAACGTTCTAAATGGCGATTTTTACACAATTTCAGGAAGTACCAAACCGATTTAAAAAATAATGGTGTCAAAATGATGGTGTCAACCCTTGCTCCAACATAGGCTATATTTTATGTCGGTGCCACTACCCCTAAAGGGGTTGCAGGAGCAAAAAACGTTCGAAATTATGATTTTTGTGTTACTGAAGGGTCCAGATACATGGAATTTGGCATGGTAGTTACTTATTAGATATAAAAGATCTCTAAGAACATTTCTTAAAAAAATCGAAATTTAAAAGGAGTGAAAATGCGCGAAGTTTTAAAAAACGTTCTAAATGGCGAATTCTACGCAATCTCAAGAAGTACCAAACCGATTTCAAAAATAATGGTGTCAAAATGATGGTGACAACTCTTGCTCTAATATAGGCTACATTTTATGTCGATGCCACTATTCCTAATGGGGGTGCAGGAGCAAAAAAATGTTCGAAATTGCGATTTTTGTGTTACTGAAGGGCCCAGATACATGAAATTTAGAATGGTAGTTACTTATAAGTTATGAATGATCTCTAAGAACACTTCTTAAAAAAATCGAAATTTAAAAGGGGTGAAAATGCGCGAAAAGATTTCTAAAATACGTTCTAAATGACGATTTCTACGCAATCTCAGAAAGTACCCAACCTATTTCAAAAGTAATGGTTGGAAATTGATGATGACAGCCTTTGCTCCTACATGGGTTCTATTTCATGTTGGTGTCACTACCACCTAGGAGTTGCAGAAGCAAAAAACGTTCTAAATTGCGATTTTTGTGTTACTGAAGGGCCTAGAATCCTGAAATTAGGCAGGGCAGTTATTTATAAGATACAATTGATCTCTAAGAACATTTCCTCAAAAATCGAAATTTAAAAGGGGTGAAAATGAGCGAAAAGTGTTCTAAAAAATTTTCTAAATTGCATTTTCTACGCAATCTTAGAAAGTACCGAACCGATTTAAAAAAATAATGGTGTGCAAACGATGGTGACAGCCTTCGCTCCAGCATAAGCTGTATTTCATGTCGGTGCGACTAACCCAAAGGTGGTGAAGGAGAAAAAACGATCTAAATTGCGTTTTTTTGTAATACTGCAGTGGCTAGCAACTTGAAACTAGGCATGATAGTTACTTATAAGATATAAATGATCTCTAAGATCATTTCCTAATTAATTCGAAATTTAAAAGGGGTGAAAATGGACGAAAAACATTCTAAATTGCGATTTCTACGCAATCTCAGAAAGTACCAAACCGATTTCAAAAGTAATGGTTGGAAATTGATGATGACAGCCCTTGCTCCAATATAGGACCTATTTCATCTGGGCGTCACTAAAACCTTGCGGTTGCATTAAAAAAAACTTTCTAAATTGTCGTTTTTGTGATACTGAAGTGGCTGGCAACTTTAAATTTGGCATGGTAATTACTTATGAGATGTAAATACTCTCTGAGGAGAGTTCCTTAAAAATTTGAAATTTAAAAAGGGTGAAAATAAACGAAAAGCGTTCTAAATAGCTATTTCTACGCAATCTCAGGAAATATAAACCGATTTCAGAAGTAATGGTATCAAATGTATGGTGACAGTCCCCCCTCCAACATAGCCTATATTTTACGTTGTTGGCACTACAACCTGGGGGTTACAGGAGAAAAAATTGTTCTAAATTGCGTTTTTTGTGTTATTGTGGGGGTCTAACATTTTAAATTTGGAATGGTAATTACTTCAAAGATGCAAATGCTTTCTAAGAATTGTTGAAAGAAAATTCCAAATTTAAAAGGAAGAAGTGAGCGAAAAGCGCTCTATAAGCGTTCTAAATTACGATTTCTATGCAATCGTATGAAATACGAAACATATTTCAAACATAATGGTTGCAAATTGATGGTGATAGAACCTGTTCAAACATAAGCTGTATTTTATGTCGAGAGTTGCAGGAGCAAAAACTTTCTAAATTACGATTTTCTGCGGTACTGCAGAGGTTAGAAACTTTAAATATAGCACGGTAGTTAGTTAGAAAATATAAATTTCCTCTAAGAACAGTCGAAAATAAATTCGAAATTAAAAAGGGGTGAAGCAAAGGGAAGGAGCGAAAAGCGTTCTAAAAAGTCCTAAATTACGATTTCTATGGAATCTCAGGAAATAATAAACCGATTACAGAAAGAAGTTATTGGTTGCGAATCAAGAGTGATAGTCCCTGATCCTATACGGGCTATATCAGTCTCTGTTTCAACATTTTTCGAGACATTCTATTTCAACTCTGTTTCAGCATTTTATGTTGGTGCCACTAACACCAGAGACGTGATAGACTGTTAGACAAGAAGCTTTCAATTTGACATGATGGTTAGTTTTAAGATGTAAATGTGTTAAGATGGTTTCTAAAAGATTCAAACTTCAAATGAATACTGAAATGAGCTTTATGAAATAAGCATTAAAGTCTCAAAATACTTTCTAAATTATCATTTAATTGGAATTAGTTTTAGTTCTTCTTATTAATTAAAATCTCATTTCTGTCTATTGCACTTTTATAATGAAGTTTAGTCAAAGTGTCGCTTAATTTGTAATTTTTGAATTATTCAAAAATTGTTCTTCTAATAAAAAATAGTCATGGAAATATCACTTGGCATATTTCAACTATTACGCGAGCAAAGCCGCGGGGTTTGATAGTTTATTATAAAAGTACAAAATATTGATTAGAATTAATATGTGGCAAAAATCAATTAAAATTTCAGCAAAATATTATCGCTTAGCATGAAAATATATCACTCATTTATGATAAATAGTATTCCATTATACTGAAAGAAAACAACAAAAATATATACATTATTTGGTTACCTAAATTCAGGGGTCCTAGAACCCACTCCGGCTGGCTAGAGCTTTCACCAGAAAGATAGAAAAAAGAAGTCAACAATTATTGAAAAAATAGTCTGTAATGATGTTTCAAATTATCAATGTTATCTAAAGCGTATTTTTTACGTAAAAAAATAAACATGAAAGGTTTCATTCAAATTCAAGTACTATATAATAGTTTTTTTTCTTTTTTTTTTAAAAAAAATCAGAAAAAGATTCCCGGGCATGTTGGATCTGCCCGACCCGAACCAGTAAATTCACCAGAAAGTCAACCACAAACCGACCAGAAAATTTCCGTTGTCCTAAAACCTGTCCCGAAACCGAAAACTTTTTTTTTTATTGACCCAAACCCGAAACACTTCAATTCGAACCCGACTAGTCACAAAAATAGCCTTCTATAATTTAATACGACTGTGATAAAATATTGTACAGTCAAATCTCTAATATGAATTCTACTTTTATGGAAAAAATAAACATGTAATGCGACTCGTTCATATTTAAATATATTTTTTTTCATCTAAAACAATATTCCAGACTTTCTTTTGTAAAGCTGAGTTAATCCAAACGCGGGTAAATATTGAAACTCAACCCAAAACCGATGGGTACACCCAAACAGTTCGATTCAACTCGACCCGAACCCAACTACAACGAAAAAAAGTTAGTTCCAACCCGAACCGCGCGTCGGGTCGAATTTAGGTAAAATCGGCCTACATGACCCGATGGAGAACTCTAATCTCAATTAATATTCTTGACACTTTTTTGAAAAATCAGGTTAAACGAAACTGACGCATAAAAATCAAAACCCAACCTAAAACCGAAAATATAATTGCCTACCCCACATGCAAAGAAAAAGTCAGCGGCAAGCTTACCCGAAAGTCGGGCTATTTTATAAACTAACCTCTGGTCTTTTTTAAGAAGTTACCTGCACACGACTTGACCCGACCTGGGGTGAGTGTAGAGAAAATCGACAAACCCGATCCGACGCTTGACTCTGCACCCAAGTCAAAATATTGTCCCAGACAACGATTAAATTTTGAAATTTAATTGCTCCCCCCCCCCCTAATTCATCTAACGACGGTCTTGCATAAAAGTACTTTTTCTAAAACAAAATAAATTAAAAAAATAAAAATCTATCTGTAATCTTAATAATGCCAAATTCTAAATTGTTTTGCAGCCTAAAAATTTGAAGCCAACAAAATTGTTTTTATTTTTTAAAAGCCTTGAATTTTTTATTTGGCGAAAGTTTTTGGCGCGACCTGTTTAAATGAATGGTAAATCTATTTCGATAGCTTGATTGGATATCATTTGGCCCTTGGATTTCATAGATGAATGGTCATTGGTTAATAAAACCTCATTAGGAAATTGTATATTTAATAAAAGCAGAAGCAAAAATGCTATTACATTTAGAAATGAACATTGAAAATAAGTGAAATAAGTCTGTTTATACGTTATTATGCATTTTTAAAGCTTTAAAAGTCAATATTTAAGTACTTAAAAGTCAATACTTAATACTTGAGTTTTATTCAAAGCGTAGTTGCTCGAAGATCGCTTGTGCTGCCATCTACATTCCAAATTGTGAAAGATTGAAAATGATTAAAAGCGAAAGTTTCAGTTAAATTAAAGGTATAAAAAAATTGAAAGATTAAATTGAAATTTAGAAAACACAGCGTAATCAAGAATGCTTTGATGAGTATGTGGAAGCTGGGAAAATATTCCTTAGTAAATTTTACGTTCACACTTAAGTAATAACTTTCCGGAAGAAAATTGACAAAAGTCAAACTTTGACAATTTTTTTTGTGAAAAGTATTAATTTTAAAAGTAAAATAAAAAAAGAGCGCGATTTTAAAGAAACAGATTTATCATCTTAAATTTTTTAGTGCATGTGAAGGTAAAAAGTTTTTCGTTATTATGTCAGAAAGTAGAGCCCAAAATGCGCTTTTCATTTGAGAACAGCCTTAATAAAAGGGAGCAGAGCAGTTATTCTTGCTGAGTTGCCACCATATAAAGTTTGAATAGAT
Organism: Maratus speciosus; assembly: GCA_963932465.1. NCBI lineage: Eukaryota > Metazoa > Arthropoda > Arachnida > Araneae > Salticidae > Maratus > Maratus speciosus. The sequence goes on along the minus strand of OZ010786.1, from coordinate 645,371,424 downwards.
TGTATTATTTATTTACTTTTACTTTAATCTCTTTCTGACAAACAAATAATATATGATCCTGCACAATTTTTCTTTCAATTTTTTCACAATTTCTCTTTGATTTTAAAATGATTGTTTTTAGAATTTAAGAAAATTTTATTCATTTGTTTTAATTCACAGAAAAAACCATGAAATTTAAAATTTTATTAATTAAAAGAGTTTAACTATCCGCTTCTTAAATAACTCAAAACAGATTTTTTTCAGCATAAAATTTACTTGAAAAAAGCTCTTGATTATCAAATTGAAAGTTTCTGTTTTAAATATTATGTAAAACTGCTTTAAAATTTAACATTTTAATGCCTTTAAACTTTGAAATATAAAATTATTCGACAAGCCGAATATTCGGTATTCGGCCTAGCAGTTACTATTCGGCTAGCCGAATATTCGGTATTCGGTTCGCCTGTAAGCCGAATATTCGGCATTCGGCCAAAATCACTATTCGGTCCATCCCTATATACAAATAAAACCTGTTTTCATATATTTGTACAACATTTGGGCAAATTTTTATTCAAGTCTATGTTAAAAATGGATGCTTTCTTATGTGGAACTTTTTTTTTAAATATAAAACATGCTTTTTTCGATAATTTCTCATTAAATTTTAGTACAGATAAATAGTTCCTAAATTATGAATAATAACAGTTTGAAGTTTATAATAAAAAAGTTAGTGAAATACATATCTTCCAAGTATTTTTTTTTAAATCATGAAAAGTACCAAAAACCCTCAGTGCAGAGGGAGATATGCAGTTGAAATACCTTAGACTTCAAAGTTTTAAAGCAAAGAAAATACTGTCCATAAGCCTAATCCTTGTTGATGTGAATTCTTAAAGTATCTAATAAGACTAAACATTCATAATTTTTCTCCGAAATGGGGATTTTTTGAAATATTTTGCCAACCAAGGATTTGTTTCACCAGCAAGATTCAACGTGCAATCGAAAACTATTACAAAAAAATTTGTTTAGTACATTAGCACAGTGCATTTTTGTTGTAATATTTTAACGCATATTTTGTATAAAATTTTGAAATGTTTATATTAAAACAAAGCTTAGTATAGGCCAGAACTTGGTAATATATTTACATTGCAGCAGTTTGGAGAAACACCAAAAATAACCAACAAATGAAAATACATAAATTTTCGGTATATTTTCGAGATTTAATTTACAAAATTTCTGTGACAGTAAACATTTATTGCTACACATTCTTTTGTGGTACCATTTTAATACATTTGTAGTATAACAATAATGTAGGACAGAACTTAGTGCCATTGCAGCAATTTGTAGCGACACACAGGAATACTATCCGGTTCTGTTTCTCACATTTAGTCTTTTTTCGCATAATTTATCATTTTTAGTGACTTTTTTGACAAAAATTGTACCCTGCTTTTATCATGTTGATTTATATGTGCAAAATTCTAGGCATTTTGGCAACTTCTCTAAATACCTAATGAAGCACTTCTGGTCCAAAGCAATTACACTAGACATTCTGAAAAATTTGGTCATATAGGATCTATGGCAGTGTATGGCTATTCACTTATGATAGCCTAGTTTGTGAATATATTGTCCGACATGTTAAACTTTTGCATGAAATGCCATCTGTCTTTGACTTCTCTGACTTTCTCAAGTATAATTGTGAATCCCTGAATATAATTTTTAAAGCGATTTTTCTCAGTCAGCAGACATGCATTTTATATAACATAGCTAAATTTCTAAGAATTTGGACAATTATAGTTTATAAAATTTATTATATTTTTGTGAAAAATAACATTTTGTAACGAAAGGAGAAATCTTGTTACTCAAAAGAAAATTCTTCTTAGGAGCATTTTTACCTCTAAAAATGAATATTGTTTTCGTGATTTTTTCCATTAAAAAATATAAATTAGACAAAATTGAGTTAAAGATGTATAATCATACAAATTTAAGATTTATTTAATATAATTATCATGGGCCCGGGCAACTCTAAGCGAGTCAGCTACTTAAAAATAAGTTATATTTATTGAAACAGAAAAAATGAAGCACCTATATTTGCAACAATAGGTACAGGGCTGCCATTTGCTACTAAAATGTTACTACAAGGGACTATTTTAAGCATTAGGATACTATGGCTACTATTTTAGCCAAATTCCAGCAACTATTTGGGGGGGGGGGGGATTTGAGTTTTCATCTTCTTTTTTTATTTTTCTTTAACCCAATATCCTGATATTACAATTTATCATACACTAGCTGACATGCTTGGCGTTGCCCGGGACCGTGAGAATATTCTTAAATGAACCTTAAATTTGCATTTTATATCTTTAACTCGAAATTGATTTTATCTCAAATACGTGCTCGCTGACTGTGGGAAAAATCGGTTAATATATATATATATAATAATCCAGATACATAAAGGTAAAAAGACTCAGGATTTACTGCCATGGTAAACGATGGGGAGGGCGAGGAGTTGAGTATGTTTCTAACTACTGTGCAATTTTGTGCAAACATATTGCTAATTAACTGTAAAAAATCACTTACTTACACGTGACCATTCTTTACATCGAAATCCTGAGTGATTTTTTCATTTTTATTTTCAAATTGGTTAATGCCGGAAAATCTTGTGTTTCCTCCGCCAGGGGGGTCCTATAAGAGCATCCAACACTGATACCCACTGCTTGCAGAGCCATATAGCAGATGTGCTGCGCACGCTGTGCAAAATTTGATAGGTCCACACTGCCAAAGGTCACGCTCTGTTTTACTTTCAGAATGAAATGCTGACACATGCCCAATTGCTTGTGGCACCATATAGCAGGTGTGTTGAGCATGCTTTCTCAAACATATTAGTTCCAATTTCCACTGCCTGGGGAAGCACTGTGTTCTAAACAAACCATCTTCAGAACGAAGTTATCGAAAACCAATTTGAATGAATCAAGCCCCATTGTGACCAGGTCCATAGAACCCGACATAAGAAAAATTGGTGAAAAAAAAGGAACTTAAATGTGTAAGGCTATCAATATCAAATGAAATCAAATGACCAAACCCCATCTTCATCCAGCTCATAGAACCCGAGATACTTTAAAATGAAATACAAAAATATCCGGAATTAGTATTTAAAAATAAGGATATGTTCTACTTATAATTTTACTTCAATGTTACAGAGTGTCATTATTGAGTTAATTATAACATTTGGAATTGGTCTCTATTACAATATCTGTCATGCAGACTAATTCTGATATTTAATCAAAAATCATTCACCACCTCCTTATCCCTGTAAATATAAGAAATTGGAGGGATGGGGTAAGGGGGGTTAATAATATGAAAGAGTGGTCAAAGGGCTGTCCAATAATATATCACATGAGAGGTTCGTAAAAAGTTAGAAAATTGCTCACTCAAGAGACTAATGTCATGCCCCCGGAATACACCCTTCCCCTCTTTTTGAAATTATATTTTATAAATAATATTTATTGGAAGGCTTCGTAAAAAAATCGAATATAAAATGATATTTATTGTAGAAAACGCTTCGATTTTAGATTTTTATAACTGTAACCTAAATAGTGGGCGAAGCTCTCATAGCAATGTCATAACGTATTTTTAATATTTTTATAAATCTTATAATAAAAAAAATCACACTTAAAATTTGTGATTAGTAGAGAAACGCTTTTAATTTTTTTAATTTTTTCATTTAAAAAATTAATCTTTTCATAAAATAAAAAGTTCATCTATTTTTACGAAAATTAACTATTTGGATTCAGTGTTAAAAAATAAGCAAAGATACATAATTTCAAATCTATAAATGCAATATTTAAAAACAAATTTATACTCTACATTATCCCTCCTTTTCCGCTAGTAAGAAATTGAAATCATTTATTTTTCATTTTAAAAAATCGATTGTTTTATAATTAATTTTCTAATTAACTGATTTTAAAGAAAATTACATATCTAGAATCAGCAGAACAAAATATGCGCAGATGCATAAATTTCAAATCTGTAAAAACAGTATTTGTAAAAAATTTATAATCCACGAAACAATCCCAGTATAAAAATCATCTGTGATTTTTATCACCCTGGCAATCCTTCCTTCTCTTGAGGAGTTTGAGAAAGAATTTTCTTTGTGGTCTGATTAAAATCCGCACTTTAGTTGAATTATGAATATTTTTCCATTCTTTTAACTGGTGTTTTTAATTAACAACTCAGCTAATTATTAGAAAGGTAAAATTTTGTGTCTTAAGTGCACCTTCGGGGACTGTCCTCACAAAAATTTTCAGATTTGTATGCGTGGTAGATTTTGCTAGTCATTGCAGACAGATGGACACACACAGAGTGAAACTTTATATTATTAGTACAGATTTACAATTTGTTATCATTTCAATATCCGGTTTTTTTATGTACAAAAACATCTGTTTGAAATAGACAAATCACGCTTTTCAATCCATAAATGTATCTCAAAAATGGACAACATGGCATAATTTGATGTTTTAAGTCTTTATCCGATAACAACATAAATGTTAACATGCGCGTGATAATTACTCCATTAAAATTTTAAGATCAAAAATAAATACAATCACACAATGCTTTAAAACAAAAAAACTTATGTTTTTGTTCTATAAGTTTTTACCGTTTTTGTTCAATAACGTTTTTGTTCTATAATTTTTAGAGTGATTTTTATGCAGAAAATGTTTTTCATGTTCAAATTCGTTATAGAAAAGGTTAGAAAGATGTTAGCTTTATTGAATTTTTATCTAAATGTAAACATTTTATGAAATAAAATTTCTAGTTAAAATTACCATATGTAATGGAAGACTTTAAAATTTTCAAAAATTGGTACTGAACTGATAACAAAATGTAACTTACCAAGGGTCAAGGATCTCAAAATTTTTATCATTATGGTGATCAGCATTAATCTTTCCCAATTACCTTCCGCCATGCTGATTCGCATGGCATAATGTGCTGCGTCCTATCTTTCTTTAGTTAGAACAAAAATGTCGATATCAAGAAGGCTGATTAAGACAAAAGGGCAGTCTAGTATTCTTTAGAGTCTATTTCCAATGGCATCAACAAACGTTTCCAAAAGAAAAGGATGTATTAAAATACATGTCGGAACATATAAATGCATAGTTAGATTAATATATATATACATTTCTTTTCGTTTTTATCCTCGCCCCATTCTAAAAGTCCAAAATATTGATCGTTGTAGGGTCAAAAATTGATTAAAAGATACATTTAATTTTTTTTTTAAAGTACATTAAATTCGTATTCCCGAAAATCAATGGATCCAGATTCTTTGACCTATTTTGGCTTGTATTTTATTAATCATGCTTTGATTATAAAAGAAAATTGTTTTTAACTGAGTGTTTAAATTTAATAATAGATTTAAAATGTTGATAACAACAATTTAGAATATTGTTTATTTCTTGTTTAACCCATCGGTGGCTATAAAATCCGGATTTATGTTAATTTTGCTATTTTACGTAAATTTCTTGTCAAGATCAGATCAGTTTTGCACACAAAAGTTGCATATGCCTGTTTATCAAATGTATCTTTTCTGATAAAGCTATTTTTTATAAATAGATTTTCTGCTTTAACTCATTAAAGTTGTTGCTAACACATTTAAAGTTGTATAACACATTTAAAGTTACACTAGATTAATATTAACACAATTATTCTAATTGGTAAACAAATCATATTAGATGTAAATTTCCAACTGGGCGAAAAATGTCCGGACCAGGATTCGAACCCGGGACCTCCCTGGCTGAAGCCGCCAGTGCTCTGCCATCTGAGCTATCCCGGACGATTCTGGTCGAACTTTTTCACCCAGCTAACCTTCAGCCAGGTAGGTCCCGGGTTCGAATCCTGGTCCGGACATTTTTCGCCCAGTTGAAAATTTACATCTAATATGATTTGTTTACCAATTAGAATAATTGTGTTAATATTAATCTAGTGTAATTTCGTATCCAGCGATTTCTGGAGTTCCATAACCTGAGATTTATTCTGTTGAGCTGAACCAGGTTTCAGACCAGTTGCTGAAATCATCAAGGTTAGCTGGGTGAAAAAGTTCGACCAGAATCGTCCGGGATTGCTCAGATGGCAGAGCACTGGCGGCTTCAGCCAGGGAGGTCCCGGGTTCGAATCCTGGTCCGGACATTTTTCGCCCAGTTGGAAATTTACATCTAACATTTAAAGTTGCTAACACATTTAAAGTTGTATAACAAGATTTTCTTTTAGAATAAAGGCCTGACTAAAACAGAAGCCGGTGGGCTTATTATCTTTTGACTTATGGGAACGAAAAATTTAGGGGCTTTTTAAAAAAAAGTGTTGTATTTTTTAAAAAGTTCTTGATCCTCTGCTGATTATAATAATTGAAAAAAGATCTTTTGTTTCCAATTTCTTCACAGTAATGCCAAGCAAATGTTCACTTTAGTTTAGGAAAGCTGAACTGCATTCTGATAATCTATCACAGATAATAACTTAAAATTTCTAAATATATTTTCTCTCTTTTTAAAATAATAATTAATTTGTGATGTTATATTAAATCAAAAAGTGGCAAATTAGGGTGGAAACATAAAGTATAAAATAAGGAAAGAATTTTCATGAAGCAGTTTTGGCTTCAATATAACAAAATAGGCTTCCCATCCCACTTTTTAAAATAAACATGCATCTGTTTTGGCTACTACTTTTGTACGAATTCTGCTATTGTTTTCATTGTAAGCTACTAAAGATACTATGTTTGATGTCATATGGCAGTGACAGTCTTGTAGATAACATCTGCCATTATAATGCTTCTGAACCAATCATTGATGCAATTTTCAATTAATTAATGTATGTGAAACCAGAAATCGCAACTTTGAAACCCTGCTTCTTTCATTTGTAACCATCATGGGTGTTTCTTTAGTATTTTTCTTCAAATTTCAAATTTGTGACCCGCGACTATTTAATTTCTATCCCTACATTTTACAACTAAATACCAAAAAGAAAAAGAACTTAAAACAAAACAAAAAAAAAACCCTATGAAACAACCCTAATTGAAAAACCAAAAATATATCTTCTTATAAGCACTTTTACCATTAAATATTAATAATTTTTCGCAAATTTTTTACTTTGAAATGTAAATTCATACAAAATCCGGTTAAAGATATAAAATCGCAAAAAATTGAGGTTTGTTTAGGATTATTATTAGAATCCAGGGCAATTGCAGGCAGATCAGCTAGTCATTTATATTCGATACAAAAAAAAATCAGAAATGAGGAGGGAATCTGACTAAACATATTAGAATTCCACTTACTACAAAAATAATTTCCTTTATCCACATTGAATGGAAATTGTTTTCATAGAATTGAATTTGCGTTATTTTTTGTTTATATTTTCTTTATAAAAAGTTTTTTTTCTTATGATTATAGTTATAGATTTTAGTTACTGTAATTTTATTTATAGTTTAATTTTTATACATTTAAGAAAAGCATGTGACACACATTTGGTTACAAAAACATCTAATAATTGGGAGTCTACTACAGTTTTTAATACTATGGTAGAAATTTTATTTTAATTCCGTTTGCTAAATTAATTTATATTTTTTCATGAAAAGTTTATTTTTTGTCTTAAATTTCTTTTTAATTAATCATAAAAACAGATAACTTAATTTATTTTATTGCAGATTAATAAAGCCGTAAATGTCGGTATGCATTGGATCACTCAAAATAATTTTTAAAGTGTGAAAAATGCAACAAAATATTTCTTTACAAAAGCATTTTCGAAAATTACCTTCTGGCGCACAGCAAAGAAAATTGTTTGTATGTGAGGTCTGCAGCAAAGGATTTTCTTGCAAGTTTGATTTAAATGCCCATATCCGTTGTCATACAGGTGAGTCGCCTTTTCTGTGTGATATATGCAACAAGAAATTCTGTCGTAAGGGTGATTTATACAAGCATTTGATAATTCATACTGGGGAGAAACCTTTCCTTTGTGAGACATGCAACTGGAAATTCTCTCGTAAGAGTGATTTAAACAATCATCTGTTAATTCACACTGGTGAGAATCCTTTTGTTTGCGAGATATGCAACAAAAATTTTCTTCAAAAGCGTAACTTAAATAGACATCTGTTAACTCACACTGGTGAGAAATTTTTTCTTTGTCATATATGCAACAAGGCTTTATCTGATGACAGGAACTTGAGAAATCATATTTTAATTCACACTGGTGAGAAGCCTTTTGCGTGTGAGATATGCAACAGGAAATTCTCTTGTAAGCATTATTTAAGCAGCCATTTCTTAATTCATACCGGTGAGAAACCTTTTTTGTGTGAGATATGCAACAAGAAATTCTCTCGTAAGAGTCATTTAAGCAGCCATCTTTTAACTCACACTGGGGAGAAATCTTTTGCTTGTGAGATATGCAACAAGAAATTTTCCACTTACAGTGGATTGAGAAGGCACCTGTTGATTCACACTGGTGAAAAACCTTTTGTTTGTAAGATATGTAGGAAGAAATTTTCTCAAAGAGAAAGTTTAAACAAGCATCTGTTAACTCACACTGGTGAGAAATGTTTTGTTTGTGAGATATGCAACAAGAGATTTTCTCGTAAAAGTGATTTAAGCAAACATCTGTTAGCTCACACTGAGGAGAAATCTTTCGTTTGTGAGATATGCAACAAGAAATTTCTTCTAAAGGTTAGTTTAAACAGACATATGTTAATTCACAGTGGTGAAATACCATTTGTTTGTGAAATATGCAACAAGAAATTTTCTGTGAAGGCTAACCTGGGAAAGCATTTGTCAATTCATTCTGTTAAGTAAAACTTTGAGACATACAAGAAATATCTTTTTCAAAGAGTAAACTGATTGTTAATTTTCACTTTGATAATTTTTTATGAATTATTTTTATATTTCTTGTTCATTGGAGCCTTGGCATATTTTAGTGTTAAAAAAGTGAGATTATTTGCCAAATATTACAGTGACCGAAATGAAACAGTGGCAATTGAAAATATTTCCAATTTTAACTAGTAAATCTATGAACCAGGGATGCCAAACACATTTTGATTTTGATCTTGCTCTATATTATCTCAAAAATCTTACAATTCTATATTTATTATCTTACATAACATATATTTTTAAGCCTGTAAGATTTTTGGATGATTGAGGATATTTTATTTACAAAATTTAAGTTAAACATGATTTTACATAATGAAGTATTTTGACTGTAAAACTGACTTTCAACTTTTGAGATGAAAAATACTTTTCTTTAAGAAGATGCTTCCCCTAAATTTTCTATAATATTGAAAATTAATATAATTAAATACTGAACACTGTTTATGTGTTTGATACATTAATTCTAATTTCGTAATGGACTAACGATTTGATGAGAATTGAAAATTTTGGTTTTCTCATCCAATTCAATCTTCCCTTAGAAACTTTCCAACATACTTGAAAAGCATTAAGGATTTTGATTATTCTGTTTCCCATCTGTCTGTTCTCTAAATCTTGTATATTACTCGGATTGCTAAGCAGTTCATATGTGTTACTGAAGATTAGCACATTCGCTATTGAAAATAAAGTGTGTAGCAGGGGCGTAGCTACAGATATTTTTTCGGGGGGGGGGGGGGGGGAAATTCGAAAATTTCCCAACTTGAAACAAATTCTTCCAACTTTCAACTAAAGGTGTACCACAATGTGTATAATAATGATAATGAAACTTATGCATAAAAAATTCCTTTCCAAAGAAAAATTTTGAAACTGGAAACATAAAATTCTAATTATTGGTTTGTTTAATAAAAAACAAACATGCAGGGCCTGAACACGATTTGACTGTTTTTAGAAAATGTCTGTCTGTGTGTACGTGACACAAATTTTGTGGTTGCTCTATTTCAAGAACTAATGCGCGGAATTTAATAAAACTTTAGATTCAGTTATATCTTGATAAGAATTAATGCTGATTAGTTTTTGGTGTAAATCGCCCGAAAGGTGGCACTGCTAAGCTGCATTTTTCACGATTTACATGATTTTAGCGATAGTTATCTCTCAAAAACTGTTGCACGGAATTTGATCAAACTTCATATTCTGTTAAACCTTGACATAATTTGGTGCTTATTAGGATTTTGTGTATATTATATAATAGGTGGCACTGCTGTGCAGCATTTTTCACGATTTTCGCGTTAGCTATATCTGAAAAACTAAAGCATGGAATTTAGTCAAACTTCATATTCGGTTGCACTTCCTTATTGGGTTTGGGTGTTTACTATCCAAAGGTATCACTTTTGTGTTCTTTGGGTTTGGAATTTTGGTTACATTTAACAGGGTGTGTGCCGAAATTCAATGATTTGTTTGAAAAATGCGAGGCTTCTATCCCCTTTTTAAATGAACACAATTAAACGAATCTATACCTTTACCATTATTATGGGCATAGAATTATTATTTAATTTTAGCATTGTGGTTGCAAATTTTGAGGTATTAACATGTATGGGATAGAATAAAGTTTTGGGATTGGCACATCCGAATTGTTTTCATTTAACATTAATTATTCTTGTCTTCAATGAAGCCAACCTGATAATAACACCATATAGTTTCCATATAGTTTAATAAAATCAACTATTTGGCTTTCACATTTTAAAAGCATTAGGCTATCAAGCCTGTCATCCCTCATTGTAGTTTGTAATATATATATATATATATATATATATATATATATATATATTAATTTTTATTTGACTAAAAATTCTTTCATTAGATGCAACGCCATAAAGATAAGCTTCTGTGAATGTTACGATATGAGTATATAGTTTGACGGCATGACCCAAATAGTCTTTGAATTTCATGAAATGAGTAAAAGGTTTGTTTAAAGCTGCTATCAGATTCACCAACTTTTCGAGCAATTTTTGAGCCAACTCTTGATTTCCCCCAACTTATCGTGAAATATTGTCACAACACCCAGTGTGATAGATAGCAAACAGCAATATCCCCAACCACAGTTCTAAAAAAAGTATGCGCTATCCGCGCCTTTTCCCCCCAACTTTCAACATTTCAGCCAATCAGAGATAAGCGATTTATACGAATAGGCGATATATATTAACGGCTGGTACTAGTAGTACTGGTTTTCCTCCAACTTTAGCAACGACAACCTTTTTCTACCTTTGAACGGGAAAAAAATTGGGTTTAAAGTCGGCTGAAAAGTTGGTGAATCGGATAGCAGCTAGTCAGTTAGGATTTGGTTTATTTCTATTTGACTCTGCAAGTCATGTACATCCGTTTCTCATATACAGGTGGAAACATTATTAACTTTTCTAAGTTAGTGATACTCAAATTTGCCTTGCACAATTGAAATTTAAATATGAAATGTATTGGTGCGATATTCTCCTGATATAGGGAGCATTGTCATTTAAGCTCATTACTAAATTGTCGAAATTTTCTTGTATTTCTTATAATTATTTCCTGTAAAACTTATGTGTATCAATGTTCATTGCTGTGCTATTATTTTCATCTCTTCTCTTTGGTGAAACTGTTTTCCTACCTCGCTTTTGGAAGTCAGCTTCTTCAGTCAAATCCTAATATTCATAATTGTTTGTGAACTTGTCTATAAGGAAATCTTTATTTCTTCAAAATTTTATTCAAGTGCAACGTGTCAGCGTTACCGTGAATGTCGATTTTTTCTTCAGATGATGGACAGCTTTCATAGTCATATTTCTTTCCAAATTCAAATCGTCCTTTTTTTACCTTTATCATCCTCGAATAGATTTTTACATGCTCCAAAATCTTCCACGAAAACTCTTTTCCTATTATGAAGGGTTCTTTCGTTCTGATATTTATAGTCATTTTTTAGAACAGCTTTAAACACACAACACTGGACTTTTGGTTTAAAATTTCACAAACACCCATAAATATAAACGAACAGGACTAATATATATTTCGCACACACACACAAATAAAAGTAAAATGTGACAAATTTATCAGAACCAACGACTTCTTATATACACATTTGCTAATATAACGCCCTTTTCTTGACTGCGAAGGGTTAACTAATTTTTGTGGCAAAAAATGACAAGAATGAGTAAAATATTGTCCAAAAATCAGGAAATTAGTTAAAAAATTATTGCAATTTGTGAAAACTCATCAAATCTTCTTGCCCAGCTGTGTTTCAAGTAGGTGACTACATTCCTTTTTGTTGTGCTACGAGTGATCTCCAATTTTCAAAAGAAGATGCAATCCCTTTGGATTATAAATAGCTGGATTCTGTTTTAGGAGGAGAAGGTGAGGTAGGTTGAAATTTTTGAGAAAGGAACAAAGTTTTGGAGGAAATAAAGGAACTGGATAGTCAGCTATTGATGGACAGGAGTAGAGAAATTTAGGTCTGGTAGATGTATAATATTTTTGTATAACTGAAAAACACAATGATAAATTGAGTGCGGCTGATTTCTTTTTGTATTTTTTTTTATAATTTAACTTGTTTACTGTTACAGTACTCAGAAACATAATCACCAAAACAATAAAAATTTCGTAATTTTTTTACTATTACTTTAAAAAAAAAATTGTCACAAAAATCTAGAATTTCCCAACTCTAAGCTCAAATTTCGCAACTTCACATATATTGGGGGGGAGGCTCCCCCCCCCCATGGCGACGCCCCTGGTGTTTAGCCTTTATAATTCATTCAGAAGGACACACAAAGTAGTTCCATTCCATTGCATTCTAGGGAGGAAAATCGTTTGTGGTTTATTTTAATGTGGTTATACTTTTTTCCTGATTGATTGAATGTATCTAGTGTGAATTCTGGGGTATACCAGAGTAGTGGGCAAAATTGTGGAAACCTTTTTGTAAAAATGTATTTTTGAAGTTTGATTATTCATAACACTACTTTCTCTTTAAGTAATACCATAAAATTATATACCACTGAAAAGTTAATCAAATGAAGAATGTAATGCAATAAATTTCATGAACGAATATTTATTAGAACAGAGGTTATAAAAAAGAAAAATGAAACATATCGAAAAAATGAGATATACAAAAATTATAACAATGTCAGTTAATATTTAGTTGGGTAATCTTACTTGTAATTATGACTTTACAACGTCTTCCCATCGAGTGAACCAAACATTTTATTTATGAAGCTTTTATAATGTGATACCAAGATTGAATTATTGCTTCTATTAATTAGATTTTATTGCTGTGTTGTTTTTGTGCAGTAATTTTCTTTAGTCTGCCCCATAGATTTTCAGTTGGGTTAGGGTCAGAGCTATGCAAAGGCCATTCTAACAGTGGGATATGATTATTCTGAAACCACTTTTTGTAAACATTAGCAACATAACATGGAGCTGAATCTTGTTGAAATATAAATGCTTGATTATTTTCAAAAAGATCACATGCGGAAAGTTTAATTTAAGATTGAAATATTTCATTTATTTTATGTACTTTGCAACATTTATATTCCCATTAATCACACAAATTTTGCCCAAACCTTATAATGTCGTACAACCCTATTTCATAATACTGAGTAAATGCTTCATAGTGTGTGTAATGCTGTTTGAATGCAAATCTTCTCTGATTCTTATCCTTAAGTATTTTATGCTAATCCTACCAAGTATAAAGATTTAGGCTTCATCAGACCAAATAACACTGCCCCATTGTTCCACACTCTAGTTAACATGAGTTTTAGTCCAGTTTAATCTTTTCAACCTTTTTTGTAAAGATAAAAATGCCTTTTTGTGGAATTCTTGAGTTTTAATCAAATCTTTTCAATCATCGCCAAGCAGATCTTATACTCAATATCATATTGGTTTGTGCCATTTCTCCTTGTACCCATCGAGATGATTTTCTTTTGTCACCTATGCGTAATCTTTTATTTCTTATATTATCACATGCTGTTGTAAGCCCATTTCTGTATTTATCAGTTTTGATTTTGTAGTGATATAGTCTGCATATATCGTTTCAAAAATTTAGAAATGACACCTTTGGTTACATTTCCATCCATTTGCCTTCTAATTCCTTCATAACTGTAACCTTTTTCACTTAATAGTACTATTTTACATTGCGTTCTAGGTTACCTGTCAAGTCCTTGTGCATTTTTTATATTTTATTGTGTATTACATCTAACTCTAATATCATCACATAAAGGACTGACAAATGTCCTTTTCACAGTCCTCAAATGTCCTCTAAAACATGACAACAACAGTTGAACCCTACTGTTACCTTATAGGCCATTTCGTTAGATGGCAACGAGTCACGTGACGTCCACCTTTTTCCACCCATTTGACATCATCACCGCTAATGGAGCGGGAGATTTGGTGTTTTTCTTGGCAATTCTGTGGCACCCTCGTATTACGGCAGTTTGTAAACAAAAAAATTATAACACCAATATTACAACTTATAATAAACGCTATATAAGATAATATATTTAAGAATATTAATGAAATCAGCATTACAGGTTATCACCGAAATCTTTATTAAATATACAGTGGATATAACAGGTCGCATACGCAGCTGTAATCATATATAAAAAATTTATTTTTCACTCAAGATTTTTTATTATGAAGAGTATGAAAATTTGTAGTTAAAAAAAAAAAAAAAAAAAATCATTATTGATTTGCACATTCCGAATGGAAACTTGCATATTTATTAAATGTTCCAAATGAAACACTTATTCTATATAGTATATTTATTATATATATATATTACGTAATATTAAAATCAGTAGGGATATGTTTCACTCGAACACACACAAAAGACTTAAACACATTTGAGCAGTTAATAAATGCGTGAAGTGATCTTTTCAGAAATTATTATAATTTATTTGTAAATTTTACTTCCTTTATAATTTCTGCTTTTGTACATGTCTTATGCATCCAGACATTGTTTTACTCGCTGTTTTATTTACATTTCATGTTACTTCCTTATTTTTTTTAATTAAAATTTGTCAAATTCTGAAATTAATCAGTGTAAAATCTGTGTTTAAAATATAGGATATAGTTTAAGAAATTCAGGATACATTGAATTAATAAACAATATTAATAAATCAATGTATGCCAACATTTCAATTTTCCCTCTGTAGTATGTACGACTACTCTAAAAATCAAGCATTCTTTTAATACTAAGTAATGTGAACAAATCGAATCCCTTTTATAGATATCTTATTTAAAGTATCACACATCTTAAAAGTGTTTTAAAACTTTTTACTCTTTTTTTTGTGTGTGTGTTGTGTCTTTACAAGTTTGCTTTACTTTGAAGTTCATCATTAATTGTTAAATTAATAGAAAACTAATATGGGGCTGTCCATAAATGATGTCACACTTTTTTTCAATATTTTTGACCCCTCTCTCCCCATTTGTCACAAAGTGTCACTCTTCACCATAACCCCCCTCCCCCCTTGTCACATGCCACGCTATATTACATAAACATATACTTGCAGTTCAGAAACAAAGCACTATGTTATATATATATATATATTTAAAATTTTATTTTTAAAATTTAACTATATGTTTTAATGACATTTGTGAGCATGAAAATAAAAATGATTCATGTATTTATTCTTACTTAATTCAAGATTTTTTATTATGAAAAGTATGAAAATTTGTCGTTACACACAAAAAAAATCATTATTGATTTGCATATTGCGAACGGAAACTTGCATATTTATTAAATGTTCCAAATGAAACACCTATTCTATATAGTAAATTTATAAAATGATTCATGTACTTATTTTGTTTGAAGTAAGATTAAAGTTTACAAAAAAAAACATAATGTACAATAAGTAATAAAATATTAATATAAAAGAGCGATTGAAAACAGTAGTATTTTGGAATCTGAAATGGAATTTAATATATTTCTCTTTAAATCTTATCTTTATCAACACAAAATACTTTAATTTCAAAATAACTTCAAAATTTAATCTGCTGATTTTTAATGCTTTTATTTTAACCAAAATGTGTGATGTCACGTTTCTTCTTGCCCCCTCCCACCCCCTTGTCTCAATTTCAACCTCCCTCCCTCCTCCAAGTATGACATCATTTGTGAACGGCCCCTATTCTAAAATCTATGGAGACAGAACCGTTATGACCCAAAGAAAAGTTCCATTTTAAATAACTCTCATTTTTAGCAGTGGGGCTTGATTTAAAAAAAAAAAAAAAAAAAAAAAACTGGTGACCTAATATTTTGGAGTACTAACAACGTTAGTGTATCATCCAATTCTCTTAACCAGCATACAGTATTTCATTCGTAATTTTAAAAAATTAAGCATTTTTTCTTTAGCAAAAGAAAATAATATAGTAATTTAAATATATCTATCCATATATGCATATGTAAGAAAATCTAGTAAATATTTTTATAATCATGTGGGTGGGAAATTTGCAGAAAATTTTACTCACAAAGGATCTTTTTCTTTCAGCCAACCAGCACAGCAAATTACAATATACGGCACTGTTACGATTGGCTTTGGTACACAGTAATTATAAGGCCTTGTATGCTCAGGGTAATATTTAAATATTCACTCAGAATAAATAAATACAGGAGTCAGTGCAAATTAAGTATTACTTAGAAGGTATGACATGTATTTTGGGGATCGGTGCGCACGCTAATTTCCTTTTTACTTAAATTAGTGCATGCAGAGAACTAGAACATAAAAATGATTTATTTTAATGTGTTTCTTTCAGTATTATTAAATATAGCAGCCATTTATTTAGAGTCAGTATGACATCAGTCTGAAAGCATCTTATTAAAAGACATGTTATTAGTATTTTTGTTTTGTTTTTGAAGTTTAAATATCTATTGGTGTAGATGTTTTAACTCTAAATACATTTAAATGAAGGTACTCAGCAGTAGAATTTATTAAAAAAAGTCACTGGTCCCAAGGATTAGTAAACATCAGAGTTTACTGGTCCACAAACATCGTCACTGATCTGCTTCATAAAATTCTATTACGTACCTTTAACCCTTTGAGCGACACCCCCCCCCCCCTCCTCCTCCTAGAATATAAACCAAACTTCTTTTCAGTTACCCAAAATTTTCGGCATAATAAAATGTAAAATTATAATTTGCTAAAAATTAAATAAACAGTGTATAAACAAAAACTATAAAATTATTAATTATGTATTTTATTACAACTGACTGTAAGTTTTAATGCATTTTTTTTATTTTTTTAAATAAAATAAATTTGTTGTTTGTATTTGGTTGCAGTTTTCTCAGGGACGGGAAAATTTACGTTTACCTGTTAGAGAGGGAAAAAAGCTACTGGTTCTGCGGACCACTAAATTTTTTAAATTAGTGGACCGATTGAATTTTTAGTGATCTCGGACCAGCGGACCACCAAAGATTTCGAACGCTGTACTACATTATTTTAATGCACTTACAGTAAAGGTTTTTAAGTTTATGAATGAAAAATGTGCATTATCTTCTCAAAATTATATCAATTCAGGTTTGTGAAAACACAGTAAGTGTGATTTTTTTTTTTTTTTTTTTTTTTTTTTTTGGCCAATAGAAATATTGTTCATGCACAGTTTGATTTGTGGCATCAGGAAAGAAAACATTGCATCGGAAAATTTTATTTTTTCAATTTGACAACTTTACTTCTATTCTAAAGCATTATATTAAGTTTCTCGCGAATCGGTCTAAAATTGTAGATTTGTACAAGCACAGGTGCAGCAAAGGGAAGGAGGATTTCAGTGTTAAAAAACCTCCCAAAGTATATTTTAAAAAGTCCTTCTGGCCTGTGTCAGAAGAAAAAGGTAGCTATCATATTCCTTTTTTTTTAAAAATCCATCTTCTCTTACTCAAACACACGAAAATAAAATTAGTGGAATCTGATTATAGAAGATGTAATACCAGTTTTAATCAATATTGAACATGAACGGGAATTTAGCCAAGTCAGCTATATCCAAATTGGTTTCATTTAGAGCGATTTATGTTTGGTCGCCAAATTTTGTTGATATTTTGAAGTATCTGCCATTTTAAAACAACATGAAGGATGAAACTAACCAGTCAACTCTGTCGAGTCAAGATCTTTAAAAATACTGTATATGCTCTCAGTCGCATCGAAATCTGTTAATATATATACAAATTCTGCTACCTCAAAAAACTGGTTATGTCAAAATTTCAGCCACCTTAAAATTTCAAACTGCTATGTCTAAGATATTTTTTAGGATAAAGATGAAAAAATTCCGTAGAATCCTTGTATTAGGGATTCCAGGTACAGTTCAAAGAAAAAAATATTTTTCAATTTCTAATTTTTTTAGCTCTTCCTAAAATTTAAAAGCCCACCATTTTGAAACAAGATGACAGGCGAAGCTGGTCAAGACACTCTTATGCACTATAATACTAAGTTTCATCCAAATCGGTTTATAAATACAAGAGTTACAGCATGACAAAAATCAGATATACAGGGTGTATCTGAAAAAGGGGGCAAAACTTTATGGAGTGATAGAATGCAGCTATATGAGCACATTTCGTCATAGAATGTATGGTCGGAACACAAGCAGTGAGAAGTTAAAAGGTAGTTTTCCACTGTCGCAGTGAAAGAATTAACAGAATAATGAGAGGAGATACTTCAGAAAACATTTTATTAACAGGTATGTAATTAATGTACATGCTCAAAAAATCTTCCGCTAGCTATAATGTACGCTTCACTCCTCCAGGATAGGGACTGGCGCACATTTGCAAAAACACCATGCATTTCCCGAACATCGCCAGCAACAACGGCAATCCTGGCGACTAGATATGTGTTTCAATGGAGCACTCATAGATAAGGTTTTTCATATGGCCTAACAGGAAAATGTCCAAACACAAGAGATCCGGTGATCTTGGTGACCAAGCTATGGGACACCTCGTCTAATCCATCGCCCTGAGACAGTGAAAAACTACCTTTTAACTTCTCACCACTTGCGCTCCTACCATACATTCTATGATGAAATTTGCTTGTATAGCTGCATCCTATAACTCTGTAAAGTTTTGCCCACTTTTTCAGATACACCCTGTATATTTATATGTACACACATATATCTTATAGTATTATAATACGAGTGTGTGTGTGTGTAAATTTTATCATAAAAACGGCTCTAACGATTTTAACTAAATTTTGTATCTTACCGTTTTGGGGTGCAAAAAGACAATTGGGCGAGGTCACATGTTCGAGAAAATTTGATTAGTGGGTCAATATGGGTCAGGGTCAAGCTGATTATATATAAAAAATGACTGAAATGATTTTGACTTAATTGTTTAACCAACCATTTACAAGCACGAGAAGACTATTGGGCTGGATCACATATTCGAGAAAATTCACTTAATGGGCCATTGTTAGATCAGATGCAGTGTTTTTATAATTTTCAATTGAAACAATTTTGTGATTTTACTACACTAGTTAAAAGAGAGCTTTTATCGAAATAAATCGTCATCTATTTCAATATAAAACATCCGAAAATAAACTATTTTTCTAATAAAATATTACATTAAAATGAACAATTTACTTGAAATTTCTTTTATATATACAGGCATCCCCCGACTTACATAAATTCGCAGTTACATAATAAATCTTGAAAATTACATTTGGTAACATACTAGCGCGTTTGATACGCGGTTGCATACTTTTGATATTTTATTTTATAAATAAAATATATAGATATAAACCACGACCTTAACATAGTTTATATATTAGATAGTGTTATATTTTATTGATGTACAGTAATACCTCGACTTACGTCAGCAATTCATTCCAAGACTAACGACGTAAATCGAAAACAACGTAAGTAGAAGTACAATTAATATAAGCAAAAAAGGACAAGTAATAAAAAATGACGAAAATCTAACGAACATATTCTATTGTATTTAGGGATTATGTACATAAATTTAACATAAGCAAAAAAATGAGTTTGCAATATAAGAATTTGGAATAAATCAATAATTTGAGGATGTGAGTTTGCTAAGCTTTTTCTAGTGACTTTATTTGTTTGTCACTACCACTTGACTATCGCGAGAAAGTTTCCCTTTATAAAGCAAAAAAAAAAAAAAATGTTCAAAGTCCGTCTTAAAAAAGAAACTTTTTTCCCTGGCCAGACGACGTAAATACGGGGTGACGTAAGTCGGGGTACTACTGTATATACAATCAAATCTATATCTTTATTGTTAGTTATATATAGTAATAAACTAATTCATAATAAACGCAGTTTGTGCTTATCAAGAATCAAGGATTATTTTATTTTGTAAGTGCTATTCATTTGTTTTGCCATCAGAAATTAATACAGAATAAGTTAACTTAGTCCTGTTTAATTGTTTCTTATTTTTATAGTCGTTTGATGTAGATTCAAAATTATTATAAATCAATTCATCGGTGTTAGATTTATAAATCCTGTATTCCTCAAGATATTTGAAAAGTGTTGCTTAAGTTTGTTTTTATACTGTCGCATGATGCTTTATATATAAAATAATATCTATATGTATAGGTGCATATATATATAACAAATATTGCAGTTTTTTTACAAAATTTTACCTAATCAAATTACAAATTCGACTTGCATAAAATTCAAGTTATGTAAAACTTTATGAAATGCATTACTTATGTAAGTTGGGGGATGCCTGTATGCTTTAACCCTTTAAGACCAGGAGTTTTTTTTTTTTTTTTTGGTAGAAATTGAAAGTTTGGGTGGTTTCCTACTATCGATAGGATCGTATTTGATTGAAAAAAAATATTTACAAAAATACCCGATGTCAGGATATGCCAAGGGAGGACCCACACAATTGTGTGGGTTCGGCCTTAATGCAACCGTTTTTAAGGCTAAATCTACATAATTGTGTAGTTTTGGATTATGTGTGCAAATATCTAAAAATAAAAGTTTAAGCAAAAAAGTTGTTTATTGAGATAATTTTAATCAGCCACAATGAAAATGTTTGAAACAATTTTTGTTTTTGGACAGACCATTACAATTTCATTTTCTGAGACGTGCTCAATGCTCGCACCCCTCTTAAGAGCCGTTGACAAATGGTATGCCCTTCACTCAGTTTGGATTGTGCCTGATCCTTCAAATTTCTTTTTATTAGTTTTTCCAACAGTGGTATTTTGTTGAAATACCGATAGAAGTACATAAAACTAGGTCTGAACCAGAGTAAGGACTACAGCAGGTCCTAAGCCTAGATCCTTGTGGACCAGGTCTGTACTTTTTCACTGGTATACTACAAAATTTAAAACTATTCCAGATGATGCTGTTACAACAGAGTGTGATTTGTTTTTTATATACTGCTTTTCTGAGGCACGTCCTAAAAAAAGGAATCGTCTGCTCATCTATGGAAAATTTTTCCCTGATCTCCTGGTAAATTCAAGCAGACACTGCGGAATCTGTTGAGCATTTGCTGAACTTTCCATAATTTATTATTTATTCCTGGTGGTTTACTTGCTGTGTCGACAAAGAGGAATGAATTTATCAAACTTAAAAATCTGTCTTGTGGTATGCATATAACTCATATAAAACTTATAAATCATCTATGACGTCTATAACTCGGTGCAGAAACATACAGTTCGTTACATGTGCAATGTGCATATTATATATCTAATACTATCAATTTTAAATAGAAATCATGAATAGTACAAACCTATTAATTTAAAATTAATCCGCTTTAAAAATGTAATTAATAAAAAATAAATTGCTAAAAACATAAGTTTTAAAATAATCACTCAAAAATAAAAATTTTATATATTAGGAATTGTATCTATTTTGGAAATGGTAAATGCCGGACCCGCACAATTGTGTGGGTCATTTGTTTTTTAACTTTTGTAAAGTCTAATTAAATTTTTCAAAGACAAAATCATGAATAAAGTAGGTATGAAAAGAAAAATTAAATCTAAGCAAACACTAGAAATCATATTTAAAAAAAATTAAGACAGTACATACTTTTTGTTTATTGCTGCCCAATGATATAGTCTTTATAAGAGCAGTGTGGCATCTTAACTGTAACTACCATCAATCTCTTGGAATAACATAATCGCCGTTACTCAAGAACTTCTCTACACCACTCGTCTCTGGTGTTTCTTTTTCGAAAGAGACGCTTGTATATGTTGTTACTAACTTTTTTTCTCCTAGTGTAAATTGCATCGTTGTAATATAACAGAAGTAATATTTTAACATTAGTAGAATCGGGTATGTTTGTACTTTACCTAATACTAAAGTGGTGAACCGGCAATCTTGAAACTTGTTCACGCAATATTTTCTCACAGATGGAAAACATTTGATTAAATTTTGAAGTATCGTCTGCTAGTTATTCTTACGAGATCAGTGCGAGATCAGTGATAATTATTCTCCAGTGAAATGCTTTCCAATTATGAATATTGCCGCAAACTTTTATTTAATTACTTTTGAAGCTTGATAGTGTTTGATTCAACAAGGATTGTGCTGATTCAACCTGGTGTACATCAGCCAAGCGTCTGAGAGAAATGAAATACAGGTCAGTTCTATTTTCTGTAAAATCGAAGGAGAATGTTTTTCTTTTGGAATTTTAATGTGGTTAACTCATATTATTATTAGCGTTACTGTATTTAAAAAAAATTTTATATTATAATTGCGCATAATTTCAACATTTATATATATATATATATATACATTAGTACTATTTATTATTGCAAATTACAAACAGTGATATACAGGGCGGTGAAGTTAATAGAATTGCACTTCGCGTGCCGCCGTTTTGGAAACCAAATATTCAATTGTGGTTCTCACAAGTAGAAGCCGCATTCCAATTATCTGGAATTACGAACCTATGACACTAAATATGCTAGCCTCGTTTCTTCAATTGACTCTGAAAGGTTAAACTATGTCAGCGGTCTAATATAGTCCCCCACAACAGGATAAATATGATACATTAAAGCATAGACTTCTTACTGAGTTCGCTGACTGATGGAAAACGCTTAAAAAACTTTTGAGAGAACTACAGTTGGGGGACAGTAAACTGTCTGCATTATTCCGCCAAATGCGCGACCTGGCCGCAGGCAAACTTAACGAAGACTTTTTGCAGAACTTATGGTTACAGAGATTACCAACGAATATTCAATCAATCTTATTGGCCTCGAACGAAAATTTACCCCAACATGCGGTTTTAGCCGACAAGGTACAGGAAATTACCGCTGATAGTGCAGATGCATATTCGTTGCAATACAGAAGCGGTTGCGGCAATAGCCCTGCCATCTATTTTAGACTTGCAAAAACAAATTGAGAAGTTGACATTGCATGTCGAGAAACTTTCTCAAGAAAGGAGTAGATCTTACTCAAGGGGCCGAAGCTTCACGTCTAGAAACCAATCTAGAAATGGAAGCCGAAATCCGGCTTATGCCAACAATGAAAATTTTTGCGTCTAAAATAATCGGTTTGGGCGCTTTGCTAGGCAGTGTAGGCAACCTTGCTCATTCTACCAGTCGGAAAACAAGTAAGCGCTACCACCCGAACAAGCGCCTGTGGTGGTAGCAACGTTTCAGTAGCTAAAATTAATAACCGCCTTTGTGTGTATGACAGTGCTACAAATATGAAATTTTTAATTGATACGGGTAGCGATGTTTCATACATACCAATCAAAAGAAATCAACACGGTTACCAACACATTCCTGACTCCTTAGAATTAGACGCAGCAAATCAAAAATAAAAACCTTCGGTACTAAATCGTTACATTTAGATTTTGGCTTACGCCGTGCTTTCAAGTGGCATTTTATAGTTGCTGAGGTCTCTGCACCCATCATCGGAGCAGACTTTTTGAGACATTTTAACCTACTTGTTGATATTAGGAATAAAAAACTCATCGATGGGAAAACAAAGTTATCCACCTCAGGTAGTTTCTACAATTCTCAACAAGCGGCAATTAAAGTCATTATCGAAGATTCTCGTTATCACGCTTTGCTAAGATCTTATCCAGATATTACGACCCCAGATCCTAAATTTGACAGAGCCAAACATTCCACTGTGCATCATATTGAAACAGTCGGGTCGCCAGTACATAGTCGGAAGATTACATCCAAAAACCCTCGATGCCGTTAGAAAAGAATTTGAATTTATGATTGAAAAGGGTATTTATCGCCCATCCAAGAGACCCTGGTCTTCACCCCTTCATGTTATACCTGAATCCGCAGGTGGTATACGTTCTGTTAACGATTATAGGTGATTAAAGGTAAAAACAATCCCAGATCGCTATCCAGTTCCCCGCTTACAAGACTTCTTCTCTGCTCTCCATGACAAAACTATGTTTTCAAAGTTAGATATTTTTCGGGTTTACCATGCGATTCCTGTGAATGAAGAGGATATTCCGATAACAGAATAACAAGACCTTTTGGCCTGTTCTAAAATCCCTTTTTAAATTTTTGTCTCTGCCACGCCGCCCAAACTTTTTCAGCGATTTATCGATGAAGTTTTAAGGGATTTGGGATTTTTGCTTTGCATACTTGGACGACATTTTAGTTTTCTCTGACAACGAAGCACAACAGCACGAAGCACATTTGAAGCAACTGTTTCAGAAACTCAGCGACTATGGAATACAACTAATACATCTAACTGTGTCTTCTGGGTTCCTGACCCCCAGGGGGATACCTTCTTTAGGTATTCACGGGCTTCGCAACCCCGGGCTCCTGAGCGAGCTTTCTTTTTTCCTTTTCCTCTTATTTCTCTTATCTTTCTTTCCTCTATGTTTCACTCTCGTTGTGGCTTCCTCTTTGGAGGTGAGGGCAATTCTGTATGAGCCGATATCATCCTGTATATCGACTCATGGGGAATTGTAAACCACCCACGTGTTTGCCGTGCGTGGCGACCCGTGTCCTTGGAAAGGGGGATCCTGGCAGTTGAGGGAAACCAACACACTGCTTTGGCCTCTGCTTCAGGTAGACAGACGGGAGGTGCATATTGGTCCCGTATGCATCAATCGGCTGGTCAGCTGACTTGTCACTGGCTGGGGATCAAGCGAGCGAGTACTTACTAGCCATTTCGTTAAGGGTGGAGACTGGCATAGGAGTGTCTTGTGACCGTATAGGCCCTGGTTAGCACTGGTGCACGACTGTGCATCCTCTTGTTGGGCTCGGTAGTGGGTGGTGCGGCCGGGATATGAATTCTTATTTTTTTTTCTAATTTGGATGGAAATAATTCACTTTCTTCCATTTCTCTCCCATGTGGAGAGCAACAAATTGCACAGAATTCCCCATACACTCGTTTTTTCGTCATTAAACGTTCTGATAGTCTCTCTGATAGCTCTTTCAAAAACACTTCACCATTTCTCATTGCAAAAACATTCCAGTCTGTCTTGGGGGATGGTCATTCCCTCAAAAAATTACAATCTGGGGATTTGCTTGTTGAGGTTTCTTCAGCCAAACAATCACATCTTCTCTCAAATTGCTCTACAATAGGCTCTTTCTCAGTTTCTGTTCAAGTACATAAAACTCTAAATACAAGCCGTGGTGTAATATCTGAGCCAGATCTTTTATTCTCTACTAAAGACGAACTTTTACAAAATTTAAAAGACCAAGATATCATAGATGTACGTCGTATAACCATCCGTCGGAATGGGCAGGTGCTTCCTACGAAGCACATCATTTTGGCTTTTAATAGCCCTAATTTACCATCGAGAATTAAAGCTGCTTACTTGAACTGTCCTGTCCGTCCTTACATTCCTAATCCCCTCCGTTGCTTTAAATGCCAGCGTTATGGTCACACCACAACTACCTGTCGAGGCTCCGTTACCTGTGCACGCTGCGCAGAAGTTGGCCACGACGGTAATTCATGTCAAAACTCTGAACGCTGCATAAACTGCAAGGGTGATCATGCAGCATATTCCCGTTCCTGTCCAAACTGGATACGTGAGAAGGAAATCCTTGCTGTTAAAGTAACTCAAAATCTTTCCTACCCTGAAGCCCGCAAAGTTGTTGAATCCAGGACTCCGTCAGTCGGAGTCTCCTACTCTAGTCTACTCAAGAAACCACAAAATTCTGTAAGACACATAAGCACCCAGACCGACACCTCCTTTCCACCAAATAACTCAGCTAAAGTACAATCAACAACCACTTCAAACAGAGAAACCCGTGATGTTAGTTGTGGTAGTAAATGCTATGCAACCCCACTCTTGGAACGCTGGCAACCTTCCTCAGAACCTGTTAAAATAGTATACCAAATCAATCAGTCTCAAAAATCTCCAAGTCAATCCAAAAAGTCATCCGACCCAGTTCAATCCAAAAAGTCATCCGAACCAGTTCAATCCAAAAAGTCATCCGACACAGTTCAATCCAAAAAGTCATCCGACACATTTCAACCCAAAAAGTCATCTGAACTCCAGACTGATACTAAGGTTGTTAAATCTAAAAAAACATCAAAGAAACCTGATACTAATCAAACAGTGAAACCAAGCAAAAAACTTTGCTTTCAGAAAGAGAAAAAAACAATCGCGGGCTCTTCACAGTGGAACACTGTGAAGAAAAAGAACAAGAACTGGCTAAATCCATCTGTCTCTAACTTAAAAGATTCGAAGCAGCTGCAGAAATATGTGGATGAAGAAATGGACTCAGAGTCGTATGAGTCAAGTGCTGACGAAGAAAATACAGTTTTCGAGGAATTTTTACCTAATTGATTTTACATTGTTTTTTACTCATGTGTTTTTAAAACTTGTGTTCATATAGTATTTGTACATCATTTTAAACTTTGTATTTTTTAACAGTTATTACTTTATAACTCAGCAGTTTTTAATTATAATACGCTTGCATTTTAACTATGAACTTTTGAATCTTTTAAATGGTTTTAATTACACATCTTACTGTTTTCATTAATTTTTCTATTTTTCTCATTTTTTTGTTATTCTTTTCTTATTCAAATTTTTGGTTTGTTTATGTTTTTCCATTTTGTCTTTGTCTTGGCGCAGCATGTCCCTATAGGGACTTTGCGCCATAAAACCCCATACAACCAACCAACCATCTGGGTTCCTGAACTCTCTTTTTTAGGACATTTGGTTTCAAATTATGGGACCAAACCCTTGCCAGGAAAGGTCCAAGCGGTATTAGATTTTAAGGAACCGAAAACAGTAAAGGATTTACGCATTTTTTTAGGCTTAATCAATTTTTACCATTGATTCCTACCCCACGAAGCGGACAAACAGGCCATCTTAGACGAATATCTTAAAGGGACAAAAAAGACAACAGACAGATAGAATTGACTGTGGAAGCTAAACAAGCTTTCGATGATTGCAAACAACTGTTGTCAAATGCAGCTTTACTTGCTCACCCTTCAGAAGCGTCAGATTTGGTTTTATGTGCTGACGCTTCAGATTTCGCTAACGGGGCTGTGCTCAATCAAGTAACGAATAGTCAATTTCAACCTCTTTTTTTTCTCACGGAAACTGTCTCCGACTGAAAAACGGTACAGTGCGTATGATAGAGAATTATTAGCTGCCTATTCGGCTATTCGACATTTCCAATACATGCTTGAGGGTAGGACATTTTGTATATATACCGATTACAAGCCTTTAACTTTCGCTTTTCATCAGAAATCACATAAAGCATCTCCACGGCAAAATAAACAACTAGACTACATATCACAATTCACAACAGATTTGCGTTACGTAAAAGGTTCAGATAATATTGTTGCAGACACTCTCTCTCGAATTGCAGCTATAAAAATGCCTTCGCCAATTGATTATATAAATATCGCAAAGCACAGGCGAATGATCCTGAATTACAGGACTTATTAAATAAAAGTACCTCCTTGAGACTCCGAAAAATTGCTCTACAAGACGCAGAGCTTTATTGTGACTTTTCAACCGTTACCATCAGGCCATACGTTCCAAAACGACTACGTTTTGAAGTTTTCAAATCACTGATAATCTGTCCAACCCAGGTATAAAGGCTACAACAAAACTGATTACCAATAGATTCGTGTGGCCGGAAGTGAACAAGGATTGCAGAAACTGGTCTCGTGCTTGTGTAGCATGCCAAAAAACTAAAGTGCAGCGTCATGTCTGCAGCCTTCTGGGTTCCTTTGTGCCCCCAAACGAAAGATTTCAACATGTCCACATGGACATAATCGGACCTTTGCCACCATCTCGAGGATACTGCTATGCTTTAACGATGATAGACCGATTCACGCGCTGGCCGGAGGTCATTCCCATAGCTGATATCACCGTAGAAACGGTTGCAAGGACATTTGTTTCTGCCTGGATTTCTCGGTCCGGAGTGCCTACATACATAACTACCGATCGAAATCGGCAGTTTGAAGCGGAACTATTACAATCTCTAGCTCGACATTTCGGAATAACAAAGCTTCGAACAACTTCATTTAACCCGAAAGCCAACGACATGGTAGAATGACTGCATAGGCCGCTGAAAGCTGCCATCAAATGCTACATGACGAAGCGATGGGTAGATACATTACCATTTGTGCTGCTCGGCCTTCGGTCTTCTCTGAAAGTAGACATTGGTGCAACAGTTTCGGAATTTTTATATGGACTACGCTAAAAGTTCCAGGTGAATTCCTAGGTCTTCAACCACCTTCGGACCCTGATCCTAAACCATTCGTGGATAACGTGAGAGAGACAATGAGAAAATTGCAACCAGTACCTCCTGCAAATCATGGACGCCACACACCACTCATATACCAGGATTTGAAAAGCTGCTCCCCCGTCTTTGTTAGGCATGATGCATCTAGGAAATCACTCTAGCCTAGCTACGACGAACCGTTTAAAGTCTTCTCTCGTTCAGTAAAATGGTTTGTACTTGACATTAAGGGTAACAAAAACAACTGTTTGCCTCGACCGACTAAAACCAGCATTTCTCCTCAGTGTGCTGGAAGATGTGCCAGCAACCAAGGAAACCCTTCAACAGCCAAACACGACAGAGCACCAAGAGAATTGCTCTGAGAAAACAACCAGATCCGCTAGAAAAGTTCATTTTCCTAGCAGGTACCGTGTCTGAAGACCACTGGTGGGGGAGTACTGTGGCATCTTAACTGTAACTACCATCAATCTATTGGAATATGTTAACATGATCGTCGTTACTCAAGAACTCTCCACTCCACTCGTCTCTGGCGTTTCTTCTTCAAAAGAGACGCTCGTATATGTTGTTACTAACTTTTTCTCCTACTGCAAACTGCATCGGTGTAATATATCAGAAGTAATATTTTAACATTAAATGGGGTATTAGTAGAATTGAATATGTTTGTACTTGAACTAATAGTAAAGCAGAAAATCTAATCCTGTATTGTAATTGGTGCCCCCTAGTTGTGTCTTATGAAAACAATTTTCCTATATACAATTATATATACAATTTTCCTAAAAAGTTATAATTATTTCAAATTTCTGATAAAAGTATTGGCTTAATTTTAAAGCAATCAGAACTAATTTAAGATCTCCATATTGAAAATTTAGTATCCATAATTTAGTTATCTCACCAACATGCCTGTTGAATTAGAAGCTGATCAGATGTTTTTTTTGGGCATTTGTGGAACTAACAGACTAAGAAACAAACAGAAACCAATAACTTTTCGTGTCTCCACAGTAAACCTCAAGTGGCATTTGGACAATAATTCAAAACATGGATCTTTTTTTTTTTTTTGGTCTAATGCTTACTTATGAAAAGCTTTTGTTCATCAAAATAAAAGTATCTGTGGTAGATATGATGCTAAATTATTTTTTAAACCCTGAAATATTATATTTGGCCAAATATTTGCTATATAGTTAAATATTCGGTTCACCTGCGTGCCGATTATTTGTTCGAAACCGCTATTCAATAGATTTCTATTAAGAAGTACAAATAACTAATTTTGATAAAAATTAGAATCTTATTTTTATTGGAAATTGCGTAACAGCGTTTGCAACAATTGCATTGTAGGTACAATCCATCTCATTGGTAAAAAAAAATTTTAATTTATGAAAGGGGCATTTAACAATAAGGAATTGAGAACTTAAGGAGGAGAGTTATTTTTAATATGTTTAAGGGACAGAAATGAAATCAACTTACTGTTTCTTCTATTTTTTCAGAGTAACG
The DNA here is from genome assembly GCA_963932465.1 of Maratus speciosus. NCBI lineage: Eukaryota > Metazoa > Arthropoda > Arachnida > Araneae > Salticidae > Maratus > Maratus speciosus. The sequence continues at coordinate 645,341,483 of OZ010786.1, read as the reverse complement.
ATCCGGGCAAAACGCCCTAGTGAACGGCCAATTTTCAAAGAAATCAATGAAAAGGGATCTATCCACCAGAGATTTTCACCAGTCTAATTGCTTCTAATGTATGAATATTATTTTTCAATCACTTCAGCTAACAGCAGATTTAAGCCCTCACCCTCTTCGGTTCATCTTCAGAGAAGCGGTTTCAAGGGAATCTCAAGGGAACTTCATCTTCTCTATAATACCATGAAAGCTTCAGCTACTTCTTGGCTTTGGATGAACTGCAAGACAATCTTCCAAAACTATGATATCCTATTAGAGATAGAGATAAATTAATGATCAATTTAACACCTTGGGGATAAGCATCACCCATATGTAATTCATAAGTTGCTCAAAATCCCACCAGTTATTTTTAATTGTAAATTTTGCTTTATTTAATCAGGTCATTTTCTCAATTAAATTAGACAAAATTTTCTGTTTTGAAAAACTGGTGATAAAAGATTAAAAATTCTGTAAAAGACATTTGTTGAAAAGGGGTTAAATATATAATGGTTATGTCAAAACCTTACTGTAGAATGGAATACAACCACTGCATCGCATAGCCATCATAAGTCTACTAGATGAATTACTTACCCATAGCTAGGCACCATCACAGTTTTGCATTACTGTAACTAAAATTCAGCCTTCTATAAGCATTTAAAAGTTAAATAAAAATTGGAAGTAAACAAAAAATAATCTGTCTATTATATATGAAAGTCATCTCAATATACATTTTGGCTGTAAATTCTTAGAAAAGCAACATAAAAATCGAATACAAATAAAAGTAAGTACTGTTGAAAATAGTAAGAATACACATGCACTTTTTTCCACATTTTATATTGCTCATGCATCAGCTTGGATTACGCATATAAAATTTGACCACTCATAAAAGTAAAAACCACTGACAATACATATGCAATAGCATTTATCAGGGACATACTCTAGAAGAAGGGAGCTGAGAGGCTACAGTAGCCGCACCCCCCCCCCCCCCTCAAAATCTGTATTTTTTACATAATTTTGTACACAAGACCATTTCTCAGCTCAGCTCTCCGCTTTCTCGAAAGAAAATCCGGTACATTTCAGTTAGCCGGGCGCCAGTGCTATATATACATATTTATGTATATATATATATATATACATATACAGTGACCTCTCACTTATACGACTTTCAAGGGACCGTAAAAAAAAGTCGCATAACTGAGAGAGTCGTATAAGTGAGAGACCGTCTTATTATACAAGTTTCAAATTTTATAGACATTAATTATTTTACCTATACTAAAAACGATACGTTTTGAGTACTAAGAACATATTTTAACAAAATTTGAAAAATGTATTAAAAAATTAAATATAAAATATATTAAAAAAATTCACAATATAGCTCATTTACCTCTATGTTTAATTTAAAGATTTACAGATCAGATTTTCTCAAAAAATGAAGTGGTATTAGTTTGTCTCTATCGTAGATGGAAAGAGAAAATGTCTTTTTCTAAGTCTAATAAAGCTTTAAGCTAGTTTGGGAATAATAATTTTGATGGACATAATTCTTTAATTTATTTAAAGCAGTACTTACTTTTGAAAAATTTACAACAGCAGGAACATTGCTCTCATCTTCGTCATCCCCCTTGCTCACGTTTTCATTATTAATATCCTCAAAGATTTCTTCAGCAGTTCTCAGTTCTAACAGAAGAAGTTTATCATCACGATCTACATAACCTTTGAAATTAATACCTTCGTTCATAATCATTTCATTCGAGTCTTCGTTATTAAAGGATCCCATACGCTCTCACTATCAGGTTCATTTGTTGAACTAGCAGTTTGGTTTTGTGGAAAACTGCATTTCCTAAAACAATTCTTAATTGTCTGCGATGTCACATTTTTCCATGCAGATGCTGTAAAATGCATAGCATCTAAAATGTAAATTGATTTAGCTTCCTTTTTGTTTTCCCGATCAAAAATAAAACGACGAATGAAACTCCTTCTGTAGTTTATTTTGAAATTCTTTTTAATCCCTAAATCTGCTTATAGAATTTGCTGGCAAAATTTTAAACGTTAATTTGTTGCAGAAACGGTAGATCTTTTACATCAGGATGTGATGGACATTGATCCATTAGAAGTAAAACCTTTCTTTGTTGTTTTTTAAATTTATCATCCATCTCTTTTAAAAAATCAGTGAACATCTCTGATGTCATCCATGCTTTTTTTTTAATTTCTGTAGCCACGTGGCTCTTGATTTTCCTATTACTAAAGGTTCTATCTTTTCTGAACCATCACTATTTGTGCAAAAAAGGATAGTTAATCTTTCTTTACTTTTTCTGGTCCCGTGATATGGTTCTTCTTTGTATGATAATGTCTTATCTGGTATCAGCTTGAAAAACCGTCCGTTTCATCACAGTTAAAAATGTCTTTAGGTCCCTTAATCCTTAATTAACATAGGTAGGTTTTACAACCGTAGTCTAACATCATTTTCACTAACACATGCGCTTTCTCCTGTGATGCGATGATGTAAAAGTCGATGTATTTTTTTCACCTTCTCGAGCCACCCCAAGACGCTGAAAAATTCTCGATTCCATACTTCTCAGCAAGAGCGCAAGCCTTTTCTTTTAGAATCACACCATCTATCGGTAAATTTGAAGCTCGCATTTGGTTATACTACGCGATTAATGCTGATTTCAATTTTTTTAATCTGCCACATTGCATCCTAGATCTCTTTGAATCGACATTTTTTGATGCATTAATATTGCCATTTTTATTTTAATGGTTTCAACTTTGAATTGTATGCTTAATGCTTTATGTTTTGACATTTTCAGTTTAGGTATCGACATGCAGCAAACTGAAAAAATTACAGCGAAATGAATAACCTTTCTCGCGTCTAGTACGGAAGCTTGTAGCGATTTGCTGCGAGGTATGCGTTTTCCCCCCTTCGCTCTGCGGGCTGTACGTGCATGTGCATAGGTCTTTTGGCAGGTTTCTAGCTTGGGATGTGTTTCCGATATGTTCTCGCTTTAGTATTTTTTCATGTTCAAGAACTTTTATTTTCGATTTGTTAAGTTTAAAATAAAAGTCTATTTTTCTTAAAACAATCTCATTCCTAAAAGCTGTTACATTTTTCCAGGAAAGTGCATTTTGCAAAAACCCTGATTGCTTACCCAGTGCCATACAGAGACGTGATCTGCAGGAGGTCATTTGGCTTTTGTTAAATGGCAGACACAAGAGAATTCCATACAATCACCTTCCCGGCATAGATTTCATAACATACAACGATAGATAAGAAATGTCATTCATTATTCATAAACACTTTAACAATAATGAAAGGATAAATGAAAGAAAACGTGAATGATTTGTACTTTAAAGATTATAAAAATTAATTCTAGCGTAAGAAATGTAAAATCACCTGAACTTTTTAAAGCGTCGTATAAGTGAGAGAAGCAGTCGTATAACTGAGAGAAGTTTAGCATTATTTCCCATAAAGCGTGGACGGGACCAAGCGAATTCGGCGTATAACCGAGAGAGTCGTATAACTGAGAGTCGTATAAGTGAGAGGTCACTGTACATGTATGCATATGTGTAAATTACAATATAAGTATATATAATATATATGTGTATATATACATATATGTATGTGTATATATATGTATATATAACACTGGCGCCCAGCTAACCGAAAATACCCTACTGACATTTTTGTGTATTAGAATTCCGAAGCATGGAGAGGATTGTGACCCCTCCCTTAAATCTCTGAGAAAAGTATGAATTTTTTTTAAAGCACCGAGAGATGAAAAAAATATAAAAATCTGTTAATGACTGCGATTAAACCGATTATTGCAATTTCATCCACCTCATTTTTAACCTTTCATTACCTAACACTGCTTACCATATCCACTAAAAGCATTCAGTTTTGTAAGTATTGATATTTAACAACAATAAAAGTGTTCAATTCAAGCACGTAACTTTATTTTTTATTGGTTGTGGGCGGGTGTGGGGTTAGCTTTCAGTTACAATGACTTTCTTTTAAATAAAAGTTCATAAATACATATTTTTACAGATGTGCTTTTGATATCTATAAAATTCGGTAAGTCTTTTATTTTCAAAGAACTAACTTCTAAAAAAATCTTGTGTACGTCATTGGTCAGAAGATATATCCTACCTATAATATGTGTTAATATTACTCTGCATATGACTACAAGTTGTTTAATCGTAATATTAAATTCGTAAAATTGCATTGAGCAAAAGCAGTAGAAATAACAGGATCATATCTAACACTAAATTTTTTAACATTGACATAAGAGATCTTCCACAAATGATGTCATGCTTGGAGGGGAGGGAGGGGGGTTCGTGCAATTGTGACAGTTTGTTACAAGGGGGGTGGGAGAGGGTAAGAAGAAATGTGACATCACACATTTTGGTTAAAATAAAAGCATTAAAAATCAGCAGATTAAATTTTGAAGTTATTTTGAAATTAAGGCATTTTGTTTTTTTAAAGTAGATTTAAAGCCAAATATATTAAATTCATTTCAAATTCCAAAATATGACTGTTTTCAACTGCTCTTTCGCATTAATATTTTATTACTATTGTATATTAACTATGTGCTTGTTACAAACCTTAATCCTATTTCATACAAAATAAGTACGTGAATCATTTTTATTGTTATGCTCATAAATGTCGTTAAAACACATAGTTAAAATTTAAAAATAAAGTTTGAAATATGATCTATAACGTAGTGCTTTGTTTCTGAACTCCAAGTATATGTTTATGTAATATAGCGTGACATGTGACAATAGGTGGGGGGAGAGGGTAAGGTGAAGTGTGACATTTCGTGACAAAGGGTGGGAGGGGATCAAAAATATTGAAAAAAAAGTGTGACATCATTTATGAACCGCCTCTAACCAAAAAAAAAAAATTACACGAGATACCAAATGAAAACTCTGAAAGAAAATTAAACAGAAAAAAATATACAAAACCCTTACTGAGTATATGTTTCTCCGTTTACATTTATTTTTCTATACGCTAGACTATAAGAATACACGTTTAGTCAGAAAAGAAACATGTGCATTTTGATTTAAAAAAAAAGTTATATAGAAGCACTTGACAAACGCATAATATCCGAAAAAGAAGCCAATATGGTAAACATGAATTCACTCAAAAGATGCCAAGAATATGTGCAGTCAAGTGCGCAGATGGAAGAATTTGTGTTCCACCTTTTTGATGTCATATCAAAATGCCCTATTGACTCACTGTTATAAGAGCATGATATCTGATTGGCTCTCTAAACTGTTGTGCTTATTGGTTGCTTTCAAATAAATGAAAGCTACTTCTTGTTAACCTAAGTAAGTTATCTCATTTTGTGTGTGTGTGTTTATTTGTCTATAACTTCAGATTAAGTACAAATAACTGAATGAAATTTATTTTATTATATTCTGGATTAAATTATATTTCCACTTATATATAATTTTATGGTATTACTTAAACAGAAAGTGGTATTATGAGCCATGAAACCTAAAAAGTAGCCTTTTTCAAAAAGGTTTCACAAATATGGCCATTACTGTAAAACGTACTCTCTGTAGAATGCAAGGTATGAAGGTTGCATTATTCATTTACAGCAATCATACTCAACCTGTTGTCAAAGACACTACTTTTAATCCATATTAATAAAACTGTGAGATGCATATAAATTTTGGTGAAGATTTTTGCTATTGTCAGGGGTGTAGCGGAGGGTATATGGAGGTATATTTCGCATGCCGTCTGGATTTTTTAAAGAAGCTCTGTATTAGGATGGTTCTTAAATGGCTGATTTTAATTTAAAAAAATTTTCTTTTGCCTCTCCCTCAAAATTTGTTCTAATATAGTAAAAAACAATGTAGGAGAAGCTGGAATAAAAAATAAATATATTTAGAGGTAGCTCAAGCTTGCTGTAGTTTGGCGATTACACTTAAAAACATAGTGATACTGACAAAAGAAAAATAATCCAAAATGATAATTTTATTATGATAATAAATTAGTTTCATATTTTATATAACACATATACACAATATTAAGCATATAAAAAGTTTAATGCATTAAAGTAGAAGTAATTAATTTAATTTGTTAAGACCAATTTTTTGCAGTAAGGATAAGTTTTCCGGTGCTCTTCCACAACTTTCTATCAATAACTGAAACTGAAGTTCATTTTGTGTAAGGATTTTAGTGTATTCTTTCATTAAAGTAATACCTCTCTCAGCATGATCATTTACCGCTTTAGTAGATATCACCCTTTCTAACGCAATCCTATTATCAGAAGTAGCGTTTTAATGTTCAGAATCTACTTGAAAGAATCCTTGTAGTAAATTCGTTTCTTTGAAGAGCTTGAAAGAGTCTTTTTTTTAAACAAAATCCGCTAACTTCTTTTCATGAAAGTTTTTAAGGGAAACAGTTATATCTTCTCAAGATTTTTTGTACCTTTTTGATTATAAAGGACTTTGACCACCTTTTTTTGTTGAAAGAAAACAGATACATGATTTGTAGTATCAAAGCTCAATTCATTTACTTTTTCTGAAATATCCCATTCATTCAAAGCTTCATAAATTGCATGACCTCTCGTAGAAGGATGTTACCGGTTAATTCAGGTAAAATTTTCCCATACTAATGGAAAAGAAGGGAACATTTCTTTGTAGCCTTTCTGTTAATTTCTGTAATTATTTAATTATACTAACAATTCTTTTTCAGCAAAACGTACTCCTGTTTAGACTAACTTCTTTTATCACATCCTAAATTTTTGTAGTTTCGGCAACTGCAAATACCACTTTTTTTTACCAGACACTTTTGTTTTGTCTACAGCTGTTGCTGATTCTGGAGTTATAATATCCATCCGCCCTCCAACTCTCTTAGCTTTGGATGGACCAGGACCTAATGCTGCACCTTCAAACAGTTTTGTTTCGTGATCGCGTTCTTTAGTTTAATTTACATCTTCTTTATTTAAACTATCTGTAGAAGACTCAAGTACTGGAACTGCTGTTTCTTTCTCCTGTGACCACTTCATTTACTTAAATATTTTCTTCAGAAGATTTTTTCTTTTCAACTGCAATCAATTTCTTCTGCAATAGATTTTTGTCAACACTAATCATTGATCTTTGTCTGCTGTCTTCTCACTGTGCTAGCAAGAAATCTCTGTCTTCAGCTATTTTGATTATGCTTAAGCATCAGCATAAGCGATATAAAAAAATTATCTAATTTTGAAGAAAATGCATGTCTCTTTAGCTTTCTGATAAGGCGTTTTGAGTTATTTTTTCTTTTTAACAACCTTCATTTTTTCAAATAATTCCTCTATTTTTTTCTGACAGTGTTGGGTATCCCCCATAGGAATTCTGCCTTCCACCCAGAATTTTGTTATTTCTGCTGCTGTGACCTTAGACGTTTCTGGCATTAAAGCTTTCAAGCCATTATGATGATAAAGGAACAATCTCAATGACACGCCTATTGAAGGCAATTTGTTGCCAGTCATTTCAGTAATTACATTATTAACATCATACACATTGTTTTCATGTCTTACTCCCATCATTTTATTCAACTTTTAGGCAAAAAACTTAATTTTTAACGATTGATTTATCAAATTTGTAAGTCTAATTTTTTGCAGTAAGGATAAGCTTTCCGGCGCTCTTCCACAACTTTCTATCAATAACTGAAACTGAAGTTCATTTTGTGTAAGGATTTTAGTGTATTCTTTCATTAAAGTAATACCTCTCTCAGCATGATCATTTACCGCTTTAGTAGATATCACCCTTTCTAACGCAATCCTATTATCAGAAGTAGCGTTTTAATGTTCAGAATCTACTTGAAAGAATCCTTGTGGTAAATTCGTTTCTTTGAAGAGCTTGAAATAGTCTTTTTTTTTAAAACAAAATCCACTAACTTCTTTTCATGAAAGTTTTTAAGGGAAACAGTTATATCTTCTCAAGATTTTTTGTACCTTTTTGATTATAAAGGACTTTGAACACCTTTTTTTGTTGAAAGAAAACAGATACATGATTTGTAGTATCAAAGCTCAATTCATTTACTTTTTCTGAAATATCCCATTCATTCAAAGCTTCATAAATTGCATGACCTCTCGTAGAAGGATGTTCAGCAACTGAGAGCACCTGATAAACTCTTTTTCGAGAAATTATAATTGGTAGTCTATCTGTGTTCTCGTTACCGGTTAATTCAGGTAAAATTTCCTCATACTAATGGAAAAGAAGGGAACATTTCTTTGTAGCCTTTCTGTTAATTTCTGTAATTATTTAATTATACTAACAATTCTTTTTCAGCAAAACATACTCCTGTTTAGACTACTTTTATCACATCCTAAATTTTTGTAGTTTCGGCAACTGCAAATACCGCTTTTTTTACCAGACACTTTTGTCTTGTCTACAGCTGTTGCTGATTCTGGAGTTATAATATCCATCCGCCCTCCCACTCTCTTAGCTTTGGATGGACCAGGATCTAATGCTGCGCCTTCAAACAGTTTTGTTTCGTGATCGCGTTCTTTAGTTTAATTTACATCTTCTTTATTTGAACTATCTGTAGAAGACTCAAGTACTGGAACTGCTGTTTCTTTCTCCTGTGACCACTTCATTTATTTAAATATTTTCTTCAGAAGATTTTTCTTTTCAACTGCAATCAATTTCTTCTGCAATAGATTTTTGTCAACACTAATCATTGATCTTTGTCTGCTGTCTTCTCGCTGTGCTAGCAAGAAATCTCTGTCTTCAGCTATTTTGATTATGCTTAAGCATCAGCATAAGCGATATAAAAAAGTTATCTAATTTTGAAGAAAATGCATGTCTCTTTAGCTTTCTGATAAGGCATTTTGAGTTATTTTTTCTTTTTAACAACCTTCATTTTTTTTCAAATAATTCCTCTATTTTTTTCTGACAGTGTTGGGTATCCCCCATAGGAATTCTGCCTTTCACCCAGAATTTTGTTATTTCTGCTGCTGTGACGTTGGACGTTTCTGGCATTAAAGCTTTCAAGCCATTATGATGATAAAGGAACAATCTCAATGACACGCCTATTGAAGGCAATTTGTTGCCAGTCATTTCAGTAATTACATTATTAACATCATACACATTGTTTTCATGTCTTACTCCCATCATTTTATTCAACTTTTAGGCAAAAAACTTAATTTTTAACGATTGATTTATCAAATTTAAAAAATACTTATTTGTAAACAAATGAATAACAATGCAAATTCAAAAACAAATTGGTATCTTTTGTAATTAAAAAAGGATATAGAGAAAAGAAAATGAATCGCAATAAAAGTAAAATTTATACTGAACAAACTTATCCAATAGGGCAAAACAATAAGAAAATAATTAAAAATAATAATAACTTTAACTTGAATCTCTGTTGCTGGCGCTGCCACGTATGAAAGGTAACATACATTTATCATCTTTATATCAGTAAAATTAGCTTTAGGTAATTAACTTGCATTTACAGATACTTTTATAGATTTTATATTGTAGATAAGTGACTTTTTAAAACATTAAAATAATTTTATTAATATTGAGATTAGAGATAGTTTTTCAAGTAAAACAAGAAGAAAATGACAAAATGACCCCAAGTTATGAATCTTATCCTTAGTTGAGTTACCTATAAATATTATTTGTTAGTAATTAAATTTTACAAGAATTGTTTCTAGATGTAAAGGAACCAATTTAAAGGATGAGAACCAGGGTTGTAAAAAACCCGGGTTTTTTAGAAAAAACCCAGCCCGGGCGGGTTTTATTAAAAAACCCGGGTTAAATGGGCAATTTTTCCCGGGTAAATTAAATTGCCAAAATGTGGACGATGATTCCACCTTCCTCACAAATAATAATCTTCAGAGTTGCCAATGTATAGGAAAAACTAGAAAATCTGAGGGAATTTAAAAATGAGTATTAAAAACAAGGAATTTTACTAAACTTTGGTACTTTGCAAAATTTATCCGTTGAAATTTTGAAAATTCTCAGAGGAATTACTATGGGAAAATTTAATATTTTGCTCAGTAAAGCACAAGAAATTTGATTGCCGAAATAAGTGGCAATCCTGATCTCAAATACAATCTTTGTGAACACTTCATAGTCTAATAGATGGGAATGACTTCATAGTCTTAATAATGATCTCACCATTTTTCTCTGTTCTTAAAATACATATATAGATATGATCACTTCAATTTAAATAACAAACAAAGGTACTTCTTAGTTATCCCGTCGGCCACTTTCGCCAAATTTAACTCATTGACATAATTTTTATTTTAAATAACAAAAGATCAAATAAATTAGTAAAACATTAATAAAAATACAAATAAAACGTCGAATTAATGGTTTTATTGGCCATTATCGGCATTTAATCTTACAATTTGGGGACAGTAATTTGGTCAACGGGATAACTAAGAAGTACCCAAACAAATTTTAAATTGCAAAGCTATCAATTGTGTGTTTTCCAATTGTTTCCAATCTAAAAGTGCAAGTAAATTAATACAAATATATTTTCCAAGATTCAAAGAAGTGAATAAATAAAACAAAATAACCATAAACTGTTAACAATTACATCATCTGTTCTTTTCCAGAAATATATTTTAAAAAACCCGGGTTTTTTACCTGGGCTTTTTATAAAAAACCCAGCCCGGGCGGGCAGCTGGGCGGGTACCCGGGCAGCTACCCACTACAACCCTGATGAGAACAATAAATTTTAATACTTCAAAAATAAGGACCACCGTACTCTGTGTACTCTGTTTTCAAAGTAAAGCTATACGGTATAGATATGTGCATTATTTGATGCATTAAGATGAATAACAATGTTATTGTCTTATAGTTCATTATTTAGTAATATATTAATTAAAGTCCCTGTCAAATTTTGAACGCATTACCCACAATGTATTAAAAAGAAAGACTGAAACAATAGTTTTTAATATTAAATTTATAATAAAAATAAAGTTTACGAAATTTGTTTTCTATATTAATAAAACAAAAGAGCTAAAAATGTACTTTCAAATAAAAAAAAATTGCTGTATTAAATGCTTATTATGACGCATCAAAAGAAAGAAAAAACAGAGTCAATAACTATCACAACCGATCAAAAATATTCCTTTCATGTTTTTGTAAGCCTTTAGTGGCTAGCAAGTTTTGTAGAGAAATGAGTCAGAATCAGTAAAGCATAAAAGCTGGGAAGCAATATCAAAATCAACCAATTACAGTTCAATTCCCTGCCAATCATCTGCCATTTGCTGAAAAATAACATATCTTCCTCTACGACTGTTAAATAATTTCTAGAAACCATTTAAACTTCACCGTTCTTTTACTGCAAAAAAATTATTACTGTGAAGTCAACTGTTTTCGTTCAGATGAAGACAAGAATATTTTTAACACTTCATTGCTAGTCTGTTATGCATTTTCATAGAATAATTTTAGCCAATGTGGTTTTTTGGAATGAAAAGTATAACATGCTTTTTAATAAAGAATAACGAAGAGATAAGAATAATTTCGATTCATTGGGTTTTTAGCACGGTAAGTGCGGTAGCTATTTTTGACCGACATTCAATTTCTTTTAATTTGAATGTTTCACAGGGATTGCTCATGGACTTTGAGAGGGTTTTTTCCTTTTATTCTGCTGCTAGGTTTTTCTTTTTTTTTTTTTTTTGGCCATGTGTTTTTATTTATTTATTTATTTATTACATTCTCATTACGGTGTTTTTAAAAAAATAAAAGTTCAATTTTTATTTCTGCAATTTTATTTTACTGTAAAATAAATAAAATAAAAAAATCCCAATAACATCACATTATTTGTGTGGACACTAAATATTAATACAGCTGTAGGACACTTAATTTTAATACAGTCGCAGGACACCTAATTTTAATACAGTTGTAACTAATTTGTAAACCCCAAAGAGAATTTGTTTGGATAAATTGTTTTTGATTAAAAGTGTACAAAATATTTTCATGTTCTTGTAGGATTCACTTTGGATATGTGTTGAAGTTGGGGATCAAGTTTCATTTTTTACAAATCTAGTCGTTAAATCAGGTTTTATTTTATACAGTATATCTTTTATTATCATTAACCAAATGTTGATTTGTAAACCATTAAATTTAAAAGTACAGTTCTATTTGCAAAGATGTTTCAAATTTTGTTTTGCATCATATAAAATCGATTTATGTTAAAATAGCTTCTTTTTAAATACTTAAGAAAGTTTTTTTTTTTTTTTTTTTTTTTTTTTTTTTACAATAACTTCTCAAGTTTCTCCATGTTCTAACCCTTAAAACAGTTGAAATCTATTCTATGACCAAAACTTAATGAGTTATGATACTTGGAATTTAAAGAATTTTCAGTGTTTTAGTTTCTAAATACGGAAAAAAATGTGTTTTTTATTTTTATGTTTTTGTAGGGTTCGCTATGGATATGCATTGGTAGATCTGACCGCAATGAAGTCGGGAACCAAATTTCATTTTTTGCAAACCATGTTGTTAAAACTGTGTTTATTTTTATACAGGGTGTTTCTTCTTATCTTTTACCAAAATTTAATCTCTAAACCATCAGTTTTAGAAGTATAGTTCCAATTGCAAAAAATACCTGAAATTTTGTTATGCCTCATTTAAAAACCAATTTACATTCACGTATCTGCTTTTTAAATAATTAAGAAATTACGTTTATTTTACAATGTTTCGGTCCTATAAGTTTTATTTAGAAAAAGTTTCTGCATGTTCTAACAAATAAAACAATGAAAATTTATTCTCCTATGGCTAAAATTTCGTGAGTTATCATACTTTTATTTTCATGCATTTTCAACTTTTCTGGCACTAAAAACACTTTTTTTCAATTATCGTGACTAAAATGTTGAAAATTCGTAAAATTCTAAATATCATTACTAGGTGATTTTTTGGTCCAGCAAAAATTAAGTTTTTAATCATAGACTGATTTTAATGGCGTGGATTCATCTCAACAAAAAATGGTGTCTACTTATGTCCCAAATTATTTCAAATATTTTGTTTAAAGGCCCTCTAATTAATCCATCTATGACAGCGATTAGTTATATGTTGCAAGAATTGGTAGTTGGAACTTATTATCTGTGAAAGTGTCGAACGATGCAACCTGTTAACCAAAATTAACTACAAGGTGCGTAAAAAAAGTTCGGCGAATGGATGGATATCTCATAAAGAACGCGAGTTAAAAATGCGTCCCTGCGCGTGCGCAAGTAGAGACCAATGAGGAGACGACATGTCGAAAGAAGCACAAGAAACCAAGCAAAATAGTCTATAGGCAGTCGAACGGTGTATGTTTGAAAACTCGGGTCATATTGAATTGGAGCAACTGTTAAACATAAAGTTTTGCTACAAATTTGGAAAAACTGCCACAGAAACGCATGCAATGTTAATTCAGGTGTATGGAACAGTCGCAGTGAGCAAAAAATGCCTGTACGACTGGTTTAAACATTTTCGGGAGGGGAAGGAAACCGTGGATGACGAACCCGCAACAATTGTCACGAAAGACAACATCGAACGTGTGCGACAGATGCTATTAAACAATCGCCGACTGTCATTACAATGGATATCGGAGAAAATGGGAACCAGTAACCAGGGCCCGACTAAGACTATGGGGGGCCCCGGGGCAAGCATCATTCTGGGCCCCCCCCCCTAGTATATATCTATAGAATTCTTTTGGAATAATCTGGAAGAGGCTAGTATTAAATTTCATACGTATTGTATGTATGCATAAATTTTGTACCCGGTACTGCTCCCATCTGTAAACAGGGCATCACAAAATGATGGTCACAACTTTAAGAAAAAATACTAGTAGGATAATAGCAGAAAAAATGATAGATTGGTTGACACGAGTATTTTGCTTTGCTTACCTACGTACGTTATAAGATGTCTAAAAGAAAATGCCCCCAAATTGATCATAATGAATGGTCTTAACTTGCCACATTGCGAGGAAAACGTTAATAAAGAATTTCTTTTGAAAACAATAGCATACTAAGTTGTCATAATAAAATTTTAATCATTAGTTTTTTAATCATATCCCATACAACCAAAGACTGCCTCCGGACGTCCTATATGGTCCTATATAGAGCCGGGTGGTCCGATACCCGTCAGATCCTGTACAGAGCATAATTTGGACGTTCGCAGGACGCCAGAATCCGGACGAACCATCCACGATCGTCCGGTGTTGTCCGGAGAACATCCGTGTCACCTGTACGCATGCGCAAGAAATTCTGACTTCAACTGCTCTGTCCGTTTGTTGTTGAAACGAAATATTTTTTAAACAACTGTGTTCTATTACTTATTTCTTTTAATAATGATTGAATTTATCCTAAATGTAAGTAAACTTTCGAACCTTAACTTTTTAGAGTGGACTTTTGAATTTTGCACTAAAATATAAGGCTTTTGTCGTAATCTATACCATGAGACAGGCAAATTTTCATAGAAAACATATAAACAGTTATAAGCATTTTCCATATAAATACTCGAAATAATAATGTTGTATGATCGTAAAACAAACCTTTGTTCATTATATTTATACTGAAATAGTATTATTTTTAAAGATAGATATTTCCTGAGTCACCAAAACATTGTTTATGACCCATTGTTTGGGTGTTGTGTTAGATATGAAAATACATTAAACATTCATTTTGTTGATGACGAACGAGTAAAAATATTCATAAAGCTTTAAATTCAACTTTTAAATCTATTTAACTATTAAATTTATTTATCTTTAAAAAATCTAATAAAAATACTCGTAAAGTATATTTTTATTTCAAGAATAACCTGCTTATAAAATTAATTTTGTATAAGATAAGGATTTTTAAATTTTCTAACTAAGCCTACATGTGGCCCAATAGCAAAGATCCAGTTGGGGCCCCTCTGTGACACTTTAGCAGCTTCAATTTGCCTTCATTTATACATATATACTGTATTAAAAAAGTATGTATATACTAGCTGGTTTTTAGCTTGCTTTTTTTTTTATGGGGGCAGGGGGGGGGGGGGTCAGTGAGACACACAGAACCCCTGAAAAAAAGATAAAGTACGCTGTTTTAATTCCTCATTTAAAAAAATGTGTTTTTATGTTACATTTCTGTGCTGTTTGTTGTTTTGATGTGTTTAAAATCTGTCTTGCATTTTCAAAGAAAAGATTTTTAGAATAGCTTGTTTCATCTGTCTGTTTTTCATTATAAATAACATTTTAGCCTTGTCTGTGTTCCCTCTAAGTCATTATTTAAAGACGCAGCACCTGTCTTTTTAAAATCGGCAAAATACACCCTGCCTTCTTTTTTTAATATAGTGAAATGTACCCCTATTTTTGCAAAAATATCTCATAAAACTCTTCAACGTTTTGCAGTATTTCAAAATCCGTGTGCCCTAGAGCTTGCAAAAATTATAGAACTTCCTTATTTCTTTAGGAAAACAGGTTATTCAATCATTGTAATCCAATTGTGTTTTTTAAATTTTTAATCCATAAAATCATTTAAAGTTAATGTTTCTTTGTTTACCATTACATAAAAATCACTTTTTTTTTTTTTTTTTTTTTTAAGCAATCACTGCTAAACATGTTAATGCAATTTCTCTTGAAAAAATAGTTCAAAATATAAGAAACACTCTATATCTCAAGTTGAAACATCATGTAGGTGCAAATATTTGCACCTGTTTAGTAATAAATGTTTTTGAATCATGTAATCACATTGTTTTATTTATTTTATTGAAAGTATTCTTCCCTGTATTTTTTTCCTGTCTACAATAAACACTAGGACTGGTAGCAAAATTTTTTCAAATTCTTGCTCCATCCCATATATTTTTTTTAGTTCTGCAAGCCCAGTAGCAGAAACAGTGCAGCACGGCAGCGGGCACTGTAGATTATATTAAACCTTGCAGATTAATCCACCAAGTTAAAAAGAAATGCTGGGGTTAAAAAGTAGCTGAAATTTGCTTTAAGTCGCTAGATTTATAGTATTTATTGTATCCTTATATTTTCTTTCTAAATGGAAATTTTTCTTACTTTAAGTGTTTTTGTCATTTCTTATGATAGTAGGCTTATTGAGTCGCAGATAAATTTTAGTTTGCTGCAGACTGATGCAGAAAATTCTGCTTCTGGGTCTGCAAGTGTACATGATCTTAAAATTAAAAGTAAATAATACCATTTTTCAGACATAACATTTTTATTTTGTAATTTTTATTGGTACTTTTGTAATAATTTTAACTGGATGTCTAAACTCATTATTAATTTCAGTACTTCTCCGTTATCCCATCAATCACTTTTCTTAAAAAAAAATTTCAACAACTAATAAACAAAAAATAAGAATGTTGCCATTGAAATTGAAAAAAAAAAAAAAAAAAAAAAAAAAATCAGAAAAGCTCTGTTTACTAATTTGCTAACTATCAATTTTAAACGATATATTTTATAATATACTATTATTGAAAACCGAAATAAAAATCTTGCATATTTAATAAATTATTTTTCTTAACTATCCCTCTCGTCTGGTGAATGTTTTGATATCAATTGAAACAAATCTATTATATGAAACTATGCATCATAAAATTTGTTCAATAGTTTTTCCTCTTTTAATATCACTTTGTTGCTGTTTAAGAACATAATTGTTATTTTAATCAACAAAATATCTAATAAATCAGTAAAACATCATTAAAAACAGATATAAACACATTTGACATCAAGTAAATGTGCCGCTACGATCATGTAATTTTGGTATTCAATTTTATAGTTTGATGGTAGCTTTTTCGGTACTTCTCCATTATCTTGTCAACTGCTTTCAATAAAAATAACTTTGACCAAAATAGGATTAAATGCCAAAGATATATGATTGTAGCATTACATTCACTTGATGTCAAATGTTATTTTAATCCATAATTTTATATATGATGTGTTTATGTCATCTTATATGTGTTTGTCATCAGGGAATTTTTAATTTGACCTTTTTCTGTATTTTTAATGGTGTTTTATTGGTTTACTAATTATTTCATTAATTAACATAAGAGTAAAGCTTTTAATGGTGGCACTATGATATTAAATGAGAAAGAGCTTGAAAAATTTGTGATTTATAGTTACCTACAATAGATCCATTTCAACTGACCATTACAAACATTTACCAGCCGATAGAGATTATTAAGAAAATAATGTAAACAAATAAATATCCAAGATTTCTTTTTCTGTTTTAAGATATTGTTAATTTATTAACGTTATTGATAGCTGAAACTTGAGTGAGTGAGTCTTTTCCAGATTTTTTTTTTTTTTTTTTTTTTTTTTTTTTTTTTTTTTTTTGTGCAGGGGAGAGGGGGTGGGGTCCAATGGCTTCATTCTTCCATTTGTTTACTGTGTATTACAAATTTTAAAATTGGAGTTTGTTACGATAGAATAATTTTTTTAAAATTTTAATGAAAAGGGTCAAATATCCAAGATTCCTTTTTCTGTTTTCATTAATTTTATTGTTTAAAATTATTGATAGCTGACACTTTAAAAAGTGGGGCTTTTCCAATGCGCTAATTATTTCAACCCTGATCGTGAAAGGGATTTTTATTGAAAATAACCATGCGATATTTCTAAGATATTTATAATTTTATGCCAGAAGTTTAATATGAGTTTTATTTTATTACTTTATTGAATAACAGTTATTTGTTCACTTATTTTAAGTATATATTTGTGATTTAATAAAATAGTTTGAAAAAGTCTGTAATTTTCAAATGTTATATTTTTAAAATGCTCACTGTACTATCAATTTTTTCTTTAATTTTTCAAATGTTTCAATTCACGTGATTTTCATTTTGTGCCAACTATTATGCTTGGCGACAGTGGTGTCTGTATAACGGAAAAGTACCTCCATTTGTTTATTAGGCATTACATACAGTTTGTTAAGATACAATAGTTTTTATTATTATTTTTTTTCTTTTGATGAAAAGTTGTCAATGGGTGGAGTTTTTTATTTTTATTTTTTTTTTAAACCTCGCACAATATTATTATTTTACGACTTTATTTATAAAATTATATGCACAGACATGAAAATTAATGGTTCAAATTTTAATGGTAATAGGTATCACTAAAGTCAAGAATTTCTTTTAAGCAAACAATAATGTTGATTATTTTCTCACAGCTTGTTAGTTTCTCTCCTGCATAATGCAAAAGATGGGATAATTAATCTGTTAGTCACAATGCTTGTTTGTAACAAGCAAAGTCATATAATTTTATTTTACTTAAACTTGCAGAAGTTTTTCTAAATACCCCAATAGCAGAACATTCTCCAAGTGTCTGCGACAGATCTTTCAGGGACTGAAAATAATCTGCAGGTAAAATGTTACAAATGAACCTTTAATTAATTAATCATTTACTTTTAATGTTTTTAAGCATTTTACTCATTTTTATTAATAATAATCTTAAGTTTTAGTAATAAATAATAAAGAACTAAACATAATATAAAGTTGAAAAAAGATCCAATGGAAAAAAAAAAATTCTGCAAAAGGGAAAAGAAAATCTGCGACGCACGTCACCAGTCAGGAACTTTCTGCTACCGGGCTAAATACTATATTAAGTAATCAAAATAACTATTCCTATATTTAATATATTCCTGCTTAGGTTTCCTTACTGTTGCTAGTTTATTTTACAATTTGATTCAAATTAAATTTGAAACCATTTTTTCTATTACATTGTACTTTACTTGACAAAAATTTTAATCTTATAAAGCTTAAAAGCGTTATCTTTCTAAAAACTGATTCATTATCTGTATTATATAAAACTAAATATATTTAAAAACATTAATATGTTTGTTTACATCTTGAATTTATTTAAACATAATTTAAAAATAAAAAAAAAAACAATTGATTTAAATCACGATTAAAACTAAATTGATTTAAAATAAATGAACCCTGCGATGGAATAAATAATGGAGAAGTACTTTAATTATTTGAATTTGTTTAGGTCGAATGTAAAGATAATAGAAGCTGCTTAATGCCACGTGTGATCATTTATATTAAATTTTATTTTGAATTGATTTGACTTTTGTAGCTTCAGTTATTTTATTTATTTTTTGTAGGCACAAACTGTAGGATCCAAAAAGTCCCACCATGGATAAATGAAGGTTAAAAAGATACTGCAAACATCCAGCAGTCAAAGCTCAGTTCTACATAAAATGTTAAAGAAATTAAATTTCAAAATTGGTAAGTTTTTTAAGTATTTCTGAATAAGGGTCCATAACAATAAAAATTCATATCAAGTCTATGCATATTTGTATCTCCCTGTTATATATTCTTTAATTATACTTTTCTGCAGCAAAATTATAATTGATATTTTTTATTGATTTTTTTTAATTGATTATAATTAAATTACAATTGATTTTTTTTTTATTGACATAACTGCAATTTTAATGTAATCAAATGATAATCATAAAAAACATTTAACTACTTTTTATAAAATTACTATTTTTTATTAATTAAATTAAACTTTACAAAGAAAATATAAACAATTTTTTGCAACAAATTTAGTCGAAAACAACTTTTATAAGTAAGTGAAAATTCATCTGTTTTATAATTTTCATTAATAAATATATTGAGAAAATTAATTATTATTTATTAACATGTATATTGAGAATCTAAAACTTAAAGTAAAATGTAGTTTTGGTTTGGGTTTAGACTTGACAGTTATATCAAAACTAAATATATGGGAATTGAAAATTATATATTATATGCGTTCAATTGTGGTGTCATTTTGGTGAGAAACCAAGTTTGACGGCTTTTTTTTTGGGGGGGGGGGGTGTTAACCACTTTTAAAAAGGGGTCATTCCATGTCAAATCAACGAGAAAAATGCAATTTTTGGACCTTGACATCTCAGATTTCTATAATTTTTGGTTTATAGTTTGTATCCATGGAGTATATGAAAAATCTAATTTTTAATTTTTTTTTTTTTCTTAGCGGTTTATTTTTTACGGAATTTTAAAAATGGTCAAAAGTACCAAATTTAACCAAATTCTCAACCACAAAATTTTCTATAATTCTTTAACAAATTGGGCTAGAAAGTTAAGTTATATCTCATTTGAAAGCTCTTTTTATGGTCTTTAATATGATATGCAACACTAACAATTTTGTGTATAATAAATTTTTTGACAAATTTTCAAAATGTTTGAATTTAAATTTTTCAAAAACACCATCTTTAATTTTTTTCAAAAAAATATATGTTAATCTTTGACTTTTTGGCTACAAGTATGCCAAATTTCAAGATGGAGAAATGATGGGATTTGGAACTATTAATTTTTAAATATGAGTTATACATGAAAAATTTCAAGTATCAGGGCAAAATTAACAATTGTACAATTTCTTTCCATATATAATTCACACTTCTTTTTCATTAAAAATTTCAGAGTTTGATGCTAAGCAAATTTATTTCTAAGGCATGAAAATTTTCTAAAGCATATTTCTCAAAATATAATTATATAATTTGCCCGTAAGGGGACTCCTCATTCACTTGAAAGCACCTGATCGGTAAAGTTAATCCTATGGGCAGGTTGTTTTCGAATTTTCCGTTTAAATTTGAATATTTTTAAATGATTTTTTTTTACATAGGATAGTTGATGTCGATCTCTCATATGTCTATTTTTTACGTTTTCGATTTTGGTTGCAGATTTTTTAATAAAGATACTTTCACTTTCGGACCGGTTTCGAAAGTTACAGTACCTTTATTAAAAAAATCTGCAACCAAAATCAAAAAATTACAAAAATTCCCTATTAAAGATTGACCTCAGCTATCCTATGAAAAAAAAATCGTTTTAAAATATTCAAATTTAAATGAGAAATTCGAAAACAGTCTGCCCATAGGTTTAGAATTACCAAGCACATATTTCAAGTAAGTGAAGAGTGTTTTGACCTGGCACTTCTATCTTTTGATAGTTTAATTCTACAGCCATCACATATTTTCATGCCCTTTTGAATATTAAATCTTAAACTGCACTACCAGGTTGTTACATTTTTAAGTTTTCCTGATTTTGAATGAATTGTTTCTTTATAGGGATTGATCTGGATGAGTTACCTCATCTATATAGCTTTTCTATTTCCATTTTAACTCTTTTAATTATGTCTTTTTCTTAAACTCACTTTTGTTTTATTCTTTGTTTGGCACAGCATGTCCCTAAAGGGATTTTGTGCAATAAAACTCAATACAACCAACTTTTATAGGGATTGCAGCATTTAACAGAAAATAATGCCCAGTCTTTCTTATCTTCTGACATCATTAATAATAGTAATTCAAGACTTCTTTGTTAAAGCGTTTGATTAAAGTAAAATGAAGCTTGTTTATTAAATAGTTATCCTTCTATATGTAAAAAAAAAAAAAAAAAAAAAAAAAAAAAAAAAAAAAAAAAAAAAATTATTATTATTATAACGATTTGGGAATGTGCCAAACGATTTTGAAATGAACCAATGAAAATCTGCTTAGGTATCTCAAAATGCATCTGATTATTCAGAGCTTTCTGACTTTTCTTAGCAGGAATTGTGCTTGGTGAAAACCATGAAAATAGAGAGGATGGGTGCGGAAAGGGAAGAATCTTCTGCATTTCAATAGACTTATTTAAGGGGTCGATGGCAAACTTACTTGAAATATGTGCTTGATAATGCTAAACCTATGGGCAAGCTGTTTTCGAATTTCTCTTTTAAATTTGAATATTTTTAAACGATTTTTTTTTCATAGGATAGCTGAGGACAATCTTTAATAGGGAATTTTTGTAATTTTTCGATTTTGGTTGCAGATTTTTTTAATAAAGGTACTGTAACTTTCGAAACCGGTCCGAAAGTGAAAGTACCTTTATTAAAAAATCTGCAACCAAAATCGAAAAAGTAAAAAATGGACATATGAGAGATCGACATAACTATCCCTATGTAAAAAAAATCATTTAAAAATATTCAAATTTAAACGGAAAATTCGAAAACAACCTGCCCATAGGATTAACTTTACCGATCAGGTGCTTTCAAGTGAATGAAGAGTCCCCTTACGGGCAAATTATATAATTATATTTTGAGAAATATGCTTTAGAAAATTTTCATGCCTTAGAAATAAATTTGCTTAGCATCAAACTCTGAAATTTTTAATGAAAAAGAAGTGTGAATTATATATGGAAAGAAATTGTACAATTGTTAATTTTGCCCTGATACTTGAAATTTTTCATGTATAACTCATATTTAAAAATTAATAGTTCCAAACCCCATCATTTCTCCATCTTGAAATTTGGAATACTTGTAGCCAAAAAGTCAAAGATTAACATATATTTTTTTGAAAAAAATTAAAGATGGTGTTTTTGAAAAATTTAAATTCAAAAATTTTGAAAATTTGTCAAAAAATTTATTATACACAAAATTGTTAGTCTTGCATATCATATTAAAGCCCATAAAAAGAGCTTTCAAATGAGATATAACTTAACTCTCTAACCCAATTTGTTAAAGAATAGTAAAGGATTTTGTGATTGAGAGTTTGGTTAAATTTGGTACTTTTGGCAATTTTTAAAATTCCGTAAAAACAAATCCGCTAGGGGAAAAAAATAAAAAAATTAGATTTTTCATATACTTCATGGATACAAACTATAAACCAAAAATTATGGAAATCTGAGATGCTGAGGTCCAGACCCCACGTTGATTTGACATGGAATGACCCAAAGCTGGCTTTTATTGAAAAAAAGCCGGTTTTTATTTTTTAAAGTTGGTTTACAGCTAATTCATTTTAAATTTGGATCAATTAATTTATAATACATTTATAAATATTTTCTACTGAGTAAATTATAAATTTCTATTAAATTCTCAAATAAATAAGCCTTTATAACTGCTAGAAGGCAACTGTGAAGGCATTATGTTGGAAAAAATATATACATAAATATTGAAAAGAATATAAGTTAGACTCCAAAAAAATAAATAAAATTTTGAAAAGCTTGTTGCTAAGCATATTCATGCATATGCTATTCATAATATTTTTAATAGGGAGAAAATGACGTTTTTATTATGACTATGCATAATTTTAAATGTTTACTAGAAATAAAATAAGACTTGTATATTAATAGTTCTTAAAATTAATTAATAAAGCATGAAACTAAGTAGCCATTGTCCTCTTTAAATTTATAAAGCTGTAAAAATGAAAAAATTCGGGGGGGGGGGGGTTAAGGGTCAGTCAGCGTAAACCAGATAAAGCAGTTGGTATGGCGCTTTTCAAATTTACCTGACATATTTGCAATTCTAACTACAAATCACTAGCAAAACAATCTAAATTTTATTCCAATATTAATGTCTTCATTATTGAGAAATTGGGTTACTTATTAAATTCTAAATCAATTAAATGTCATTAAAACTAATTAAAAGCACTTTAAAATGTGTAGTGTATAATTACAATGTTTCATTGTATAAAAGCCAATTATGGCCAAGAAAAAGCTGGTTAAAACCAGTAAAAGCCACCGGCGTGGCTTTTTTAAATTTTAGCCGGCTTTTTTTGCAGCCCTGTTAGAAACCTACTCTAAACAAACAATTGCTATGTTGTATTTTCTATTTTGATATCTCACAGCTAAGTGTTTTAATATTATATGTGGGGGTAACATTTTCTATGATTTATATATAAGAAAAAATGAAACACAGCAAATGTTGTTTGAAGTCAGTTTCCAACCAAAATGTTAAATACTTACATCATACTAAAGCGTCTTTTGAAAGCGGGTGGGGGGGGGGGGTAGTAATTTGCTAATTTTTATAGAATGAAAGATTTAAAAATAACATTTATAATAATGCCAGAGCCACAATAATTTGTTCCTTTAAAATTGCATCATTTATATATTTAAAAAACAATATTATGTAGATGGGGGATCTATAACACAATCCAAATTTGTTTTTGAACTGCAGGGATATTGATTGAAACTCTTTGTATTATTATTTTTTTTAACTAGTTCTCCTGGAAATTAGTCAAATGCAACTGAAAAATAATTTCAACAGAGACATGGTATTAAATTAAGTTGGAAAAGCTACTCTCAAAATTCTGAGACTGAAACGCTAAACTTTTAAAAGCTGGATTTTTCTTCTTTTTTTAGAATACATTCATATAAAGTGAAAATCATTTTGTTTTTTGAGAAATTTAAAAAGTTTTTATTTTATATTTTTTAATTAATTTTAATTATGATCATGACGACGCAACTTACAAATAAACTGTTTAAGATAAAAGTTCCAATCAAGGGGGGAGGGGGGAAGTGATAGAAAATGTACGTCAACTGGGAGCCTTAAGGCTCCTGTCCCTGCCAGCGAAGGCACTCAAGAGCTAATGTGAATCATTTGAGGAGGGATTTTTCTAATATCTCGTTTGCATTTCGACATTTTAATATAATTTTTTTTTTTTTTGTATTTGATAGCTGAGTTTCCATCACTACATCGCACCTTTTTTACTTTTTCAATTTGAGTTGTAGATATTTTTTAGAATGACTTTCATTTTCAGAACCGGTTTAGAAAGTGAAAGTAACTTTATAAAAAATTTCTGAGACCAAAATCTGTGATTTATATTTAAGAAAAAATGAAACAGAGCAAATGTTGTTTGGTCAGTTTCTAACCGAAATGTTAATACTGACATCATACTAAAGTGTCTTTTGTAAGCCAGGGGGGGGGGGGGGGTAATTTGCTAATTTTTTATAAAAATTACCAATTTTTGTAGAATGAAAGATTAAAAAATAACATTTATAATAATGCCAGAACCACAATAATTTGTTCCTTTAAAATTGCATCCTTTATATACTTCACAAACAATACTATGTAGATGGGATCTATAACACAATCCAAATTTGTTTTTAAATTGCAGAGATTATTGATTAAAACTCTTTGTATATATATATATTTTTTAAAACTAGTTTTGGAAATTAGTCAAATGCAACTGAAAAATAATTTGAACAGAGACATGATATATTGCAAACATTGGTGTTAAATTAAGTTGGAAAAGCTACTCTCAAAATTCTGAGACTGAAAGGCTAAACTTTTAAAAGCTGGCTTTTTCTTCTTTTTTACATTCATGTAAAGTGAAAATCACTTTCTTTAGATTAAAAAAGTTTTTAATATTTTATATTTTTTAAACTAATTTTAATTGTGATCAGGATGACGTAACTTACAAATAAACTGTTTAAGATAAAAGTTCCAATCAAGGGGGGGGGGGGGGGGGGAATAGAAAATGCACGTTAACTGGGAGCCTTAATGAAGCATAATAAATTTGATTATGTGAATAACCTTAAATATGTCGAAGCAATTCAAATTTTCTTACATATGTTAATTCTCAAGTAATTTTTTATGCATACATTTTTTTTTATTTAAGTAAAAAGATTGGGAACTTTTATGTTTGCCAGGTGCAAATCCTGCCAACCGCAATTTTTTTCTTGTCAGTCACAGCTTTTATTTTTTGCTATGGAAATTAGAAATAATACTTTGATCATGAAATTAAATATTTTGCTTTGTGGTCTTCTTTACAAATTTTTGTTTTTATAAAACTTCTTTAAAAAGACAGTATGATAATTTTTTTATTTTTTCTGTATTTTAACTGATATTAGTAAAAGGCATGCATGTAATTTAATGAAAATTATGTATTTTAAATGAAATAAGTGAAGGGTTTATATTTAAAATTAAATGAATTCAACACAAAAGGGCTATAAAAGGAATTTTTGTCAATTTATCACCTGATATACTAACATAAAAGTAGTACTAATACCAAGTTAGAAATTAAAAATTCTCTTATTTTCTTTTACACAAAATTTTGTTTAACTCCTCTAGCTAGCTCTCCTCCACTAATGTTTTGAAAATTATTTGTTTCAGATGCTGTTGAGAAAGAAATTTATATCAAGGGCACACATTGAAAGAGTATTAAAGGCATAGTTACAACATGTATAAGAACGTAAATGTTATGTAAAAAAAAGTCTATAAATGTAAATTAAAGTACTTTAAATGTATTTGTTGGTGTTGTTATTTTACAGTATTTTTTTCTTTCTTAACAGTGATTTAAAATGTATGTACTTCAGCAATTGCATTGTTTAAAACTTAAAATTCATGCATTCTAAAGCAGCAAGTAAAATAATTGTATAATTATTTTAAAATATTACATCCATACTGGAATAGAAGATGTAAATAGATTTAGTTACAGGAGTTTATTAAGTATTTTCTAAAGAATATCATGATGTGAAGTGATTTTAATATATTTTTTATGTGTTTAATGGCAAGCTTTACATTTATTTACTATAAAAAATAATAAGGAATTCAATGGATCTCAGAAATAGAACAACTACATTGAATGTACTATTTATTATTTCATTAAAACTAAAACTTGACAGAACAAGTTATCAGGTAAGAAGTTTTAGATATAATAGAATCTAATGGTATAAATATTATGAAACTTTTATGATCTTGTGTGTTTTTACTTCAAGCTAAAGGGAAGAGAAAATATAGCTAATTCTACCCTACCTAAAAATAGAAGTTTTTATTGCACTTGGAAAGAATGCCTATTTAATTGCTTTCATATTTAAAATCTGACATCATAAAATGTTATTATTTTCTTTTGATTTATCCTAAAAATTAAATACTAAAAGTTCTGTTTTGTTTAAAGTAAATGTAACATATATAATTGATTATTAACAGAACTTATTAATATATTATTAACAGTAAATATTGAGCTAAATGCTTACATACTTTTAAAAAATGTATTTCTCTTGAATTTTAATTTAAAGAAATGTAATTAGTTCAGAAAAAAAATATAACAAATACAAAACATATTTGTTACTTGAGAATGAAGTATTTTCATTCTGAGTTTTCATTATTTCTTCGCCATGCAGTATGTAATGTTCTTTATCTGTTTTTATAAATCATGAAGAAAAAAAAAAAGAGTATGAGAAAATTGATACTGCAGAAGAATCGATAAAAATTCTGAGAATTTTTTTGTTAAAATTTCATTTAGTGCATACTCAAATTTTTCATTTTAAATGAAAACTTCTTGCACATTCACAATTTCAATTTTGAAACTAAATGCATGAAATTTTTAAACAAGCTTACTACATTTTTCAATTCTCTCAAATGAGACATGTCTTAAATTGTGATTGTCTAAATACATGTACACACGTGAAGTTTGCTGACATTATTTTAATATGAATTTTTTTTTTCCTTTTAAGTAGGGTCTGTATTAAGTTGTAACCGATGTTTTCGATGGTGGCCATAAACGTATGAGGAATAGCAAAAGAATGAAATTAAATTTATTTAATACATATATAACAATTAGTGTTGAATTCAGAGGGTGGCCCAGGAGGGAATCCTCCTCTTTCCCATATAGAAGGTTTGAGATTTATCCCTTTTAATGAACAAAAGTGCAATTTGACCCCCAGATCTCTAAAATACACCCCCCTCCCCTGCCTGGAGCCACAGAAATCCCTCCCCTAGAGGTCTGAATTCAATACCGATAACAATATTTAACAATTTTTTAAATTGTTCTAAGAAAATGAGGAATTTTTTATGCATTCAGCTATTACTGATAAAATTTGTTATTTTTCAAAAATTTCAATTCGGTTTCTTTTTCATCACTATTTTTAATGCAGATTTTGCTTAGGAGTAAAATTCATTTGTTAGAAAAGTATATTAAGTCTAGACCAATAAACCCTTGCAACTCTTTCGCACTGTAATCTTTACTGTAAATTAAGTGCATTTTTCCTAAATTTATATTTGCAATTTTTTTTTTAAACCAAACAAATTGTACTAATAGGAGTGTACTATGTCAAAAGCTTTTCGTATAAAATCCAACTCAACTTTGTGTATTTACCTAAAAAAAGGGGTGTTGAAATCAGAAAAAAATGTGTATGATGATATTAATCTAAAAGTATAAAGAAAATTCAGTTTGTTATATTAGATATGGGCAAATAATCCTGTCCAATGATACCCCATTCATCGTATGCTACTTATTAGTTGAAAAAAATAGATGTTGATAACAGAAATAATAAATAATTTTTCTCTTGAAATGAACTAGTATTTGCTTCGTATTCATTTTTCATGCTTATTTTTAAATATTTTTAGTATAATTTATTTATATTGAAGGATTCCTATATTTGCAAAAAACAACAGGAAAAATAATCATACAAAAAGAAATCTAATAAAATATATTTTTCAATAATATAAAATAAGATTTAAAAAATAAGAAAATGAAGGGGTTGCAATTGCCCCATCTGTCCTTTCTAAATGATGCTTCTGATTTTTATTAATTTTATTGTACACTGACATTTCTATTAAAAAAATAGTGGTAACCTGGACAACAATTGTCCAGGCTACCACTAATTTTTAATAGAAATCTTTCAGTGTGCGCCGTCGCTCAGTTTAAGATAAAATTAATAGAAATCTGAATCCTCATCTAGGAAAAACAGGGTGGGGCATTTGCCGTCCCTTCCTATTTATTTTATTTTTTTATATAAAGCGTCCGCTACTGATCCGAAGAGCATCCTATGAATGCCGCATGCCGGACGAGCAGAGGATGCAAATTCTATTTGTTTTATCTGGTCCTATGAGCGTCCTACTGTCATCCTATGAATGGCTGAAAATGACGTCCGAAGGACGTGATTAGGTGTCTCTTTCTGCTCCCCCGCGGACGTCCGCCGGATAACGATGGGATATTGTAGGACGTCCGACGGACGAGGCAATATACTGCATAGGACGTCTTTCGTATGTCCTCAGGACGTGTTTGTGTTGTATAGGATAGTTTGTTTTTTGCATGGGTGCAGGGGATACTGGAAGTAGAGAGGGAAAGGACGACCACACTTCTTCCTAAATGTTTGAAAATATAAGAATTTTGGTCACTTGTGGCTAATTTTAATCATTTGGTACCTTTTAATTAAAATCCTGATTACTTTTATGAGGGGCCCCCTAAGAAGGGGGGCCCGGGGCATCTGCCCCGCATAAGTCAGGCCCTGCCAGTAACAACAGTGTTAGCACCATCGTGTGACACCTGTGCTTCGGTCGATCCCAAAAGAAGCCTTCGTTGACTCATTCCAGCCGCTTTATCAACGATGTCATAAGTGTATTGTGACCAACGGATGTTACTTGGTGGGTGATTAAAGGTATTTCGTTTCCATGTTTTGTTTTATGCTTCCATTCACAGAACTTTTTAGACGTACCTTGTATATTTCCCATCTCTAATAGAGTATACTCAGAGTATATGATCATTCATGTCTCTAGTCTAATGCATACCATCTGCCTATAGCATATACCCTCCGAGTTTTTTATGGCTACAACACTGGCTATTGTTTTATATATTTTCATGGTGAGAAGAAACTTGCGCTGTTATTTAGACTCAGTGTAGCACTCTGTTGAAACATCCTAATTGTCACCGGCTCAGCCAAAAGTTCTTTTTACATGGAATCTTATTTATGTTATATTGGTGTATATATTTTTTAATCTGTGACACTCTTCAATGATTATTTAAATTTAATTTCCATTTTTTTATTTTTACATTTCAAAAAACTAAATTCTCTTTTGCATAGATAAATGTCTGTTTTCTTAACACCCTGATCACCGAGCAGAAGGGCAAATTTGTGATGCTGTTTTCTCTGTCATTTAAAAAAAAAAAGAAAAAAAAGATAGATAATTTTTTTCAATGTGATGATACTAAAAATTTAATTATGTATAGGAATATAATTCTTGTGAGCAATAATAATAATATAATCTTTCAAAACTGGATTATATTTCTAGAATTATATTAATTTAAAAAATGCTTCTGTTGCTGTGAATTCTACAGCTTAGTGAATGGATATATTAGTTCACGACTGTGAGAAGATTAAAAGAAATCCTTTGATTTTTTTTTTTATCTTTTCAACCTGGCCATTGTATATTTTATTCTTATTAAATAGCTTACACTAATTCCATTAACTTTGTTGTACTGTTTTTATTATTTTTCTATTTTAATGACTTTTTTAATATTTTATACAAGAACAGTGTGATATGAAGGGGATATATTAGGTATGGCTAATTTAAAGAGTCACACAAAACAATTTGGTTACAATATGATCTACAGATGAAAAACTGCAGTCTACTTAAATAATAGTACACTAATTAAAACTGCATTAATAAAGTTCACTACAGGATGTTTGCTGTATATTAAGACATGTATAGCATTTTCAGAATGATATCGCTATTGTCATTTATTAATTAGACACAAAAGACTTCGATTCTAGTACTATTTATGAGCGATCATTGCTTGAAGTGGGTTTCAGTTATGATTAGGGTGTGTATTTTTGAGTTTAATTCTATTTTTCCATACTACAGTGTATATAAAACTATACAGGGAGTCCATAATTAAACTACCCTACTTTAAAGTTGTCTACAGACAAAATTAATGTTAATAAAGTTGTGAAATTTTGTGAAAGACATAATAAAGAAATAAGAATTTGTTTAAGCAAAAAAAAAGTTCAAAATTTCACCACTAGAGGGCAATTTTTAATGAATTACACATCTAGCATTACGATAGTTTAGAAATTTTATTTACAGGGTGTTCCATAACTAAACAACCCTATTTTAAAGTTGTCTATTGGCGAAAATATTGTACAGAATGTTGTGAAATTTTGTGGAGGACATAATAATGGTATGAGAATTTATTTGAACGAAAAAAAAAAGTAGAAGGCCGTTTTTTAACGAATTACACATTTAGCATACATTTACGACAGTTTAACAAATTTTGCTATAACCAAACATGTTCCACATGACGATCATCATTTTCAGATATCTTCTGTAATTGTAAGATAGCATGTTCCACAGTGGACCGCGGTGTGTTCTGGGAAATGCTGAGAACATGCCGTGAATCGCTGTCTTTAGAATCAGGTTAAGTCAATAAATAAAATTTCTAAATTATCGTAATGCTAAATGTGTAATTTATTGAAAATCGCCCTCTGGTGGTGAAATTTTGAACTTTTTTGCTTAAACAAATTCCCATCTCTTTATTATGTCTTTCACGAAATTTCACAACTTTGTGACCACTAGTTTTGTCTGTAGACAACTTTAAAGTAAAGTCGTTTAATTATGGACACCCTGTATATTCTATCGGTTACACAAAATAATTTGTAAGCATTTATGTGTATGAATGTGAATTATTTAAAGGGGATTTTTAATTGCTTTTTCTAGCTGAATACATTTAGCATACAGAGATTTATAGAATATAAATAAAATCATATACTGGGTTATGCAAAGAACTGTCACCTTGCTATACTTAAATGATTGTTTGTGGAAGTATATTTTTAATAGTGTCGAGTATTTTTTCTCTGTATTAAATTTAAGCTTAACAGATGCTGCATATAAAAATCTGTAGATAATATACAGGGCTGTATAAAAGAATTTGTCTGCATTCTGTCTATTGACAGAAATTTCCGAAGATGAATTTTCAACAGTGTCATGCAATTTCTAAAATGCATCTTTATTTTCAGATAAAAAAGATTGCACGAAACTGAGCATGCGCGGGCGTGTTTGATATATTTCAGAGAAATAATGCATATTGGATGGGTTTTTAATTAATAACTTGGCTAATTATCAAAAAATTAAAATTCATGCACCAGGACATGCATTACTGTTACTGTATTACTAGGGGGGGGGGGGGGAGCCAAAGCACCGAGACCAGGGGTCTGTGCTATCCCTCAAAAATGAAAGAGGAAAACATCCTCATTTAGTCCCTAAATAGACTAGTAGCTGACATAAAATTCAGCAGACATTTGATAGGAATATCCTGACTTTCCCATGGTTCAGTCAAATACTGACCCATGTTCAAAACAGCAGGGGTGCAGAATATGTCCGATCCGGCGATCTAGGATCGGGGGAAATTTTAACCCCCTGGGGAAATTTTTCAGAAATATATACAATTGATTTCGATTTTAACAACGACTTCCATAATTCCCCGAGATAGAACAATTTCAGTACAAATAAAAATATCCGTATGGCGGCCTTCACAAAATCGATCTCAGAATAATATGTACCGTATATCAGGGGTGATTATGTTCTGAATTTTCCGAAAGTTTAAGACATTCGGTTCCGGAAGGAAAAAAAAAATCGGTCATCTGAAAATTCGGACATAAAAATACCGCGAATTTTGGCGAAGAATTACGGAAAAAACGCAAATTTCATCACAAGATCGCGAAAGAACCGCAGGTTTCTTCGAAAGATCGTAAAATAACCGCAGGTTTCGTCAAAAGATCGTGAAATGAACGCAAATTTTGTCAAAAGATCGCAAAATAAATGCACATTTCGCCAAAAGATCGCGAAACAATCACAAATTTCGTCAAAAGATCGCGAAACAATCGCAAATTTCGTCAAAAGATCACAAAACAATCTCGAATTTCGTCAAAAGATCGCAAAACAACCGCAATTTTCGTCAAAACATGGCGAAATAATCGCTGTTTTCGTCGAAAGATCGCGAAATAACCGCAAATTTCCTTAAAAGATCGCGAAAAAACGCGAATTGCGTCAAAAGATCCATGAAAAATACATAGTGTTGGGAGTGGACTTCCCCCACTCTGCTGTAACCTTTTAAAAATTTTGCTGTGAATTTTAGGAAATTTTTTTTCACTCAGAATCACTCCTGCCATATATACTCGCGCATAAGTTGAGAAATATTTGAAAAATAAATTTTCTATACCTACGGTAATACATCACTTACCTATAACATACCATAAAATTTTGGGGACATTTTCGTGTGGATTGGGGGAAATGTTGGAAGTAGAAACATTTTCTGCACCCCTACAAAACGGTAGGACATGCATTCATCTACCCTCATCTAAATTTTCATGCTTGTTATTGTGGTAGATTTCATTACCCATTGCAAACCAGTGTTGATTTCAGGGGGTGGCCCGGGGGGGAATGTCCCCCCCCGGAGCAATGAGATGTCCCCCCCGGGAAGATTTGAGATTTTGTGTTTTCGATGGTCAAAAAGTGCAATTTCCCCCCCGGAACTCTATAATGTCCCCCCCGGAGCCACAGAAATCCCTCCCGGAGAAAAGTGTCTGAATTCAACACTGATTGCAAACAGACACCACACACGGATAGACAGACAGAACGAAACTTTCTTTTATTAGTATAGATGATAGCCTACAGATTCTAGTTATTGATGCAAATTTAATATAACATTTATCCTTTTAATGATAAAGATCAGGGCTGATACTAGCCTTTTTTGCGTCCGGGGCAAACATGGATTTTGGCGCCCACCACCACCCCTTCCTAACACACAATAAAAGTTATCGACCACATGTGTAATCTATGCAAAAAAAAAAAAAACCTTAAAAAAATAATAATCACTTAATAATAATTAAAATGCTAGCAAGAAATATGTAAACAACGCTCCCATAGGATTAACATTAGCTTGGGCTTTAAGAGCCAACACTAGTCACACGAAGAAATTGGAACGCTAATGTTAAATCTCTGGAAGCGTTCTTTTTAAAATTTCTCACTTGCATACTATTAGTTTTAAATAATTTTTTTTTTTTGCTTAGAATAGCTGAGATTGAATTTTAACCGGGCTAGTGTTTACTTTTTCGATTTTGGTTGCAGATTTTTTTTTTTTTGTTTTACATAAAGTTACTTTCACTTTCACAAATTTGAAAAGAACGCTCCCATAGGTTTAACATTAGCTTGCGAGTTTCTTTGTATTTCATATATACAGTCAACTCCCTCTAATCCGCACAGCTTGGGATCAAAGGTTGTGCAGATTATAGAATTTTGTGGATTATAGGTCATTACTTTGTTTACATTTTCCTCTCATGTAAATTAATTATTAATGCATAAGTTAATTGGTTAAAAAGAAGTATATTGCAACACACTGGGTTATTTAATTGAAAGAAACATTACAATTAAGGAAAAATTATTATTATTTATTTTTTTATAATTGCTTTTGTCTATCAAGCATAGTATCAATTATATATTTGTATGAGAACTTTTGATTTTCGGTCTCGAATTTTTTCTTGGAGTCTATGCATAGTCATTATCAGGGCCGAAACTAAGGGGGGGCAGAGGGGGCAACTGCCCCGGGCGCCAGAACGAAGGGGCGCCAAATGAATGATTATACATCTGGAATAGATCATTTTCTTCTGACGGTCCATTATTATGAAACAGCCGTTTATAAATGAAGTGTTAGGTGAAGATGAAAGAGCAGCCGTAAAAAGTTAGAACTCTGATTTTCTGGTCAGAGTGGAAAAAAAAATAGCCACATTTTTTTTGGAAAAAAAAAATATGGCAATTTTTTTCCCCCATTCTGACCAGAAAATCAGAGTTCTAACTTTTTACGACTGCTCTTTCATCTTTACCTAACACTTCATTTATAACGGCTCTTTTATAATAATGGAAGCCATCAGTCCATCAGAAGAAAATAATTCGGTGAAAGCGGAAACTCGGTTAAGCAGGACTCGGATAATCGGGACTCTACTGTATATTTCATTTTTAAAATGATCTTTAGTATACTTTTGTTGGTGTTCAGAGGGGGGTCATGACCCCCGTGACCTCCCCCCTTGGATCCGCCATTGTAGATTACGTAGTTCAGTACTACATATTTTATAATTACACATATTTTAAATTTTAAAATAAGCCGGCTATTAGAAAATTAGTAAAATTCTCTTTGCAAATATACTTTGCGGAAGAGAAGGGGGGGCGCCAAAATCCATGTTTGCCCCGGGTGCAAAAAAGGCTAGTTTCGGCCCTGGTCATTATTAGTTGTTCTGAAACTAAACTCTGTTTCTGAAGAAAATACAGATATTTATAACCGAATGCCAAACCCTGGTCAAGAATTACTATTTCACCTTCATTGTCAGAATTATCCTGATTTTCAGTAGAGTTTAACAGAGTAGTACTTACTATGTCATCATCTGTGAAATTTTCCATATCTAAAGCTTCATCTTGGGAGGACATCCATTCAATTATATTTCCTCCATTCAAGAAATCAGGCAGAACAGTTAGTGAAATTTTTGCAAACATTAAATATCTGCAGATTTTTGTTTTGCACTACCCAAACTGAAGTCACCAAAGTCAATATCACCATCACTGTGTAAATGTTGGCCAAAACAAAAATAAGATTTTTAATTTTGTTTTTCCATTTGAAGTTTTACTTGATTGACAAGCAAAAACTTAGGGGAGAAAAAACTGAATATGAAATTGCCGCAATTTAAAATTTTCTCACAAATTTTATGGTAACTGAATTTTCAATGTTTACATCTGAAACAGTGTGCGGATTATAGGCGTTTGAGGATTATAGAGTTTCGGATTAGAGGGAGTTGGCTGTATATACATTTTTATACGAAACGACAAACAAAATCTTCATTTGGCACCCCCCTTCGCCTTTTGTTCTGGCGCCCGTGCCACTTGTGTTCCCTACTTACAAAAAAAAAAATTACATCAATACATATTTTTGTCTAATAAAACTTTTAAACTAATAATAAACTATAGCCCTTTTCAAAATTAGACACTGTGCAACAAAAAAATTCCCTTAATATAGAATTTTCAAAACTTTTCTGTATCAGCTTCACAGATGACCTTGTCTGTTGTTGTAATGGCAAGGTAAAGCACATTGAAATTTATGAAAATAAGTAAAAAAAAAGACACTGTTTAACAAGTAGCTTCATTTTAATTCTGAATTTTGAAATGAAAATTTTAAAAACCATATTTTATTACAACTGAAATTATTTTATATTTATAGCTGGAAAATCCAACAAAGTAAAAAAAAAGAAGGAATACTGGAAAGATCAGAAATAACGAATATGTTAAAGGGGAGGAAGTTTTTTGGTTTATGCTGCCTTCAGTTATGTTGTTCATGTGGTCATGTTGCAGATGCCCATAAAAACCATACACAGTAAGAGATTTCTGCAATTACAAATCTAGTAGATTCTGTAGTTCATTCAAAAATAAAAGAGCTTTGTACTTGTACATGAAGGAAAAAGAAATGCGTTAGTTGTATCTCAACTTTTAGAAATATATATTAGAAAAGATTTAAAGCAAAATGACAAGAAGACAAGATTTTTTTTTCTGATATTCCCACATCTAAAGGGATAATTAAAGAAGGTAAAAGAGACATCATAGCAAAATAGATATGGAAAATACAGAAAAGTTGTTGTAATCTTATGACGAAAGTGATTTATTTTTCCGTCCATTTATCAAAGAAGCAATAAGTGGTGAAGAATTAGAAAATGAAGAAGGGGGTGCTGCAACTTGAAATGGAAATTGATTTCAAATCATCACTTTTTGTTTGTCTATCAAAACAGCGACATGCAGAGGCTTTATCATCGCTATGCTGGGGAAGCTGATTTACTTGATGCCACGTACCGTGTTCCCAAATATACTATTCCGTTATATTTTCTTGTGGTAAAGACTAATGTAAACTTCCAAGTAGTCGCTGCAACAATGTCACAATATGAAATAACAACTTCCGTATTTGAGGCACTAGAAATAATCAAAGCTTGGAATAGAGATGTAACCCCAAGAATGCCATGGTTGACTTTGCAGCTGAGAAGATTTCTGCCTTAGAAAGAATCTCCCCGGGAATCAATGTATTTATTTGTAGTTTCAACAGGGAAAAGCCTGGAATAGATGGCTCTCCAGAAGTCAAAACTCCTCAGTCACAAGAGATGAAGCTTTGGCTCTTCTTTGGAAGATAGCAGATGCACCAAATGAAGAGAAGCTGCAACAAAGCTTAAAAAAATCTGAAAAATTGGGATTCCTATGATGCTACACCCTTAAAAAAACTATTTTGAGAGCAAGCATGTGTATATTTAAATTGTTTTGCATCAGTGTTAATAATAAATTGTATAACATCATGTTAAATTTAATTGTTTACAAGCGTTTAATGCTGAAAAAGAAATGGTTATGATTTGTTTAAAGTATGAGAAATAATGGTTAATTTTAATTTGTTTTCAAGCAGTGTAATATAAATTGTATAGCATCAGTATTTAAATTTGAAATGCTTTGCATTAGTGTACCGTAATTTCCGGCCTATAATCCGCGGATAATCTGTCAAAAAACCTCAAATTTTTTAAGTGCGGATTATCTGCTGATTTTTTTAAAGCAGAATTTCAAGGCAGACATTCAGTTTCTACCGGTAGTCATAAAATAAAAATGTAAACAGTTATCAAACGATTGTCTGCTATCGACCGTTCGTGGAGTTGCTTGTGATTGGTTCACATGTGACGTGTACGTGCTAGTGCGCATGACTTCCGATTATGATTTTATTATTTTTTTAGCCCTTTTGGCAACATGTTTCTATGAAGAACAAAGCGTTTCTCAACTCATCCCTTTCAAAAATTGCAATCTCAATCATTTATGAAATAGCACCTCCCAAAATTACGGCAGTTTTACCGATTACGGTGATTGATATTACCATGCAACCAATGGGAATCCATCACACATTAATCGAATGAATCGTTATCGTATCGTAGTTTCATGGTTTTACTGCTGCCCTCTATGGATAGGATAATAAAATACAATTATGTCCTTGAAATTTATATTAAATACCAAAACGTATTTGATGGTATATCATGTTGAAAGTTATAATAATGTCTAAGAGAAAACCTGTTATTTAACACTGCAGAATTTAAACAGAATGTTATTTAAAAAAACGGAAGATGATTTAAAAACAGCAATTATTACAGAATTATCTGTATTCACAAGACATTCAACGTTTTAGATATAAGATTCAATGAAAAAATTATTTGTATTTTTTAACTTGTATTTATTTTATTATTTTTTTCAATTATTTTATTACAATTATCATTTAAATAGAGCAACTAAATAAATACGGAGGTGGTTTATTAGTAGTACTTTGGAATGTTGAAAACAATGAGTAATTCTCGTATAGCCCGGCGTATAATCCGCGGATTTTACGC
Organism: Maratus speciosus; assembly: GCA_963932465.1. Classification (NCBI taxonomy): domain Eukaryota; kingdom Metazoa; phylum Arthropoda; class Arachnida; order Araneae; family Salticidae; genus Maratus; species Maratus speciosus. Next base: position 645,303,647 of record OZ010786.1, on the reverse strand, counting down.
CGATGCAGATTATCTGCTGAAATTTTTTTATAAGCGCTAAAAATTGCGGCTGCGGATTATACTCCGCCACGGATTATAGGCCGGAAATTACGGTAAGTGTTAAAAGTAAACTGTATAGCATCATTATTAAAATTTAAATTGTTTTGTATTAGTGTTATAGTAAATTATGTAACATCATATTAAATTTAATTGTATATGCAAATGTTTAATGCTAAAAAAGAAAAAGTAATGATTTGTTTAAAAACATGAGAAATGAGTGAATTTTAATTTGTTTTCTAGCAGTGTGATGCAAATTGCATAGTACCAGTAGTATTCAAGTTTAAATTGTTTTGTATTATTGTTGGTGTAAAAAGTAAATTTTATAGTACAAGTAATCAAATTTAAATTGTTTTGCATCACTGTTAATAGTAAATATAGCTTGTTAAATTTAATTGTATGAAAGTGCTTAATGCGGAAAAGGAAAAAAACTATTATTTGTTTAAAAACATGGGAAATTATGGTGAATTTTAATTTGTTTTCAAGCAGTGTAAAATATATAATAGCAATGTAATAATTGTTTTGTATTAGTGTTAGTATTAAAAGTAAATTGTATATCATCAATATTCAAATATAAATTGTTGATCATCAATATTCAAATATAAATTGTTGCATTAGTTGTTTTGCATTAGTGTTAATAGCAAATTGTATACCATCATGTTAAATTTAATTGTTTGCAATTGTTTAATGCTGAAAAAGAAAAAGCTATAATTTGTTTAAAAGCATGAAAAATAATGGTGAATTTTAATTCATTTTCAAACAGTCTTATGTGAATTGTAAAGCACCCGTTTTCATATCTAAATTGTTTTGCATTATACTTTACTGTAATTTATAACCTTTCATTTTGTTATGCATGCTGTATACTGTAAATAAAACCTTTTTCTATTTTTTAAGCATTGCTAATTTATTGGTACAACATCTACAGTATAGGTGAAAACTGGGAAATTGAGCTAGTAGCCAGTGGCCGGTAGACTCAGTTTCATTAGTGTCCACTTTTTAAAGTCAGTGGCCACTATAACGTTTCAAACTTTCTTGACATCTAGATAAACTATAATCGCTGTATATATACACATTTTTCTATAAATCAGAGTTTTATACAAGCCAACTATTCGTGATAAGAATAGGGAAGCAGTCGAAATTCAAGAAAATTACACTTTAAAACCACAAAATCTATTATCATATTGATTTTTTTTAGAATATATTTTTAGATTATTTGTATATGTTCATAAATACTATTATCAATCAAATTACTATTACTTTCTTTGTATAAAAAATAATTAAATCAAAATTCCAACAGTTAGGTGTATACAATAAAAAAATAATCAAATAAAACACAATAAAATGCTATTTGTATTTTATTTAAGAAGTAAATGTGTTATTACATACTACACACATTACATACAGCTGAAATCTAAGCTTGTGAGTGTATTTCGCAGGATTAAACAATATCTCTTGAAGAAAAATAATCTAACTGGTGAGCATGTGGCAGTAGTCGAAATATTGAAAATACTGCAATGTTCTTAAAACACGCTTGCATCCGATGAAAAAAAAAAGAGGAATAAATTATTTGAAATGTATGTAGAATCAAAGCTGATGAATATGTTTTGCAGAATAAAACTGTATTTCTTGAAAAATAATCCAACTGAAGGGCAACGGCAAAAAGCCGAAATATTGAAAATACAGCTAAATCATTGTAATCTGCTTGCATCCGGTAGAAAAAAGAATTAACCAGTTTGCTAATTAGATGTAATCAAAGTAGAGATGCATATTTCTATGAAAAAAGCTATATTTCACTTGGCGATCGATAACAGATTTTTATCGCCACTTGGCGAGTGGCGACTAGGGTGGCGATCGATGGCCGATTTTTTATCGCCACTTTTACAACTTTAATCGCCACGTGGCGAGTGGCGACCGCCAATTTTCACCTATAATCTACAGTTTAAATTACATTTCAATATATTTTTTACCGTTAGAAGTGATTTTATTATTGTTATTATATTTTTAATTGGACAACAACAAAATTAAGCTATCATTTGCCTGCATATAAAATAAGCTAGTATTATTTTCTCTCTGAAAAATAGAAACTTATAGATGTGATTGCATTGTATTAAATCTGTTAAAATGTAGTTATTAAATTAATACAAATATAAATTACTTATGCAATAAAACTTATTATCAGTGACAGAAGTTGAGAAATTAAAGACAGGCATCAAATGATGAATACTATAAATATCTTAAGCAACAAATTAAAATTTTTAGCTGCAATTCCTAAAATTCATTTTTAACATAATTGTGTATTATTGAATATTAAAGACGTGAAAGATGTGATTGCATTGTATTAAATCTGTTAAAATGTAGTTATTAAATTAGTACAAAATATACTATATTCATTACTTACGCAATAAAACTTATTATCAGTGACAGAAGTTGAGAAATTAAAGACAGGCATCAAATGATGAATACTATAAATATCTTAAGCAACAAATTAAAATTTTTAGCTGCAATTTCTAAAATTCATTTTTAACATAATTGTGTATTATTGAGTACAGTATAGGATCTATTATCCGGCGTCCCGATATCCGGAACGCTCTAAAAACCGGAATGCTAAACGATCCGGAACTGAAACTTAGTGAAAACTTTCATTTCATAAAAATTTGCAGTTTTTTTTTTTTTTCATATTTTATTGAAGAGTTAACATGCTTTATAAATTGATATTTTGAATATTTTAAACTTTTTCTCATGGTACTGTAATATCCCATTAATCTCTTTTTCTCCCCCCCCAAACGCGGCAAAAAATCATAAAGTAATCGGAGAGGCCGCTTACAGGGATTAAAAGTGGCTATCGAAATCTACCGCCTGTTGAAATCCGAAAATGTTTATAAGAATAGTCCAAAACCTGCCTGATATTCAGATTTTTCTTTTTTTGTTAACCGAGATAATTAAAAAACTGAACTTAAAAGTGCGCTCTCCCTGCGATCCCACTTATGACGCTCCCATGAAAGATAAGAATTGAATGTACGCAATCATCGGACATAAGTTCTCTTTTCGATCATTTTTATGACTTCGCATTGGCGTAACATTTAGAAATATGGGAAAACTAACTACATATTCTTAAATTTCGTATTTTTCTGTTTCAAACGCTAAAATCCATTATAAAAAATTTTAATTTTAACCTTTTGAAATAAAATATTTTCGAAACATCACTTAGAATTTGAACGCGTTTACCACGATCGAAAATGTGTTGGCAAGCTCCGACCTTTGACGTCATCTAAAGGCGCACCCACAATTCGGCCAATTATGAGAATGAGAGTAACGTTCGTTTTACCGTAATCAGCTGCGTCCATCGAACAGAAGAAAAGCAGAAATTCGGAATCGGATAAAACAGAAAATTGATACGGCACTTAGCACGATTTTTTTTTAAAGGGGGGGGGGGGTGCTTTCGTGGGATTTTTTTTTAATATCAAATTTGTTTACAAAATAGGGGAGGGTGGGTTAATGGAATATTACAGTAATTACGCATTTCTTTATCTCCGCGAATTTGTGGAAATCTGCATTTTAAGTGTTGGTAATTTTGCCTCTTGTATTTTTCTGTCCGCTTTCCATGCGATAAATTTGTAAACAAAACAAAAATAAATAAAAAGTCAACTTTCAATATATTCCCCTCCCTCCCTCGCCTATTATTGAATGAAGATGCAGTTCAAGTTTGTTTCAATATAGACAATAATGCTCCATTAGTCATCAGATGATATACAGTAAAATTTGTGAAATGATGACTAAGATGCATCTGATGATAGTAGTGATGATGATGACGACAAGAATGAGGAGGTAGAAAAAAATATCTAATGAACAAATGATATTTTACACTCAACAATTAATTCAAGGCATGGTACAAAGAAGTTATTTCCATGAACAACAAGTAACGTCCTTATATAAAATTCAAGACCAGCTTGTAAAAGAGAAACGTTACAAGCAGCCAACTTTAAAAGGATTTTTCCAAAAAACTAATTCCCAAGCATCTGCATCCCAAAACTAAATTTTATTTTTGATCTTGTTCGTATGTAAGTTTTATTATAATTTAAAATTATTACTTAACTTTCATTAATTTTTATTTACAAAAAAAAAAAAAAAAAAAACTTTTCCTTAATTGTGTTTTATTGAATTAATTCAACAAATGTGTAATACAGTATTTTTAATATTATTTATGCTTACCTTATTTCATATTTATGTACATTAGAAAATATTTGTGGTAGTGTTCCGAATTACGGAAAAAACCCCTTATCCGGAATGCCCCAGGTCCCAAGGATTCCGGATAACGGATCCTATACTGTATTAAAGACGTGACTTATCACATTGCTAACTAAGTGTAAACCAACAGAGTGAAAGGCATCCAAGTCGGGCATCGAACCTGGACCCCTGGAATAACGCTCCAGTGCTCTACCATTAAGCCACGAGGACGATGCCCAGCTTGGCATATCTCACTCACATAAGTCGTTAAGTCTGTTACCGCAGCTATTAGATGGAACATTCTTCATGAGCACACAATGTTGCGGACCTAACATGAGACACAAATGAACCCAGCATCGGTGAATATATACAATTTTAAATACCGAAATTAATATACAGTAGAGGATCTTTATAACGCAAACCTAAAAACACAAGGTTGTGCGTTATATAGAATTTTGCATTATATGGATCATATCATTAAATTCACCTCGTAAACATGGTCAAATATGTCTGAAACATATCAAAATACATTTAGAATATCTTTATACTGCATTCCTTGTTACCAAGAGTTATCCAAATTATAAATTTTTGCATAATATGGGTCAGATATTGTTAAATTTACTTTATAAACATGATCTAAATATAACTGACACAACCATCCCTTATATTAGACATTTTCAAAAATGTTTATTGTAATAACATTTTTTTCAGTAAAAAGGTCTTAAATTAGAAGATAAAGTTGAACTAATGTATCAAATTCAATCCTCTAGAGAGTAGCAATATTTTACAATGCGAAAATGCAGATGCTTTTTAACTGCAAAAATCATTGTTTACATCTGAGAAATTGTGCGTTATATGGAGAATTGCGTTATAAAGATCTTCTACTGTATATTGAATGCAACATTTTTGAAAAACATTAATATTTTGTTTTTATTATTAATGATTGAAGTTATCACCAAGATTCAATAATTCAAGCAACAGTAAAACTGATGTAAGGCATTTTTAATCATTATTATATTTCAAAATTAATAGAAAATGCCCTTAATCTTGTAAAACAAAATTAAAACTTGATAACTTCTTAGCAAATTAGGAACAAAATTTTATCCAATGTTGGTAATTCAATTTTGTTTAAAAAAAGCAACAACATATAACCATCTGTATTTGAATTTCCTTAACATGAAATCAAAAGCGGCTATGCATATATAACTTAATCACTTTAGGGACAGGTGGAGGGTCTGGCACATGATATCATAAGATATCACTGGGGGGAGGTGGGGATTTGTCCTTTGATATCGTTATCATTTTTGATCCAACCAAAATTTTCTTTTTTTATTTGTAACTAGGTCTTTAAATCAAGATAGTATGTTATCTATTTTTATTAGAATACAAAGCTATTATTAAAATCTTTAAATGATTACAAAATTATTTAATTTCAATATATGGAATACCCCACCGTTTGGCAATCCTATTTTTCTGTCATATGTGTGTGTATATATAATCCACTGTTCAAGAAACCATATGCAAAGTGTGTTTGAAATAATACTTGTATTTACTAGAAAATAAAACAGAAAGAATGTTGTCTCCAATTTTGTTGATAAGAAGTTCTGTTTGCCCCACACCTCCCACTTGCGGGGCAAGTGCAAGAAGGCATTACTGTTGAATGCATTACGTAACAAAAAGCTCTTATTAAATTCTTTTAAATAGTAACTAATTCTTTTAAGTGTTATTTGATATTAAGTTATATCATATATAAAGTAATATTTTATTGACTTCTATTCATTTTGAATCAATAAAATATGTGAAAAATAAATGTAACCAGTATTTGTATATCACTCAAAAAAAAAAAAAAAAAAAAAATCAAAAATGAAAAGAATTTTTAGACAATGATAATGATATCATTAGGGGGGGAGGGGGGGGGGTCAAGGGATGATGATGTATGATATCATAAGAAGAAGAGGGGTTCAAAATTATCAAAACGTTGATAATGTTATATATATGTACAGCTTCAAAGGTGTAGTAATGTTTTTTGTGTGTTAACCATTAAAATAATAATTCATAAACATTATTTTAAGGAAACTTAGTAGTAGTTATTTCCAGGTATTGTCAGACATCATACTCCTGCCTTCTAAACTTATACCATTTTTTTTTTTTTTTTTTTGTAAACCTATCAAAATGTAAAAAATTAAAATCTTTAAAGAAAGATTAAGTGAAAATTACTGTACAGTTTACAAGGAATGTCTTACAGCAGATACTCAGAATATTTTGAAAAAAAAAAAAATTAAACTACCTTTAAAAAAATAAAGGATCAGTAGAATTTAGCGGCAGAACTCCAGTAGAAAGTCTAGAACAAATAAAATACTTTCAAATATTTGACGCGAAAAGACGAATGTGCCACAGGATTTGGCGAACAACATTTTTCCTCGCCAAATGCAAGCAATTTTAATGCATTTTGAAATTGCTTTTTAAATCAGTGTTTAAATACACAATACTTAATGAATTTAAATTTAAACAATGAAACAGTTTACTATTTTTTCCAGAAGTTTATATAATAAACACTAGTTGTACGATGTTGAAGTTATTTAATTTTACATGGTTTTACAAGCAGGATAAGTTTTAAGTGTAATTTAAAAGTAACTTGAATAACAAGTTATTTCCATGGTGAAACACTGTTCTCTTGTTGTCTCCAATACTTAATGATTTCAAATGTACAATGCTTAGAATTGGACTTTAATTTTGAGTTTGAAGTAATTTTAATCCATTTTAATTTTGTTCGAAACCACATAATATGATTGTTAATTTTGTTCAAAGATACATCCGAACGTGACATCCGTTGTTATAAAAGTGTATGTATATTTAAATAAAACATAAATCAGTTCAGTATAAAGAACTCTATTTGATACAGTTTTGCATAATTATTACAAAATATTAATGTATATAACGTTATTGTATGCTACTAATAAAACTACTAATTTGCAGTTATCATAATTTCTGTAATTACTAATAATTATAATTCTATTAATTAAAGTGTAAAAACATAGGTCATGTTAGCAATGAGAGGTTTAATTGTTTTGCAAAACTAAAACTCTTGGTAGCTATTCAGTATCTGGCTGCTGGGGGAAAAAAATCATAAAAATCCAATTTAAATAAAAAAAACCTGATTTAAATAGACACAGGTTTTTTGTATATAAAAAAAAATCATTTTTTTTTACCCTATTTTTATGTCTCTTCAAATAATTGTAGACATTTGAAATTTTGTCTGCAAGTAAATCCTTAATAGTATCCATGCTATGAGAATTTGAAGGTTCAAAAACAAAAGTGTTACTCATTTGTTTGGGGAGAGGGAAGGAATAATGTTTGGACACCATCCATTAAAATTTTAATCAGTATCTAAGCATCATCATTATTCAGGTTATATGTGCTTCAAAATTTCTAATGTCTATGATTATTTGAATGCTCAAACAAAGATATATATGTGCAGATATATATAAATGTCAGTGGGGAAGGGGGACTTGAGATTATCTTGAATTTTTCAGTAAAGGAGTACTTAAAGGCACATGGAACCTCTTGACAAGTAAAATGAAGCAGTTTTTGTGAAATATTTATCATCATGTATTTTACTTAAAAATAGAGATAGAAGTTTTTTTTTTTTTTTTTTCAGAAAATATACACATTATAGGACATATATCAAAAGAAATTAATTTCATGCATAAATTAGTTTTTAAGAACTAATTAACTTTTTACATATTTCTATGAAATTTTTTGGACAATATGTCTGTTCGGTACACTTTTCTAAAAAACTGTTGAATATATCACCTTAAATTTTGTTGTGGTGTCAGAAAACATACTATTTGACAATAATAAGAATCAATTTTCATTTTGTCTTAAAAGAAATAAAATGAAAAATATTTTACTAAAAAACATTCAAAATCCTAAAATATTTAAGAACATATTTTTCATTTTTTTCACTCTGACCTATAATGTTAGATATTTCCAAAGAAATAAGATAGTTACACAATTTTGGAAAGTTTCAACAGTTTACGTAAAATAAAATTAAAAAAAATATATACCAAAGCATAAAAAACACATTTCAAGTAAAGGGTAAAAAACTATATACACACCCAATGTGCTTAAAATATATTATTTTAAAACCTCCCAGCAACATAATCTGTTAGGTCCATAATCATTTAGCTTTATTTTTTAGGCCGATAATTAAAAAATCAAAAATTTGAACCATTGTATGTTCCATGTGCCCTTAACCCGGAGCAGTTGCATCATTTTTCATAACAGTATTAGTCGCGCTCGGTCTTTTTGCTACCGGACCCCCCCCCCCCCCCTCCCCTTCCCCCACATAGAGAAAATGTGAAATGAGAAACATTTTTCACTTAATATTCTAATACAGTACACTCTCAGAAATCTGCACAGCTTGTGAACAGAGGTTGTGTGGATTTCTGGTCATTACTTTGTTTACATTTTATTAAACAGTAATTTGAATTTAGTAATGCAATCGAAATTATAATGATGAATGTTCGCAATATAGTAAAATATAAAAATAATTAAGTATAGTAATAAACTAAAATATTAAAAAGTAACAATTTTAAAAATGATTAAAATATTAAAGTAAAGGTCAAGTAAATAATTAATAATGTATAATTAAATATGCTAAATAAAGATGAGATACATTTTTCTTGAATTATTAAATTAAACTTTCCTCTTAAAGGTAACCTATTAATTCACGTCAAAATCATAAAGGAAGGAAGTTTTATTTTCAGTTCCGTGTCTTCATACCTAAAAATGTTTGATTAATGCATAAATATATTTGGTAAAAAGATTGTGATTACCAGTGGTATCAGCAATATCATGAATTTTCAGAAATAAATTTATACTTCCCCCATGAAAAACCATGAGTACAGTTATATTACCGAGAATTATATATTAAAATAAATATAGAATGATATAAAACTAAAAAAATCTGTAATTTTGTTCTTATAGCTGAAC